>PVKB01000964.1:43685-530157 GCA_004027205.1 Ctenodactylus gundi
GGGGGGGGGGGGGCAGCACACTGCTGATTAACAGAGCCACTCTCTCCTTGGGCACCACTGTCCACCTCTGCCTGACACCAGGCCATAGCCTTGCAGGGTCAAGCTCACCCAGGAACCGTCATGCTTGTTGTGGCAAGCGAAGCTGGAGTCTTCTAAGTTCCTACTGTGTATTTCTTTCTTTCCCTCCAGTTTACAACGGATGAATCACTCCAATATCCCTACTTCATTACATGTTATTTTTCTTACAAGGTATCTTTCATGTCTTGAACATCAAGAGAACAGACGAAGCTCTGAAGTTGCAGTATCCGGTGACCCTTGTCAAAAAGCTTATAAAGGCAGCTGTCAATATTGACGTACCAGTGAGGAGGTGTTAGTACTCTGATTCCTAAATCCACAGCAAAGAATTTGTCTTCTGTGGGTTTTTCATCCAGTGATCTTTTTGAGAGCAGACAAGGGATATCACCACAGCTTCACGATCATATAATCTGCTCCAAGTCTTAAGGCTTTGAAAGCAAGACAACAGAGGTTTGTGTCTCACTTACAGCTATATAATCCATGTTGTTGGAAAATTCCCTTTCCATTTTCATAACCAAGATAGCAGAAGCCTACTAGCAGGTTATGTGCCTTTCTAGTAACTGGCTGACAGGAAACGGGGTGCCACTCCAATCAGCATATGCAGTTTCCTTCTGATCTGAGGCCCATCTAATCAGCTCCAACATTTCTCCCCTTACAATTTATTTTCTAGTAACTCAGAGTCACTAACAGATTACAGAAGCTTTGTAGGGCCTTTAACTTGCCACTATCTCATTTCCCATGGGCCAAGAGCCTACTCTTTCCTCAATCCTAACTTTCACCTGGAGAACTCCTTTCTGAGCACTACATCTCAGCTCCAAGACAAGCCTCTTTACACTTGTTGGCAGATGTAAAAGCTTTTCTCTTAAGGGTTTCACTGTACCTGACTTAGAACTCACCTGTACTGTTGCTCAAATACTAGGGTCCCATTAAAATTCATATATTGAAACCGAACCTCCAAGATTATATTAATAGTAAGATCTGTACACTTAAAAGACAGGCTTAATGGAGGAGTAGGTTTGTTTGCCCTTCTGCCACATGAGGACACAGTCTGGAGAGACCGTCCATAAGATCAAGTCTGTTTGAGCACTCAAGTCTGATACTGTACTTTCCAGTCTCTAGGACTGTGAATAATAATAAGCTCATATTGCCTACTGATTATTAGGTTGAATATATCCTGAGCAGCCTCAGACAGTAAGTACACATGTTTCAAGTCTACTGCAGTATTTTTGTTTATATCATGTCTAGAAATTCTGGAAATAAAAGGAGCTATACCTTTCCATCTGTGAATCCAGCAGCCAGCAAAGCCCCAGGCACAGTGTGAGTGCTCAGTAAGTATTTATGGACCAACAGCCCCACAGTGAGATGAATGCATCATGGCTCTTGCTGTCTGACCCAGCAGCCAACCATGTCTCTCAAATACTATTGAGGCTCCCTAAATAAATATCTGTTTGCTGACAATACAGGAAGAAAGATTAAATCTGTTTATTAAAAATTTGAAACTAGCCTTCCTGAAGTACGCTTATTGATGTATTTTGCTAATTAAACTATGTACTGAAAGATCTTTTTTTAAAAAAAGACTATAAAAGCCACTAAAAGATATAATGAATAATAACTAGCCCCACCTTCCAGGTATAAAAATCATTTAAAACACGATAGCACAATAAAAACAGACCACATATAACCAAGTAAAAAATTAAAAAAGTGTAAGAAGATAGAGGTACATCAAGTAGCAATTTCTGGTGCATGGTTATTAAATGATGTTTTAATCAAACCTTAAATGATGTTTAATTAAACCTTGCTAAGTACTAAATACAAAACACAAAGGTACTAAGATGCCCTTTGGTGCACACTTTAGATGCATTCTTTGAAGCCTGAATTTCACATCCTCAGGTTCAATTTCTCACAGATACAGAGTGATGCCTGTTGGATTTGGGATGAAAGGCTTACACTCAAAATCCCAGTTTTCAACAGCTCCTTGTGTGTTTGGTTTCCCAGCTGTGCTGGAGAAAATGACCCCATGGTCGGCTAATTCACCACTAACTCTACTAAGCCAGGAATCAAAGAAACTCTGCCTGCGTGTTAATATTTGGCACCTAAAACAATGACAGTAAGTCTCTGGCAGCACACCTATGCCTCAATTCTTCAGGCTTCTTCTAATCCATTATCAGTAAGGTCATAAATTCCAAACAGGTAACACTGGAAGCCTGGATCATTAGTGGAGGGTACTGCTACTAAGCTCACTACAGTACAAAATTAGTACAGACAGCGATTTGCCAACAATAAAAGAAACAAATTGAGTCTCAAGGTCTTCAGGTTGTGGGGCCTGTAGGTGTCACACACAGAGAAAGGCTATCTTATCTTGCTGCTTCAGGTGACATCCATGAAGACATGGCTTTGATAAAGGAGAAGATTTCAGAGTGGACATAACCCAAAATTACAGGGAAACAGAGAGTAACGGGAAAGTGAGCTCTCCATTCTCAACACTTTGTGGCTGTCACAATATGTTAATGACGCAATGTTTCCAGAGCCTTCATAATTCATTTTGGAACCTTGCCACTGTTCCCCATGCAAGGTGCTTGTTCGGGTTCTCATGTAGCTGCAGGCGAAGTTTTCTTTTCAATTACATCAGATGACGGACAGTTCCTTAACCCAGACAGCAATAATGGGTGGGTGATAACAAGCTGTGAGCTAAGATAAAATGTTTTATTAACCTACCTCCAACATATGCAGAATTGCCAGGCAGCAATTTCTAATTTCTCAAGAGACCTCAAGTTGAGGCACATTAAAAATAATGACACCTTAAAATAGATCATCTTTCACAAATACAAATGCCTTTTTAAATATGTCAAAGACCATTAACAGCTTTTGAGAAATGGCTGCGCAACAACTCTCTTTCCAACTGATTTCTGAAATTCTCCTAATTTTTTTGCTTATTTTCTAAGTTACTTTTTTTATTTAAGGGTTCCAGTTAAGATGCGAAGACTATATATTTTCAGGAGCAAACTTTGCAACGCAATCACTCCTTTTGGAGGAATAACCCCACACAGCTTGGAAGCAGATCAGCAGCTTTAATACAAGGGATTGTATTAAAGCTGATTCTTGCACATCCTTTTCCTTCTCCCAGGAACGTTCTTAGTCAAATAATCTTGGCCACATTCAGATCATGACCGGCACAGTATTAACTAAGGAGGCTAAAATTCAAGACAGACTTTCATGACCTACAAAGATGAATTTGTTTTCTGTTACTACTAAATGCTCTAATATCTTCTCACAAATATAATGGTGACTCTGACCTAAGTCACAGGCTTGCCCTTCTGGTCAGTAGGCTACCATTTTAACAGGACATCTGCTTACCCGATCTCTTCAAAGCCTGCAACTGTTCAGCAGTCACTGCTGTTGCCACCAGATCTGAGGCTTCCATTTCCTACGGCAGGATCCGGGCACCAGTCTCCAGCTTCTACCCGCTTTGCTTCCAACTTCTCACACCTGGAGTCTTCTTCTAGGGTTTCCCTTGGACAACTCCAACTGGGAAATTATTTTCTACTCAGACTACTGAACTCTGAAAGGCATGTACCTTGCCTCGAGGTAGGATGTTGTTTGAGATGCCATTTATATATGAGGTCACGACACAGGGTCACATGGAGGCTGGGGCTTCAACTAAAATGGACCTGTCTTAAACTTCTTCCTTTCTGTGGCCTCTTTCCACCACTCCTCAGGGACCTTTCCCTAATGAATTGCTTGCACAATGCTTTGCTCAATATTTGCTTCTGGGGAGTCCAAACAAGACAGGGTTAGTTTCAGAGCTCTCCATTTCCCAGGAAAGGAGGGAGTACAAGGGGAAGAAAACTAATATTTACAGGACACTCACTAGACACCACACATGAGTTATCTCGTTGGCTCTCACCCAAGAATATGCAGGTACCATCTGGACACTTAAAACTTGAAAGCCACAGTGGAGACACACAAGGACACCTGCCTGTACAACTCTATGATGTGGTGGCCACTCCTTGTCTGACTGAAGAGCATTTCTGTGCCCCCCCCCTCTCTCTCCCTCTCACTTCCTCCCTCCCTTCCTTCTGCGGTACTGAAGATTGGGTAGACAGCCTTCACACTGAGCTATATCCCCAGCCCATTTTCCATTTCTAATACTGAGATCAGAAGTTCACCAAACGTAGCCGTCCCTTGTTTTCAAGAGTAATAATAAATATGCACTGTCTATTGACTATTTACCACCGTATTCTAAGTATGATACTAGTATGTATCTGCATGGGGGGTGGGCATCAAATTAAATAAATTCTCTAAGTTCATAGATATTATATATGGCAGAACTGGAATCCCTTTTGCTAATTTCCCAAATCCATGCTTTTCACCTCCTGTATTATGTGACTAAAAGCAGACAAAAGGAATAATCACTGTGTTTCTAATTTAATACTGTTTTCCAAAGTTTCGTATACAAAAACACCATCACATGTGTAAGACTAGGCCTCTTAGGAGAAATATCAAGTTAAATGGATGAGTTAAATGTTGCTTCTTTTTTAAGCATTCAGAATAGAAAAGGAACTTTTTTTTAGAAAAGCATGAAGAAAGAAAGAAAATCATAAAAAGATGAAAATAAGATCAGATAGTTTATATGGCTTCGGACCAAGAAATTAGAAAAAAAATGCATTTTCTTCAATTAATGCCTGTATAAAATGGACAGATAGTGTCCAGTGCTTGAGCTTAATCACCTAATCAATGCACTCCATTCTGTAGCACAAGGAGACAGGAATTTTGGGAACTGAGGCTACTAAAGGAGGATGTTGATGCTGTCCGAAGGATTCTCACCTTGGGAAGGAAGTGTAATACGATAATGTTCCTTGAAAAATATTCAACTCACATGTGTTATAAAGACGATACAGACATCTTGTTTATCGAACCCAAGAATCCTACTGACTTGAAAGGCCTCAACCTAAGGTCACGTCTTTCGGTTACCTGAGAAGCAGAGATTAAAATCACTACAGAGAGAAGCAATTCAAGAACATGAGGGTAGCATTAATGTTTGCAGATATTCAATTCAGCTCAGACACTCACACCAAGCAAACTGCTATCTCAGAAAGAAATGGCCCAGGAAAAGAAAACCAACTGTTTGCAAACTATAGGATAAATATATTGGAAGCTTTCTCAGAAAACCCACACGTGTACACTCACGTATCGAGACACACCAATAATAAGACATCTGTGCCAGACTCTATCAGATGAATTAAATAAAGCAGTAAGAATTTTTTTCTTTGATTCTCATCCTGAGTAAAACAGCAGCAAACATTTATTATCTTTCCTCTTTGGTTATACCAGGTGACTTGGCAGTGATTTCACTGAAAATGTGGTAGAGGCCACACCTCACCAACCCTAATGGCAGGTTTCAGAAACTCTTGTTTCAACTCTTCTAGAAGCCATACCCTCTAGTTTGCAAGAGCCTGAAACACCTTCAGGAGGATGCTAGCCCCTGACTGGATGGGCCTGCTTTACCTGTTGACCATGCATCTCAATAAAAAAGCTATCTCACTTACCTCGCAGCAAATCACAGATTGGAAGAATACCAGGCCAGAGGCAACAGAGCCACTACCTCTCAGGGTGATGTCAAACACAAAGAGGGCACTGATACACATCTCATCTTGTATTTTAAATTTTTACTATTTTTTATGATTGGCAACGTAATGACATCGTTTTCCTGACAGCAACACAATTTCATGTTATCAATGAATGCTCATGTATAAAGAGATAGGCACAGCAAGCTCCATATCTGAGAATGTTGCAGGACAGAAAAAAAAAAAAAATCATGGATTTTCAAAAGGAAAATCTAGGGTCTGAATCTGAGCTCCGCTGATCTATCTCAATTTTTCTTCACTCCTACATCTGGAGAAAGAAAAGATCACAGTATTTTATTTCCTTGTTTTAAAAAGAAAATGAATATTGTATGACCACAGTGCCTCAAACACAGCAAGCATCAAACACAAGCAAATTCTGGTCAATAACCATGGCAAAGTTTTTCCCAATACACCTGACACATAGACTCTTGTGTGCCATGTTTTTAAAAGTATAACTAAGCGGACAAGTATACATTTACTTCCCTTTGATGGCTGAAGAAAGGTAACCCGGGAAATCTAAGTGGTAAACCTTGAATTTATTTCAAGTCCAAAACTGTCTCTCTCTGCAGTATAGTAAAGACTCTGACCAATAAGAACTCCATCAATCAAAAATTGATTAATCCACAGTACATCCACACTATCGTCCCCAGAACATACCCAATGACCTCAGGAATTTCCTGAAGTTCTTTAGGTGAAGAAAATGATCAGAGTGGGGTGGAATATTGGATAATGGTGCCATAGGAGCAGCGGCTATTTATAATTACTGGTTAATAACAGTGTCAAGTCGGCCTTTGCTTGCTGGAATTTTAATTGTAATTGAAATTATTCGTGGTAATTAAGTAATAAGAAAAAGGGTTGTGAATACAGATAGGAGGAATGATAGAAAATAAATTTAATAGGGCTATTTGGCTGGAGGTTGTTGTGGCTGTTAATGTTTGGAATTTGACAGTGCTTTTGGAAATAAGGTTTCTAAGTTTGTAAGGTCTACTACTACAGAGGCAGTTTTTTGCCTAAAACTTAAATTATTGTTAAGGGAAGTAGTGGCAGTCAGTGGTTGGATAATAACCTACTATGGTGGAGAAAATGGAATATTTTAAGGAATACTTAGTTTTTAGGTTTAAGGTGAGTACATTTCGTTCTATTGCTTTGGAGAATCCAGTTAAGGTAAAGATTAGGGCTGTTATTTTCATATATAAATGTATGGTTATATGTGGAATATTTATTGGTAGAATACTGTTGGAGATAATAAATCCTGCAACAATGCTGCCAATGTCTAAGCATAAAATGGAATCAACTAAGTGTTGGTTGTTTTCATTTACATTGGTTGGGGTATACTGGAGATTATTAAGTAGTGTATAATAAATGATATGGTGCTGAAGAAAACTTGCATGACATAACTTCACCTGCATAGCACGAAGTCACAGAAATTTATGTACTGATGTCAGTAAGCAATGATATAAACCCACATGAGCATATGTCTTTACAGTGATTGTGCCTTCTCACATGAGCATACAGAAAATAACGTTAGATAAAATGGATTGTCACAATGAAAACAAAAGGTAAAGAGGACAGAAACACCAGGACAAACATCAAACAGAAGAAGATGGCCTTCAAATAATCTCTTACCACTCACTATGATCTTATACAGTGGTCACATAGACATACAAATAAAATTTTCTAAAAAATAAAAAGTCCTAAAATTGAAATTTTAATCTATTTTCTTTTTAATGATTCGGATAGGGTGCAGTATAAACTATCATCTGTTGAACAGGCCCTGCTAATAGGACCTCCCCTAAGCCACAATGTTTTACTACTTATAAAAGCAAAATAAATTTACTTCTTTGCCCCAAATCCAGGGAGGCTACATTTCCACTGTGTTTTCCTGGACACTTACACTGCCTTACCACTTCCCGGGCTTCTCCCAAGACCAACCTCCTGTGCTAGACTCAGCCTCTCCCTTCTCTGTGTATTTGGAAAGGAAAAACTAATTTGCGGATCATTTTGAGATGCATAACACATATTTTATACTTTTACTGGCATTTATCTTACATATGGTAAAGTACCCTCACCTCCACTGCACAACTGAACTTACGTTTAACGTATGAATTCACTTCTGGAACCCCCACCAAAGCCACAGGGTCACTTAGGCCATGTTTTCAAGATGCTCCTATTTAGGCGACACATTCCCCCAAAGATGTGGGTTACTATCATGATACCTCTCAGCAATCAGCTCGTTTTGCTTTCTTTGACCTTTGTATTACAAAAGAATCGTACTTTGTGTCCAACTTCACTCAGTATGACATTTAAGAGATTGCATTCACATTACGGAATGTGTTGTTTAAACTACCGAACGGTATTCTATATTGTAAATATACGACAATTTGTTTATCCGTCCTAACTTTGGTACAAACGTGCAACGCTTGCAACTGGGGGATATTACAAATAAAGTTATGTGATCATTCTTGTAATTATCTTCTGGTGGACGTACATATACATTTTTTGTTGGCTTAAATGGTACACATGTGCAGAGCTTTAATATGCATGGGTAAATAGTTTTCCAAAATGACTGTAACCAATTTAAACCTTGAGCAGCAATTCAAGGGGAACTGTGGCTACTTACACCTTTTGCAAACTCTGGTATTGTCAGTCTGTTCAAAGTTTACCTTTCCTGTGGCAGCAATATCTTTATGCTGATCTAAAGCATACATCATTAGTAATTTGTTACATAAATCTTTATAACTGTTCAGATACAAAAGAATATAAACCTGATCTTAATTAGTAAAATGAGACAAATTGTTTTTTAAAAGTTAGAGAGCTACATTAATTTTGAGGTAATACATAAAATAAATAGGAATTAGAAATAATTCCCATAAAATACATCACTAATAGCATGCTACTTTTAGGTTACTGGATAGCATTTGCTTTCAATTCCAAGAGAACAGCTAAAAACAATTACCACAGGCCTTAACATTTGACCTTATCACAAGTTTTGGAGAGAAAAGTATTCTTGGTTTCTAAGTCTGCAGCCAAATTACCATTCCTATGTTCACTGTATATTCTTAAGGAATAAAATAGAGTAGTTTTTAGGAACTAGAGTGAATCTAAATCAGATCTAGAGTTAAATGAAATAGCCATTACAAAGCATATGGCTTGTCTCTATAAAGATTCTATTTATACCCATTGGATAGCAACCATTAGGAGGTACACAGTTCCCTTAGCCTGAGTTATAGAGGCCTAAAAACATATTTCCTGGCTTTTACCAGGAACTGGCAGGATATCAAGAAGGAGTCTGTGGCTTGGCGCAAGCACAACCACCCCTGTAGACCAACGCTGCCTGCATTGGGAAATGCCCATAGCAAGAACAGACACGCAGTCTTCCACCTGACAATTTAACCATTTCCTGTTTGCCTCTGTAGCTGAATACACGCTTGGGACTCCTTGCCCATCAGCCTGGCACAGCACACTCCAGCCTCTGTCGTACCCACAGTCAGTGCCGGACCGGCTGCTAGTGTTTTCCCTACTCAACGACAGTCATCAACAGCACTGTGCTTCTGCAGGGCCCACAGCCTCAGTCTGTACCACAGAATTTTTCACATGTCCTTGACATGATCACTCAGTTTTCTTCTCTGGAACTTCAATGAAATCCTGTTCCAAATCCAGAAACAGCATGCCCCACAATGATGCAAACTTGAATGGAAAGCTATTGGGCACTGAGTTGCTTTCCACCAAAGCAATGCTCCACTGTTTTGTCCTGTCCCATTACATTCCAATCAACATGGCTTCACATGTTACTTGGTTTACCCATACTCTCCACTTTTAGCCCATGTCAGTTTTTCCATGTCACAATCGAACCTGAGACAAGAATCCCCAAACCAGACCTATTCTCTCCCTCTTGACAATCAGGTTCTTCCTATTTCTCATTTCTTAATCTCCCAAGGGCACACAATCTTGGCCCTATTCCTGGAGCTGAAAGCTGCCTTTTATTGATAAACAATCAAGGAATCCTTCTGAGGCTTTCAAAGCAACAACTCTTTTGTTCCTCAGCAGCTGAGTACCTGTCTCATCTCTGTGAGCCTGGTTATCATGTGTCATGCCAATGCTGTTGCCATTACCTCTCACTTTACACCTGTTCCTTAGTCTCTTCACTTTGGGACTTGCCTTGCATCAACTCTTTCCTCCTTAAAAACTTTCTTCTCTCGATTAGAGGCCCAAATGCAAAAGTTTCAACTGGCCTTCAACATACCACATAAAACGTCTACCACAGTGATCCCTCCCGACTGTTGCTTCTTACAGTTCAAATGTGAATTAATTACTTCTTAGAGAAGCTCCCTGTGCCACGTTAACAGGGAATCCGCTCTGAGACGAAAATAAGGGGGCACTCCAAGCTACCCTCCTCCTTGAAATATGAGTCAAGGATGACTTACTTCTTATGACTGGTGTCCAAGATTGTGCCCGTGGGATAGGAAAGCTGACCCATAGACAGACCCTTTATTTTCCAAAGCTATACGGCCCAAGGCCAGTTCAACAGGGCATTTTTCCTCATGGGTAAGTATGCGTAAGCTGCGCTTGAGCACCATGGCAGTCTTCATTTAAGTGCCTTTGCGCAGACTCCTCCGTATCTTTAAGTGCTGGTTCCTCTTTTCTCTTTATCTAAACTCTGGCCATCTTTTTAGATGTAGCTCAGACTCCACTTCTTCTAAGAGTCTTCTCTGCTCCAACTTTCACTGATTTCTACCAAGGCAGAAGATGTAATGCTGAAAAGGGTACAGAAAGCTAGAAAAGTTCAGTATTTACAACCCGTGTAATTCTTCCCTCTCTCTTACTCCATTTCCTGACACTGATATCAGGTCAAGTAGAACTTACTGCATGGGTGTTTCATTAGCATGCATTAGGTAACATAAAAATGCCTAGCCCAGTTCCTTACCCCTATGTAGTGCCCAATGAATACTTCATTCCATTTCTTGTATTTTTTGATTCCTACAAAAATTTGCTTCAACATTAAACTGACACTAAGTGGCTACAAAAATACATTACTTATCTAAAAATGCGTATGATTAGGGCCCCGCTGTCCTTAAACAAGAGCCTCTGAGTCTTCTGGTCAGGAAATCTCAAACTCCCCTGCACCAAACCAGGAAGTGAGGTCAAGCAAATTGTTTAACGCAACTCATCAAACCACTGTGGTGCAACCCCCTCCAGGATGGGACAATATCAAGGAAATTGAGCTCAAACATCATTATTTACTCGAGAAACTAAAGGCTTAATTTTTCAAGTAGATTACTAACATTTTTTAATCAACCCACTACACATATTTTCTTACATTTGGAAAAACATCAAATGAAGGAATAAAGATGATTCTACTGATAAGTTTGTGAAAATGAAATTTCTAAACCAAGGAAATTTCAATTACATTAAGAAATACTCCAACCATGAAAATTTTAGCAGATGTGAGATCACACAACCAAGAAAAATAATCTAAAACAGACAGAAAAGAATCGTGTGTTCATATTTTCCCATAATCCCTAATTTTATTACTATTCCTTTATCTTCTAACTTGCTGGTTCAAATGACTAAAAAGAATTGGTTTCAAAGACGGTAAATAACACAAAAATATAATAAAAATTCCAATCCTACCAGGTTTAATAATATATTGTTTTCTTGATTTACAAACTTTGAGAAAAATGTATAAACAGGAACCTGTAAAGGATAGAAGATTCCTGAGTGTTTAGGATATTTACAAGCTATCATATCTGTAGGTCTCATCTTTCTGATTCCTAAAGTAAGAGATTACTAGTGGGGAAAAAAAATTAGTACAACCTCTTTGTAGAACATTTTGGCCTTGTCTATTAAAACGCAAAATGCAAATACCATCATGTAGCCCAAAGATAGCTAGAATATCTAAATAAGAAACTCCATTCAAGTGTAATTTATGACATGCCAAATTTTGAAACAAGCCAAATAAGTATATAAGGGAAAGGCACACACTACAGGACACCTATTCAGTGACATATTATTCTACATCAGGTAAAAATTGTGAATGAGATAGACGGCTAGTAATAAAACAGAACATATAAGATACATCACTAAGTCTAAAAAGCAAGTTGCATAGTAACTCAGTGCTCTTTGCTGAACAAAAATCAAACAGAACGGATTTATTTGTTAATACCCATGAAAAGTGTGCAAGGTCACCCAGTTCACCTGTGGTGGTTTGGGGAGGACTGGGAGGCTCTAGAAGGCATAGTGACTTCACCTGTACTACCTGTGGTGTTCACATGGGGAAGGCATTCACACATTAGGCTTTTACCTGCAAAACTAGAGGCACAACTTAGATAATCGTATCTTCTCCCAGTTCTATGCTCCCTGATAATCCACAGGTAATTCATTACATGGGAAGCTTATCTTAATACTCTTATCCTACCACTGTATAAAACCATACCTGATTTATGAGTAAATAATTGAGAATTACCAATCATTTCAAAAACAAGTAAAACAGGTAAAATAATAATAATCTATAATGGTATTACAGATTTGTACCAAAATCCATGCAGCTGTGGGTAAAATATTTCACACAGCCTCTAAGTCAACATCAACAAACAACCTGTTATACAGGGCATTAGTGGCTATAGACCTGCTGTTGTCAATTCGATCACAAAATCCTAAGGAACAGAATAAACTGCTCTTCCTTGTGTTTAATATAGAAGATCCCATCAAGTACTGCATCTTTCTAAATTGCTAACCAATAAACTTGGGATTACATTTCGTACTCTTTTTCTCAAGTCATCTTAGAATATATCTAAACTGACATAATCCTTTGTATGGATCAGAAAAAGGAAACAGAACACAAAACCACTAGTTGATAAAACTAAGCACAATTGACTAAAGACAAACTTGTATTTCTACAAGCTGCATTTTGCACTATCTCCAGTTTAGCTACACCCATCAGTGACCTATTTTCAAACATATCTAAGTCGATATCCTATTCCTGGCAGTGACTTCACTAAAGCATACTGTTAGTATTGCCTTGCCTAAATGGCTTCAAACTAACCCTGAATCTAATTTTGGCAGGCTAATAACTGAAAGTTCATTACAAGGCTCATTAATAACATCGGGCTCTTCCTTTAGTTCACATTCCAACCAGATTTTAACTTGGACTGGATGACTCTTCTGGAAGGAGTTAGTTCCTAGTCCTTCTTGTTTTTCCAGAGGCAATCTTGGTCCCAGTACATCAATTCAGCCCCTTGTTTAATCAACTATCCTGTCATTTTCTTGCACATTCACCCTCTCCCTCTCCCCTGGGTCCTTTAATTCTACAGTCAAGCTCAAATTTTCAAAAATAAAATCAATCAACAATTTTACCCTCTGAGCCCATATTCCACCGTTTTTCCCCACCACTTGCTTCTGGTGGCCTTGATGTCTTCTTCTACTCCAAAGCCTCCACGTTCTCCAAGACTATCCATTCCTAACCACTTTCAGACACAGTGGCCTTTCTCCATTTTCACTGCTTCAGTTCTGTCCACACCAACTGACACCTGTGCCAAACACTCCCTGAAATGTCAGCCCCAAACCACACTGCCACGTCGCTATTCCACATCTGGCACATGGCAATGTGAGTGACTACATTCGCCTAGGTCTCCTGAGAGACATCCTCCAGAGCATGCCACCTTGCATGACGGAAGGGTGAACTGGGACCTATTCACAGTGTAGTTTATGTGACACGAGACATGTTTAGTTTAATTTATTTGTGGGGAAATAACTCTAGAGAATAGAATGAAAAGAGTGTTCCCTGGAGGTGGAGCTGTGCAACACGGGCCTCTGAACTCCCCTGGGATTCACGGTCTCACAGTGCTACAGCTGTAAAGTTTAGATAATCTGTCTAGCCCATCTGTGTCATCCCCATTGAAAAGCCTAAATCACGGGCCAATTCCACCTTTATAATGCCTGCTGCGTACTTCCACCTGAGAAACTTGCCTGGTCCTCAAATCATCTCACCTAAAAAAAAAAATCACAGTCTTACCTTATTCACTCCAAGTGCCCTCTCCTTCCACTAACTTTTCTGGGAGCATGAATCTGTACCACCTCTCTAACATCGAGAGAGGCACCATGACGCACAGTTCATGGGAGACATTTGGTTTGAGTTTTCAAACCTTCCTTTTTTGAGAATAATTTTAAATCTTCGAAGAAGACTTAATAATGAATTCAAAACTGTTCACCTTTCTTAAACTTGTATATTCTAAATATTTCCTTAGATATTACACAATCTTTTTGCCACTGGTTGACAGGGTAAATTGGTAAAAGGTAGTATTCGTTTGTTTGCTCGGGTTTTTATGCCAAACTATGGTTGTTAAAACCAGGATCCAATTTATGGACGTTAGCTAAGTAGTCTTTGGTTAATGCCTGATTGTACTATGGATTCTACTTGGTTCTACATCACAGTAAATGAAAAACTAGATTATTCCATTTAGTAGTAATAAAGAAACAAGTAACAGAGATTCCTTCCTCAAACACTGAATAAATACTGTTAATCATTCTAGTTGTTTTAGAACACAAAAATAAAATGTTATTTTATCATGAGAAATGATAAAAGTAAGTAATGACTGTTAAAAAGAAACCACAATATGAGGCGATTACAAATGAGTAAATGAAAACCATTCATAATATACCAAGAAGAGAAAAGCACTGTCATTTTGATGCTTATCGATGTAGCTTCTAGTCATTTTCTTTAAAAAAAATTAAGATCTTATTATTGATTTTCCTTTGTAGTCTGCATATTTCCCTTGACAATAGACCAAGCACATTTTTCTTATTACTTCATTAAACGACATCATTTTAATGCCAGAAAAAAATTCCACCATAGACATGTATTCTAATTATTTAACTGCCTTTGTGTTGTTGAATATTTACAGTTTACTTTCTGATTTATAGCACTGAGGAGGACTTCCATGATGTATCTGGCCACTTTCATGGTAATTTCCTTAGAATGAGGCATGACAAATAAAATTATTGAACCAAGAGGCCTAAGGACTTTTATACTTTTGATAAATATGCCAAAGTATACCAAAAAACCTATACCAATGAAACTATCTGCAAAATAATGCAGAATGGTATTTGTTCTCAACATTGCCAACTCTAGATCACTTACTTTTCAGAAAAAAATTGGCTGAAAACAACTATTTTTAACTTGTACTATTTGCTGGTAGTGAAGTCATTAATATCATTATACTTACTTACATAATTATTTTTCTTTTACTATCCATTCATATCTTTTATCCTTTTTCAGCTTTCTCATAATTTATGAGGATGTAGATATAGACCAAAAGCTTCTCAGTGTCAATCTATGTGAATCTATTTTGCAAAGAAAAAAAAATCTACTTTGTTCTGATCTGCCTTTTTCATTTGTTCTTAATTTGTGAGTTGATTTGTGCACCAGTATTTTCTTTTATTCTTTTAAGTGACAAAGAAAAGATGTTCATTTGGCTCACCGATCACTCTTCACGCCTTGTGGATGCATCTCGGACGGTCACACATGGGCAGAGTCCTGAGACGATACTGGTCTGTAGTGGAAGCATTTTTAATAATGCCATTAAAGTTATCTTTCCTTCCTTAAATTCTGCCTCCTGTTGAATAATTCACTTCGACCCAATGGATTGAGGACATTTAGTTTGCATTACTTCTTCTTTTTTGTAATAGTTTTGGTACTCTTGACTCTCTGTTGTTTTAGAGATTCATTAGTTTCAGTATTGATGAAATAAAATCATATTTCTCATATGCTGCATTTAAATTTTGGTCACCGCATTTCACTCAAATGGGTAACAAGTCTGGGTCTCAAAACAAGGGAGGCTGGTGTGAAGGCTTAGTTTCAACCCCACATACCTTAAAAAACAAATGCAGATGAACTTGACGTATTTTCTAAATTTCAAAAATAACTTTCTAACTTTAGCTGAATTTGCATTAATTTGGAAAAAATACATTCTTTTATAATTCTTTGTTTCATACCAAAATGTGGTATCTCTAATATTTTAAAATTGTATTTTCTTTTAAATATTTTAGTTTTTAAATACATACACATACCTACATGAATCTTAAGCATTCTTTTAAAGTTTTAAACATTAATGTTTTACACCTGGGGTTAATGTTTTCAATGACAGCATTACTAACTTTTGACTACTGCTTGTAAGGAAACTCTCCCTCGCTCTTTCTCTTGCAGTCTTGGGAAACATAGCTGTCACTTTGAACTACATTCCTAACTCTTTATTGTTATTATTGTTGGCTTTTGTTTTGAGGAGAAAGTCTCACTAAGTTGACCAGGTCGGACACTCATCTTCCTGCAGCCTCTCAGAAGGCCACAATTAGCAACATGTGACACTCAGGTGGGCCTTTGTTTTTTTTCCTTTTTTGATTACTATGTGTTGAATGTATTTATGAAGACCACATGATAATGTGGTGCGATGGTTGTGATTACCCAATCAGAGGACTCAATTCATAAATTTCTTTTGGAAAAAATTTCCCTACGGAACTCTTCACTAAAATTATGTTTACTTGATCTTGTGTTTTCAGAGTAGACAATCATCTCAAATGCAAATCATAAAATAGCTTTTCTTTTGTGATATTCACTGTGTCCACCTCATTTATGGACCAGAGTTTGATACTAACCATGGCAATAAAAACCCTGGCTTCTCCTCCATTCATAAAAAGGCCTGAGAATATTACTATTGTACAAGAGGTTGGATGGTGATTTTAGATAGTTTGTTAATATTCCAAATTTGTAAGATCTTTAAGAAAACTCTTAGAAGCAGATATCTATCACATTTTTTCATCACTGTATAAGTATGATCCCAGTGTTTACCTCCTGTTATCTCTTGAGACAATGACTGTATAAGTACATTTAAAAACATTAAAGTCTTCTCCTACTTGCGGATCAATCTCCCTTGATTATATTATAATTGTATTACACTGCTAAATTTATACACATGTACTTTCAACCTTAACCATCCGTACAATAACTCAGAAACATGGGCTAAATGCAGAATTATGCAAATTACTTGGTAATAATGCATTCCAAAGCTTCATTCCCTCTAAGTTCTGCATCTATTTCCACATGCAGGGAGCAAAGGCTCTGATAATTAGCCCAGATACATGGTCCTAAGAAGGTCACAGAGAGAGCATATATCCAAAGGAAAAAAAAAATAGTTCCATTTATTTGGCTGGGTAAAATCACATTTTTGTTACCTTCTTGGGGAAGTGACTTTTAAAAAATAAGTACCTCATCCTTAGGTGCATCCATCATGTAATCCTAAACAAGTTAATTTAGTTTCATTCACAGGACAAATGAATTCTAACCATAATATAATAAAAACAAAACAAAACAAAAAGGGTGTTAAGCTAGCCAGCAATAAGTTCCAATGATAACATGACATCACGGTTAGGAAAAAAAAACAAAAAGACACATTGTCTCTTGAGACACTGCAATCAGCCAAGAGGTCTATTTTTAGTAAAATACTGTTTTTAATCTAGAAACCCTCTCCTCCGAAACAATTTGTCAACTCCTGCCAGATCTGCAAAGTCAAAACAAAGACAACACAGGAAAGGATATGCAAATAAGCATTTCATGTTTACAGGATCCTTCTATCACACCTCATCTGCGCCAGTCAGGAATCGCATGTGAAGCCTTCTATCCACCTATCCTGGGGTTGGCATTTCACAGGAGGAGGAAATTTTACGACTGACCTTCAATGTCGTACTGCACTGAGATGGAAGAAGGTCAAAATGGGAAAAGGACATCCATTAGCGGCCGGAAACTACAGGCAAGCATAACAAACACAGGACAAGTTCAAAGTCACGCACATTAGGAGCCAGGAACAACCAATTGTGACAATTGTGGGCTGCATATTTCTGGAAATATCCATTCATGTTCCCCCTACTGTTATTTTTACTTGAACCCTCTGGATTACTCTTGCCTATTCCTCACAACTCAACACTGGATAAAACCACCTAAGATAAGTGTTTTAGTGTATCCTTGAAAAACGGACGAATATGCTTGTATAATCAGCAGTGTGCCGAGCCAGCACCCGTCAGCCTGCGGGCCAATTACACTCATCAACTCTCTACTCCACGCTCTTTCTTGTAACTTCCTGTCTCTCAGCATTTTCTCAGAGGCACAGGGCAGTGAGGCGAGCTTCCACACACGCAAGAGAAGATGTGCATGCACATCCAAGGATCTGGAGCAACATCATTCATAGGGACCTGGAAGTGGAAAGTACCCAAGCTCTCAGAGCAGCCATATAGATGATTAACTGTTCACCCAGTGGAATACTGCACATCGATGAGAATTTATATGGAACAGTTATGAACATTAAAAAACACTACACTGAGTGAAAATACCCAGAGAAACACATACGTAAGTGAATAAGCTATACATTTCCATTGATGTCAACAACTGAAAGGAGGCACAGTTAATCTATGTTACTTAAGTCAGGAGATTATCCTTGAGTGGAAAGGCAGCATCCAGAAGAAAGAAGGGTATGGTGAAAGAGAGAGATGTGAGTACTTCTGGAAACCAGAGCACATCCTGCTTCTAACCTCAGGTGTCAGAGTGCTGGGGACAAGGATCTACTTAGGTTGCAAAAATTAACGAAGCTGTATTATGTGTAACTGTAGTTTTCTAACTACATTCTACGTTTCAAGAAAAAGTAAAAAAAAAAAAAATAATTAAATCAGCCAACCATCAGTTTCTGAGGATGAATTTCCCTATGTAAGTCACCTGTCTCCCTCAACAACTGGCTGTAAGATTTTATTCACAAGTGTAGGTTTTTAAAAAAAAAATGTTTGATATTTTGCCTAGTACAAATACATAAAATCTGTTCAAAAATTATTCAGTTATTCTAATCAGCATGCCCTCCCTCCCTCCTCTATCTGTATGACACCATTTGGTGTGCCCACGCCCATGCCCCAACAACCTCCAACTGTTGTTTCTTTTCCATCACATTCCATTCCAGGGCCCCAACTTCTAGATACATCTTATTTGTACCCATAAGGGCTGGCCCAGAGTGGTTATTTGATAAATATTTAATGAGACTGAACAAAGGACCACAACAGAGCTTTGTAATTTTGCAATTAATAGATTCCCAGGAGATCCAGTGGTCATCTTCCCAGTCCATCAAAAAGGTCCTGTGGTTGAATTACAAAGGAAGCTGAAAGCAGCCCAGCAGTGCTAAGAGGGTGGCAGGGCTGAGGCATCCACTTCCCGGAGTGGGAGAGAGGGCTGACCATCCCAGTGAAGAGATAGAGGAATCCTCTCTCTCCGTGCTTTCCCTTTCATCCACACTCAACTGCTATCCAAAAATATCACAGGGAAAATTCAAGAACCAAACAATTCATAAGTTTTAAACTGCACACCATTCTGGATAGCATGTCAAATCTTACAGCATCCGGCTCTGTCCCAACTGGGATGTGAATCTCCGTTGATCCCTGTGACTCCAAGCTGCATACACAACCCAACCATTAGTCCCTTAGGGACTGCCTCACTTTTCAGATCAACAGTGGTGGCCCCACGGTACTTATGTTCAAGTAACTTTTATTTTACTGAATAATGCTCCCAGTGTAAAAGAGTAGTAAGGCTTGCCGTTCTGATATACCAGATATACTTAAAAAATTAAAAACTTGTATCCTGAGATTGTTAACACATATGGCAAAAATAAAACATTATATGCAGGAAATCAGTACAGTGTCACCATCACAAGTAGATCCCAGCCCCGGCTGCTGGGAGGGTAACTGACTCTGCTGCCGAAATTAAACCTAGCAAGCATCTGAAAACAGGGCTAGACCAAGTCAGGAGAGAGGCTTAGCCATCTTGCCTCCAGTCCCAAACAAGTGAATGGCAGTATCCTGACAATTAAGAGCCCAGCATGAAAAGACACATCAAGGACTTACGGGCAATTATGACCCCAAGCAAGAGGGACAAATATTACCTAAGGTCCAGGTTTTCAGAAAAAATGAATCAGAAGAACTGGTTTTCTGACAGCATTCTAGAAAGAAAAAGGAGCAGAGAAGTAAGCTTCAAAGCTCTTGAGGGTCATGATACAATGCTGGGGGTGGGGGGGGGGAGTACAGTACAGCTAACACCGGCACTATACTGTAACAGCCCTCCTGCCGGGCCACTAGGTGCAGGCTGGAGATAGAAGACTGAAAGGTTAAGGTTTCTGCATAAAATGTCATTGTCTTACAACTGTGCATCTGACTGGCTGTAAATGATGGATCTGCAAAATCCTGTGTTCATTCAGGAAGCTAATCATGGCTGGAGTGGGAGCTAACACTTATTCCCATAAGGAGAGAAATTAAGGGATTCTAGAATTTGCATAAATTTTAAATTTTCCTCCAAATTCTGAAGTTGTATACTAACTGGTAGCTGAAAGCCTGAGAGATTTGGCAATTCTGGTTCACAGCTAGAATAATAAAACTGAGCATCGGAACATCACAAGGAAGCTGTCACCTGCAACTTACTCCAACCTCTCTCCAGTTTCGGAAGCTGATAATTCCGAGCATCCACTTATACTGGATCACCCAGCCAACCCAATGCCCTAGGAGACATGTCTGACCACTGACTGTCCTTTCTATGGGCCCTCTCTTGTGGTCAGACAACTCAGTGAAATCAACCAAATCAGACATGAGAAATGAAAACTGTAGTAACTGACCCATGAAGTACAGTTCCACATGGAGGGTGTTTGAAGAGTAGGGTGAAGTAGATGGGATGTAAGAGCAACAAAAACAATGTTCAAGGCAAAGGAGCAGTAGACACGCAGGAGGATAAAAACGAAACTGCACAGCCTACTCTTGTTAGAAACAAGGGTGAAGTTAGACCCTCATGGAGCTGAAGTTCAAGAGGAAGGGATGAGTCGATGGGGCAGAACCCAGGGTGCTTAAATCAATCGAAGCTCGAGAAGAGAAGACAAATGTTCTGCACCGACAACACCCAAAAGAGTGGCCACCAGCCACCAGTGATAACCAACTACTTGAAATATGCCTAGAGGGACAAGCAAGAGACTTTCCATTTTCCTTAATTTTAACTAGCTGAAATTTAGGTAGTCACACATGGCTGGTGATTACCATTTCAGCAAGAGCTTGACTACCCATCTATGGGCTGATGAGTGGGTTAGCCTGCTCAGAACTGCAGTTGAGAATGCTCTAGAATCATCATATGCTGGGCTCCTAAGTTCAAAGAACATATGGAAAATCTGTTAAGATGCAGGTGCTGTTTCAATAGGTGTGAGCATTTCTACCAAGTCCCAGTGCTGATCCACAGGCCACACTTTGAGTAGGAAGGAACTATGGAAGCTCTGAACTTTCCTGCATTGACAAGAATGTCTTATGTGTACAGTGTCCAACACAATAGTCACTAGTCACACGTGGCCATGGAACTCTGGAAATACGTCTAATGCACTGAAGGAATGAATTTTCAGTTAACTTGATTTAAAGTAATTGAAATTTTAAAAACTATGGACTACATAATACTAGACTGTTCCACACTATAGTACTGTTACCCTAAGAAGAGGGTGTACACTACAACCTTTTATCAGCTGACAAGAGCCTCAGTACAGAAACTGAGAGCAAATATTTGGAAACTTTCATAGGCAGTTGAGAGTGGTTTTAGATCTATTTAATATGATGATAATTTTTACTGGGTTTTTTGAGATGGGGTCTTGTGTGACTCCCAGGGTGCCTCAAATGATTTTCTTGTCTCAGTCTTTCGTAGAGTGAGCAGCAGGAACACACCACCATCCCAGGGACCTAACAATAATTTTTAAAATATGCTTGTATTACATATAACTGTACTTCTCATTTTTCTAATAATTCACTTATAGCATATTTTATTTTTATCTTTTCATGAAATCTATTACAACCAGCGATACAAGAGCTAATCTGAAAAATATCCAGAAGGGGCAGAAGAAATATTACATGTAGGTAAAAAAAAGATAAGAATAACATCAAACGTCTCATTGGAAGTAACACATAAGATATAGTAGGTTTTATGATAACACTGGACCATAAAAGACGAACCAAAAAGAGCTATCCTTTCCCACTGAGAGGCACAAGCATGGGCCGAAAGGACAAATACAGGGGCGCAGGGAGGATATTCCAGCAGTCCGTGTGGAACAATAGGGACCAAAAGAGAAGGACAGATTTAAAAAGAATTTTAAAAGTACTAAGTTATAAATTTTGGTGACTTCAGTGTGTGGGTTGAGAGAATAAATACTCATATAGTAGTTCACACTGGCCATTTAACCCAACATGAGCCCAGCCTCCTGCTAGGGCAGGAATGGGCACCAATGGTTATTCATCTGCTTTTTAAAAAAATTTAATTCTCTAAGTTTGTCCTTAGAACTCACAGATTTACTGAGATTTGTAGAACTTGTAAGAGTGCCTTTCATAAGGACTAGCATTTTCCTACCTTATCATATGTCTCAGATGTATTGTAGCATAGGACTCAGGCCACTCTAACTTCATCCTTATGTTGATATTGGTATGTCTTCCCTTCGAGAGGGTTTTCCAGGGAAGTACACTAATCCTGTACACTGCACAGAATCTGAAGGGTCTTAAAGCCAGACTGATCACTTCTAACTCTCCATTCTTACATGCCTCATATGGATCCTAGAATTTCCAATCTGAATAAACAGCTTTCCCTTTTTCTTTCTTGACTGCCAAACACTACACAATGAAATGATATTCTTAAAATATGACAGAATTGACCTTAAACCCAAAAGCAACGTGACAGTGCCAGTGAGGCAGAGGTGTGAGACAGCAAGGCGTGATTATCAAATAGGTATAGTTTACTCAAGTTAAAGAGGTATAAAAAAAAAAAGTCCTGCCTGAAAAAATTTCTTAAATCAAGTACTAGTTGGCTGAATACCTACTGTGAAGTCAGTATCATGCTACATTTTTGGGCAGATGACGCAGCAACTAGACTTCAATCCTGTGACCAAAAGCTATTTCAGTGAAAGTCCAACTTTGCATACATTAGGCGGCAATAGCCACCACGCACCGAGGGTTAATAAAATGATAAGGTAGGTGACCAAAACTGCACTATTCAAAGAGGTAAGTTCTGTTACTGTTTTGTGTCTGTCCTCGAATCACCCAGTCTTACACTGTGCAAGGTGGCAGCCACCAGTTCTGAAATGTAGCCAGTCCAAACTCAAGTGGATTTGAAGTGTAAAATACACACATTGGAATCCAAAGATTCTGTAATCACTCACAAAAAAAGAAAGGGAAAAAGTGAGAATGTAAAATATCTGAAATTTTATGTTGAATAGATGTTAAAATGCCACTATTTGAGATTATTTTTAAATTTTGCTTCACTGGCTTTTTTTTTTCTTTTTTCTTTATTTGGCCATTAGAATACTTAACATTTCCTGTATACATGAAGAGAAATCACTATACTGATCCCGAAGACTAAAACAAAACATGGAGAAGGAAGTAAAAGGTGAAGATATAACAGAATCAGCAAGAATGCAGATCTGAAGATCCTGGTACATCCTCCAGGGAAAACTCCGAAGATACCAGGAAAGCACACAACTGTGGTCTCAGGATTCTGAATACACTACAGTCAGGTCCTGCTTCTCCATGTGAGTACAGTCTAAGCTGAACCATCCTGGTGACAGTGTGCCCTGTGTGACCTCAGCACAGCAGAAAGACAAAGGTGATGGGAGGTGACCAGGCAAAGGGAAGAGCCCAGCTTGCTACAGACAAGGAAGAAAAAGCAGTCAAATGCAGGCAAGGATCAAAGCAAGCTACGAAACTGGTGGGCAGAAGCATGTGTGGAGAAGGTATCCACAGGACAAGGTATCCACAGTGAGGAGTGGGCTGTGACAAAGACTGCGATGACGTTTCACCAGCCAGTGTGACTGGATGACCTCCACGATCTTAAAATATACGGCTTACCAAAAGAGTATCCTCTACCTACCAGTGACCACAGTAAAGGCAAGATGCCTTCCCTCCCCACGCACCCAGGTACCACGTCATAAGGAAAGCGACAGGAAGGACATCTCTTGTCAGGTATGGAAGCAGAAAATTAAGACTGAAGAAACTTTAAGCTTAAAAAGTACTGAAACATATTTAACTGGAAACTTCAAATGTGGTCCGGAATAAAACTACATGAAAGCGAGATCTATCGGAAGAGAACAATCACATGAGCAAACATCTGGAGGTGTCAGCTGTAGCGTCACATCCTTGAGGTCCCTTGCTCTCCAGGCCCCTGGCAGCTGGGACCCGAGGGCGAGGACACTCTGACTTTCTCTGTGTTGCCCCCTGCAAGGAACTTTCTCAGGTCTCGGTGATGAATTTCTACAGAGGAGCTGAGCTAAGACAGCCCAATGTGCTTGTCATTTTAAAGACAAAAGAAAAGAGCTGAGTGGCAAGAGTGGATGCTCCTGTACCCACAGGGTGAAAATAGTAAGAAGTCGGGCTAAAAGTTCACCTCCGAAAGTACAAAATGGAACTGAAGAAATGAAGTGTGCTAAGACACAGAGTATCAGGAAATTAAAAGACCACTCCAGATTTTAGTGCTGGAAGATACCATCAACTCCAGTAACAGATGGAACTTGAAAATACGCAAGATTTTCTCTCTTCATCTGTGAAGAACTGAAATCCACTCAGATGCAAAGCTTACGTAAGTAGAACAGAGTCCTCCAGCTTTATAAACAGGCATTTAAAAGAAAAGATCTGCACACTAAACTCAGACTTGGTTGTGAACAATCCAAATGCAAAAAAAAAAAAGAAAAGAAAAAAAATCTCTTGTTAAACAACGAGGAAATGTTAAGGCCTACACCATTAAGTTTCTTTAAGTATGAAAAAAGGATCATTTTCTTGCTGAGATACATACTGTAACAGGTAAGGATGGAAGGACAGAAAGTTGGGAAAATCAGGCAGTATTCGGGGCAGCACAAAATTAGGTGTTCGCATAAAGTCAAATATTTACAAGTTTAAAATGATTTTAGTGGGTAATGGAAATATTAGAGTTCACTGTATTTTCTCGTCCTTTGTGAAGACGTGGTGCATCTACAATAAAGAAGTTCTTTTTTTGAGACACACACACACACACACACACACACACAGAGAGAGAGAGAGAGAGAGAGAGAGAGAGAGAGAGAGGGTCTCTCACTCTGTAGCCCAGGCTGATTCTGAACTCATTATGGAACCCAGGTCTGCCTTGGACTCACTGAATCCTCCTGCTTCAGCCTCCTGAGTGCTGGAATTACAGGTGTGCCCCACCATGCCCAGGATATGTGGGGCTGGGGAATAGAACCTGGGTACTTAGCGCTTGATTTAGCGCTTGCTAGGCAAATGCTTTAACCACTGAGCCATTCCTCCAGCCCCAAGTAAGTTCTTGAAAAGTAAATTTTGCAGACTTGGTACAGAAAGCACATATAAAAGAATACACAGCATACTATTCCACATACACAGACTTCAAACTAGGCAACACAAACCCAGTAAGGAAGCCAGAAGAATGATGACCTTGGCTGGAATCAAGGGTTAATGAAGGAAACTCATTTCCCCAGCCAGAGGATGGAGTTCGCCCTGTTTGTGGAATGCATAGTGACTTGTGTGTTTATGATCCTTGTCATTTTCTATGTGTATGTTATACTATCATAACACGTTTTTTAACAAAGATGACTCAAAGGTGATAAGATAATTATACAGGTATTTATTACCTGTATTTATTAAATTCATTAATGTAAGCATTTAAGGCTGATCCATGACATGCATGGTGGACATTTCACAATACAAAGACTTCAAAGTAGAACCTTAATTGTAGTATGAAATCACTATAACCTCAACAATGTGCTTTTTTTATTTGTCTTATCTAGACTCAAAGTATTTACTGAAGACCCACTGGGTGCTTAGTGAATTACTAACCCTTTAGCCCATTCCCTGTAGGTAGACACCGGTATTTCTTATTTGTAGAAAAAAAAAAATTGTGCTCAGAGGAGTTCAAGGCACAGAGTGCGAGCCAGGACTTACACCCACATCTACCTAGCTTGGAAATCCATGGTACTATTTCCATTATATCACAATGATTTCCAAGACAGGCATCCCACAAATGCACAAATTAAGTTGCATGCTTATTTTACATTAAGAAGACTGTTTCTGTTTAAATTTTGGTTGCTGCTTTTAAGCAAAATAACTCAATATGAAGTAAGCAGTGGATCACTTTGAAAAAATTCCATTCACCTCAAATATGCCGAATCTTGCTATAATTCATCAACTGATTTGATCCCTCTTATTTTTTCTGGAGCATAACTGAGTCTCATCAAGCAAGGCCTTGAGGGGTCACATTAATCCTCCCATCTAAGCACAAAACACAATGAATCCTGGAAGAGCGAGAGCTCTCTGCAGAAGGTTCAGAAAATCTACATTCAAGCCTTAGTGTGCATACATGATACGTCGTTGAAGTACAGACTTAATATACATGCATGTGCCATCATCAACTCACTATTAACAATGTATGCTCCCTGTGAATCCTACATGTATTTGCCTAAATGTCAACATACCCAGAACACAAGCCTTTCCCATGGAATTTTCCCAAGACTTTTATGCCCTGGGAAATGAGGAGACCTGCACTTCATTCAAACCAAAGCAAATGTGCACAGTAAGGCAAGTTTAACACTCAACTGCTAAACTGCAAAAGCTGATAGACACTATAATCTACAGTAAGCAGTTACTCTTCTATTTTCAGAGAGAATCAAGGAAACAAAGGAAAAAATGAAAGAAGATATGTGAAAAGTAAAAGGTCAAGGCTAGGATTCTGCCAAGTCTTCTGGCTTGGTTGGTCAATTTGGGTTCCTCCAAATGGCTGGCTTCCTGGGTATTTGCTAAGAGCTGGTAAAATTGAGTCTGTAAGTCTTGCTCAGGACAGAAGTCTCAAAGCCTGTGAGGCAATATAAATGTTCAGCGAAGGCTGGGTTGTGGTACTTGAAGCATGAATTTTCTAAAATGGTGAGACACCTCAGCACCGTATCACGGTTTGTATAATAGAAGTGTCCTCAAGGAGTCACATGGGACACAGACAGAAAGTGTAATGATGCTGTGGCAGAAAAGGAATTCCACTTAAAAGAGGCACCACAGAGAGCTACAGCTAAGCCGGGACATGTGCCCGTCAGTGGAAGCTTGATCACTGCAACTGGACAAAGTGATTGAGAACAATCAGTAGGTACGTGGAGACACGCGTATCATTAATGAATAAAATGGTAAGTTAGCCGATCAAAGACTATAGTCATAGCAGGTTTAGACACGTGGCCAGATGAATATTTTTACCGAATAGCTGACTGGTAGTCATAAAAAATTTATGAAAAAATGTGGTAAAAGATTGAATTTATTTCACAAAGATTGGTAGAAGTTGAGAAAACCTATTTACCTATTATCTAATGATGGCACTAAAAATGTGTATTTAATGGCATCGTGGGGCAATATAAATGTCTAGCATGCATTTAACTGGAATTTCAAAAAGAGAAAAGAGAGAAAAAATATCTTAAGAAATAGCCCAAATTTGCCAAATTTGATTTTAAAAATATGAGTTCATATATTGAAGAAGCTAGGGAAAATCCAAGTCAAATAGATTCCACAATTATATGTAGATGCTTCATGGTGCAAGCACTGAAAATAAAAGATAAAGTGAAAACTTGAAAAACCACTGGAACAAAACAAAACATTAACTCAAGGTGAACAACAAACTTCAATGGATACTGACAAGGAGGGTAAGTGGCAAACATGTGTAAAGTGTTGGGAAAAGATAAACGATAAAGATAAAGGAAGGAATTCAGGCTGAAGAAAGTGAAATGAGTCATCAAAAATCAGTAACAGGGACAGCAAATGGCCAGTAAGTCGGTGACTTTTTATACAAAGGATGGTTGTTCTCTGGAATGCGGAAGCAGAAGAACCCCAAGTTCAGGCTCAGCCTGGGCGACCTGGGGCCTCTGCAAGACACTGCCTTAAAAATAAATAAATAAATAAATAAAGGCTGGGACATAGCCCAGCGTGAAGGCCCTGGGTTCAGTTGCCAGGACCACAGAAAACCATAGTATCGACAACAACTTTTACAAGTCTTCGAAGAAAAACTACAACCCTGTCTTACAAGGTTCAGAATATATATGAACGGAATTAACATACCCCTACTTTGAAACCAAGAACCAGATAAACAATGTTTACATGATGAGGTACGTTAACGCTATTTTGAAAACTTTCCTAATAAACTGTTGGAAAAATAATGAAAACTAAACCTAAATTTCCAGACATTTTAATCTTTGTGATTAAATTCAATCCAAGAAATTATGCAAGGAAGCATGTGAGTACAGTTAAACATAGAAGTGAATTGAATACGGCATTTTTAGATCTGTTTAAATATTGAAACCCTCTGTGAATTACACCATTGACCTTGAACTTCTCCTCTCTGAATGTCTCTCACAATATCTTTTTTGTTAACATATTTTGGTTGCTATTTGAGACTTTAAATCTAATGAAGAACCATTCACTGATCGGCAACAGAAGGAGCCCAGCCTGGACTCACAGAGAGGGCAGTGAAAGTGTGTGGCCAGTCAGGTGTGTTCATCTCTCATTTAAACACCCTGGCAAAGAGCCAGTCCAGAATCTCTCCATCAGAACAGTCACCTCAAACCCTGCCTCTTCTGTGAAACACCTACAGAGCCTATAAACCATTTCCAGGGCTCAAGGACTTTCTAAAGCTTTTCACAACATTCTTTTCTGCATCCTTACTAAGAACTGGCAAAAAGTTGCAGGAAAGCAAAAAAACTAAAAGACAGAAAGGCAAACAGGAAGGAATCCACTGTGAAAATGCAAGTCAGCCAAGGATGGTTCACTGACTAGGCTTACTGACTGTCATTATAACACATGTATGCCGGATCTCTGACAAAGAGGTAATTAAGAGTCCTGAATCAAAAGGAAAAAAAAAATTATCTTTTTTCCTAAGTTTTTGGATCACTGTCTTATAAAACGGACTACCTGAAACTGGACTCTGAATGCCTCAAGTTGCCTAGTTTATAGTAATCATCAGTAACTTTTAGAAGGAGGTGAAGCAAAGTCTATATCTACACATATTCATGCTAGATGTATCTTTTTATTTTCAAGTCAATTATGTTTTTGTAGATTTCAAACAGTTTTACTCGCCCTCTCTTTTTATTGATGTCAACCATAATGTGGGCATATATGAAATTCAGTTTTAATGTGATGAAACCAAGATTTTAAGGCCCTAACCCGAGTTCAAAACAGATCTGCAAAGGGAACCCAGGACATATGACTTCAACCCAGGTGCACAGCCTTCTTTCAGCAAAGACATGGCAGGATCTCATTGTGTGCCAGGCACCGTTTCAGGTGCAAAGATAATCAAAACTGGTTACCTATCTGCAAATAGTTTTCAACATACGGGGTAAAAATCACTTGTGTAGCCACATGCTGGTAAAATGACCCGTAAGACTAAGTAAGATACATGCAACATATATATATATATATATATATATATATATATATATACACATACACACACACACACACACACACACACACACACACACACATATATGAATAGTCATTTATCAAGCCTGTGAAATAGTAACTACTTAATATAAGCTACACGTAACTTCTAACTATTACCATTTAAATTCTTGTCCACTCTTCCAATAATGTCACTGCTGTGGCAGGAACAAGGAGTCTAGAAATAAACACTGTTAATTCTGAGCTGCCCCCCAGAACTGTGTAAAAACATGAAAGGCTTGGGACATAAATGTAAGGTGCTGGATCAGGTGCAGCGAATGCTATCCATCACTCAGAAGTCAGACATTAACTTCTACCTTGTTTGTAAAGGTTTGAAGAGACATACATCAATTGACCAGCACCTAGCAAGCTGAGACTACACTAATCCCTTGGACGACAGCCTGTGCCCATGTAGCAACTACCATCTTTGTAAAGCAACCAGTGGAAGATGCCTAACAACTGTCCAGGCTCCTCACCTTTGACTGACACCAGCTGCACGGCTTTTTTTTTCTTTTTTTTAATTAGCAGCTCCAACCCAATTCAGTCTCAAATCTGCCAAATATTTGTTGTAAAATAAAATTCATTAATAGAGTAGCCTATCAGACCACTGGCATAACCTTCAAGAACAACACAAAGATGCCCTCGCTGTACTATTTAAAAAAATAATAAAGCCAAGTAAATCATTCCAGTAGCACAGGTGTCTCAGTATATTAGTGATCGGCCACAGGTTCACATGGAGATGTCTTCAGAGACCTGTACTAATAAGGGACATCTCTGTGAGTGCCACCCCCTGAAAGACATGCCCCACATCGTGACTGAACTGCTTGGACTCCTGCAGTAACAGGGACATTCTGAAATGGCACCTCATTTTTGGTAACATTCTGAACAAGCCAAAGCACAATCATTCCTCAATTTACAAGGCAACCACTTTCCTGGAAATCTAGTGTATTCATAAAAACCTGAAATGTCTAACTCAACTCACTGAAACTCCAAAATACCCACAGACACGTAAGCTGGAGGGATGTGCAACTTCAAATCTTTTTAAATGCTTTTTTCACCTATGTGAATGTCTGCTTGGGAGACTCGAAACATGAGCAGGAATGTGATCTCCCAATCAACACAACAACTAAAATCTCTGAAATTCTCACACACACTCCACGAATGGCGTGAACCCTCAACCCTGAGGCCCACTTGTTCACACTCTCTGTTCCTCTGAATCTGGCCTATACCTACCTACCTATTCTTCTTGATCAATACTGACAGAGTATTTACTATGTACCAAGAAATTTTATAAATACTTAATCTTCAAAATAGCTCTACAAACTACACATTGCTATTTTTATTCCTAGCTACATAAAAAAGAGAGATTAAAAAACTTTCCAAAAGCCAGGGAGTTAGAACGTGAAAATATTTGAAACAAAGCCATGGGGCTCCTTCATCAGCACCCTATCACGGACTGATGCTTCTCACTTTGACTAAGTGTACAGACTTTCACCTGTCATACTCTCAGAAAATATGGACGCTAGCCATTCATACATCAGACTTAAAATAACAATGCCCTGTGCTATATCCCTCATCATAAAGAAGGACCATATCTGCTCGTTAGTATGGCATTGAATGTATAATAAAAAGCAATGTAAATAAATAGTTGGACAGGCTTCAGAATAAATGTGAATTATAGATCCTCTTCAACAGTCAACTATGTTTTTCCATCTCACCTCATGATCCTCGGTTCTATGCACTTCTAAATTCTCTGCTTTGGTGAGAAGTTTAAGGTCAGATATCGGACACAACGAACTCTTTCATCTCTCTTCCATCAGACCTTGTTCAGCTCCATCCTTCTCTCCGTCTGCAAGTTTCTGCAAGTATTCCACCCCCTGCCATTCTCAGAGACACAGGCTTGTACGTGGCATTTGCCTATACTCCTGAGTCAGTCCCTTGGTTTCCTCTTGAGCCTTCTTCCCTGTCAATCAGTAAGCTGCCTGATCTTTCCTTTAACTCACCACCCCAGCCAGTTTGCACACTTTCTGGGGCAAGCCTATCCTCGGTCCCTCACAATCCGGCTCAGAATTCTCACATACTGTCATCTCTCTCAAGGCTCCAGCTGCTTTATAAAGGAGAAGCACATGAGATTTGTTCTGTGAATTACAATATCCCATTCAATAATGCAGGTTTCAGACAAAGCTTGGTGGGCAAAAAAAAAAAAAAAAAGACTTCAGAGTAGTCATCCTCAGGTAGACTGAAGTCATAGGCAGGAGGGAAGGGAATCAAGGCACCCTCTAGGTGGCACGTGCACAGGAGAACATGTTTGGGAGAACGTCCCTGGGGAGGCAGGAGGACAGGGACCTCTGCCACCAGCTGCATCATGACAAGGAAAATGGCATTATTGTGCTTTTGGTCTCTTCAGGTTCCTGACTGCTCCACAAGCACTTAGATCTCCACGGACTTGGGTTTCTACATTGCCACTGAATATGACAAATATTTCTTGTGTTCACGTGCAGTGAAGGAAACACTTTGCTTCTATCTTTGCTGATATAACATCCTTTCTGTGTGGCTCTGTAATTTATCTTTAAACATGAGCATGCGTGAGACCCTTTTCCTGCCTCTTGGAGGACAAGAATCTTCCCTTTCCCAAGAAACAACCTTTAGCTGAGATGTTGTAAATCATGGTTAGTCTTCTATTTCCACTTCAATATACACATTTTCTGTCTACTTATAATTGCCTTTCTAAAGTCAAACACATCTCTGAACTCTGTCTCTGTTTTAGAAGTTGCTCTCCACAGACACCAAGAGAAAGCACCACAAATTCTGCCTCAGATCTTTTGAAGAGAATGTTTAGTTCCCAGGATGGTCTGAGACCCAGGTTTCTTTCCAGCATCAAGAGTGTTTCCTACAGCCTGGTGCACACTCTGAGATCCACAATGACCTTCACTGAGTATATGTGCTGCACTCTAAACCTCATCTCTAACCCATTCTCCAGTGTTCAACGGTTCTGCTGAATTCATTTTGTGATTATAAATCCATATACCAAGCATAGCGGTTAATTGTATTATCAAAACTTGCTTAGTATAAAACATACAGCTTACATAAAACCTTGCCAACAACTCCCAAATAGGGCAGCTCTTCAACTGTGAGAGCCTTCCAGTTCCTTGGAACTTATGTCCCCATGTCCTATAATCATATAAAATGTCAAAAGGATCTTAAAATATCTGCTAACCTTAACAAACTTCCCCCAGATCATACAAATAGCCTTTACACATAAAATGAATAAAAAAATCTAAGTTATCAGCATATTAATTCTGCACAAATTTCTCTCCTTCCTGTACTTATAAGTACTGTCCTACAAACTAAAAGATGTACGTAAATACATACAAATAAAAATTCAATGTATGACTGATATATCCAATTTTGCTCTATTATGGCACTCTTTTAGTTCTTCAGGCTGTCTTCCGGGGTTGATGTACTCATGCAAGTTTGGGATCCAAGCCCAAAACATTTGGTTCTATACAACCAAAACAACACTAACAGTGACAGAGGAATCGGTGAACACAAGTTTGTCGAGACAAATCAACAACTCCCATGTGCAAAATCGAGGCTTAGCCTCAAAGGAGGATGGTGGAGGAATAATTTCTAACAGACTCTACAGTGTCTGGCTGTCTATCCCAAGGGGGCAGGAGTAAACTTTATTTTATTTAATGGGGAAAACCTCACCTTTACTACCTAAAGAACCATACGTGGTATGTGACTGCCTGTAAGCCAAAGTAATTGTATATTCTGCTGGGCAACGCCTGTCCCCTTTCTACAAAACACAGTGATGTTTCCCAAAATATTTTCACTTTGATATCATCCATGAATCTATATCATTATTTGTCCCCTGTTGGCTACATAAGCTTTCAACTTTATAATAGTCTTCTGAGATTTGATATGTATATGCACTAATTTCTCAAGCTGATTATTACATCACAAAGCGATATTAATATAGAGTCATTTTTGACAATATAAAACAGACAAAGAGATTTACAAAACCGACTCAGAAGGTTAAGAGGCAATACATCCAAGCAGGGGCCAGTGGGCCAGCTTTTACTTATAGAGTGGAAAGTGGGAGGAGAAAGGGCTGATGGAAGCTTTCAGGAGGTCAAGAGATCAGAAAAACAAAATAATCTTTGAGGAGGCCTCAACCTCACACGGTAAACACAGCATTTACACTGCCTAGCTATGTTAGTAGAACCTTGAAAAGCTGGTGTGGAGGTGGGAAGAAAAAGTTGCTGGGGTTTTTTGTTTTGGTTTGGTTTTTTGCCAGTAACATACAAAGAAATAAGATGGGTGGAGTGGGGCAGCTGCAGGCACAGCACAGCAGTTAGAATGCTTGCCTAGTAAGCACAAGGCATAAGGCAGACATGGTACCACACTTCTGTAAACCTAGCACTCAGAAGGCTGAGGCAGGAGTACTGCTGTTCTAGGCCAGTGTTGGACTAGAGAGGAAGACTCTGTCTTTAAAAAAAGAAATGGTAGAAGATGTATTTTAAGCAGTCACAGCACCATTTCCAAGTTAGCGTGCCTTTTGTATCATCTTAGATGCCCCAAAGACACTAGTCGTTTGGCATAAAGCTCATAGAGTCTCTCAATTAACTCAAGAGTAGTTTCTGGATCCTGTTTCTATGAGAGAGAAAAAAAAAAAACAGTTAAGTAGGGCACACCACCTCAAACCACCATCTCAAACCTCATGACTGCTTAATGGGCAGACCAAAGGCCACATCAAAGGACATTATCACATGAGAAAGAAATGAGGCAACGTCTTTTCCTTGACATAAAGGACAGCAGTCCTAAGCTGGAAGACAGCAAGGCACCAGAAAGCAGTCCTAGGCACACTGTAGCTTCGTGTCACAAATGAATACAGGGCTACCCTCATTAGCATCTATCTGGTTCGTTTCTACGAAACTATTATTTGTAAATAATTTCCAAAGCTAAAACCTGACATCCAAACCTATTTTTGACTTCAACCTTTTTTGTTTAATGTCTGCTTTGTTAACTGCCTCGATCAAGAGGATTTTTAAAACACATTTACTATTGTCATTGCTTTCGGGGAGTACTCAAGGCTTAAAATGTAGGGAAACTGTTAGCTGTGGATGCTAAATTGGACTGGGACTCTCTACACTGTAGGAAGATGAGTCTATTAGTATTTCCTTTCTGAAAGCTCTAAAATAACTTCATTTCTGAAGAGAAATACCTCCCAAAGAATTATGAACTCTTTGCTTATGTGAGTAACTGGTATCAGACAAGCAAGATCATAACTTTTTTAAAAAAAGCTTAAGCAATCTTCTCATATTTCATTTAGTTCTAATGATAATCTAATCATAGCTTCGTCAGACAGACACACACACACACATGTGCACATAAACACGTCACTATGTCTATTTCTGCCTTTGCTTAAATTTTTCACTGGCTTCCTGTTTACTGCACTTCAGATGCAATTAGATCTGGCCATCAGGAAAGCTTCGTAGTTGTCCCTACTCCGGCAGCTCCTTCCATAGAGCTTAACCTCGTGCTGTGGGATCTGCCCCACGGCTTTATCTCATCAGCTCGATCTTACTGCATCCTTCCATGGGACCTGGGCGTTTCAGATCTCCCCAGCCTACTCACTGTGCCCGTTACTGTGGGCAATTTGCTTTTTGCTGATCTTCAGAGCTCAGATTCCTTCTTTCCCCTCGAGCCCTTCCCAGCTGCCCGTCTCACCACCCTAAACTGCCTCATGTCCTGTATCAACAGGACTTTCTTCATTTCCAAGTTAGTTTGCCTTTTCTATCGTCATAGATGCCCCAAAAGACACTACTCTTTCAGCACAAAGCTGAAATGCACATGCATTCCACCCATACCCAGTAAGCACATTTATACCTAACAAAGTATGCCTCGAGCTCCATAAGTATTGCTTTTGTTTATTACTGTACCCTCAGGTTCCAAGGCAACACTAAGCCCAAGAACTATCTGATGAATTAGTAAATGTTATTTTATAATCACTATCCAGGTGTGAGACAATAAAGTTGTAGAGTACCAGAAGCAATTCTCAAAGACAGACTGAAGGAAAGGACCCAAGAGGGGAGAGACCTTTTATTTCAATATTCAGATTTACTGAGAAATAAAAGTGTACAGTGTCCATTTTTATTTTGCTTTTATAGCAGCAAACATGAACATTTAAATGTCCACAAGGTCTGATGCAATACTTTCACACACAAATTCTAAAATCGATCCAAGAACATCTTTTTGTGAGTCCTATATACGAACTAAAACTGAAACTTTAAAGTGCTTCAAAAATCCTTTAATAGATAAATAAACTCATGGCAGGAGTCACCTTCTGCCATCAGCAGACAGCAAACAGTACTTTCGGCCAAGGCTTAAAATTGTAAATGTGAATTTTATTCAGATTATAAGCCATGTATGACATTTGAAGGAACTATGTATCCATTAGTGTAATGAACCAAAAATTTAGATGTCATTCCGAACTTAGCAAATTGAGTTTTCTTCTAGTTAGGCTGAAGAGGTTTATGGTTTGGGGCGGGGGGCGGGGGAGGGGGGGGAAGCAGAATAAAACTCAGGCTTTCAAAAAATATACCACTAATTAAGTGGCCTTATGATAATTCTGAACTTTGTTCCAATGAAAATTACTGAAAACGGATGCATCCTTCTCCAGAAGAACAGTCAAAACATTGATTTGGTTCAGTAAATACAAACAAGTTGAGCAATTTCCTTGTGCCCCTGTATGCCAGGATGAAAGTTATTGACATCCGAGCAAAAATCTTTAAAAATAATTCACATATCAATTAATACCCAAAATAATGACATGCATGATTTCAGCTACCTGCAGTTGCTAATAAAGGAAATTAAAAGCTGTATAATATGGAAAGGATATTAATAGCTTAATGAAGATTGACCTAGAAAGCAGATTTTTATTTTAACCCAGGATGAAATGACAGATAACGATGTGCATTTTATTTTAGAAAAACTGGTAGACCGAGAGATTTTCCAATTTGTTCCAATCCTAACTCACAGAAGAACTGTGATACATTTCCACAGGAGGGAGAATAAAAACCATCTTTCACTCTAAAATGCGAAACAAAGTCTTTAGTAACACTTAGGTATCTCAGCCACCATAAGGTGGATATTATTAACCTGGTCCGACTTCACTGTGCATTGCCTGTACTTCTGTACCTTTTCTTCTTTTTGATGCCTTTTACAGATCGACCCATGTCCTTTGCAATTTCATTTTAATACAAATAACTCAACACCTAACGATGATTCGATTACTTTTTTCTTCACCGTGGTGCATCTCACAGTGAAACCAACCACGCTACACAGGGTACTGTGTTTCTAAACTTTGATCTGCAGTAGTTCAGATAAGTGTTCAGTTGATGGCATTTTTAACTTACACTGGGTTTATCTGGCTGGAATCTCAAAGCAAACCAAGAAGAATCCGTATGACTCACAGAGAACCTGAAAGTTCAGATTCAGAAAAATTTGTAAATGCTCTCCACTGGCATTTTTCTTACCCGCTAGCCAGGTTGTTCTCCACCAAAATCATCCAGAATGTGGTTCCTTGACTGGAGTGTCTGCCAAAATTTTCCAAGAGAAATATGAATGTGGAGAGTATTAAAGCAATTAGGTTACAGCAAGTTCGGCAACTGTTTAACTTTTGCTCCATCTTGTCCATGAGAGAAGATTTCAGTAGTGCAGGTTAGCTGCTTCCTCTCCCGCCTATGCCTTCTCAGTTTTAGGGAAGAGAGTCATGCAGTACATTCAACTAGAATCTTCTAAAGGACAAGTCACAGGAAGAGAATTCCTCAGGGCACTGAGCAAGGAGGAAGAGCAAGCCCCCTTCGTCCAAGGCACTCTAAACTTCTGGTGGTATATGGGCCTTCCCTGCATACTCTGAGTTCTGATACACACCATAACAGAAGAAATTACAATCTTCATTTAACAAACTTACTGCTTTCATCCTCCACATCTTTTTTTCTTTTTCCAGGACAGGGAATTGAACTCATTGACTTCACTGTGAGCTATTTCCACATTTTGATTTTTGTTTTGTTTTGAACTTTGTGTATTGAACTGAGTCTTGCTCATTCTGCTGTGCTGCTGAGGCTGGGCTTGAAATCCTAAACCTCCTGCCTCAGCCTCCAAGAGTACCAGCATTACTGTAAGCACCACCCACATGCTGGGCTCCTCCCTCACACTTGAAAATGAATGCAACCATCCTGAGGGAGAGTCCCACAGGACAAACAAATAGCAGGTGGCAGACAGGATGGCTGCAGCACAGCATCCCTTCACCAAAACAAAGCCACACAGCAGAGCTTTCCACCTCTTTGGTCTCACATGCAGAATTCATAAAGAGAACAGGGATCAAAGCAGTACATATTCATATTAACATGTCTCTCTGAACTGAAAAATAAAATCAGACTTTTTTGACAAGGAGGGTTGGATTTTCCAATTAGATTATGTCTAGAAGATGCCTCACAAATTGAATGAGTTAAAACTGCAGCTCCAAGGTCTGGACAGACATCAACTTATGAAAAAAACCATTTGTGATCACAATGATGATCACCTCTGGGTAGGTCAACACACAGACACGATTGCATTTATGTTCCATGTATTTCTGAATCACTTGGTTCTTCTTTTCCAACACAGACTGTGATACTGGATTAAATACCATCTCTCTCCACAACCGCAAAAAAAAAAAAAAAAAAAAAGGAAAGCTTCCACATGAGCAAGTACTACTTTTGGAACTAAAATGTAAATTTTAAATTTAGGGGAGTAAAATAACCTTTTAACACAATGCAATATACCACAGTAAAATTATCGTATGATTCCATGCTCCTTTTCCTAAATTACATTTCACACGTACCCATTGTTTGAAGACAATAACTTAACTCCTCTGAGAACAAATTTTATATTAGCCAGAAAAGTAGTTCCATGCTTTCACTTACAATGGAAAAGTCATTTGTTTACTGAACTGAAAAATTGCACACTGGTTTGTTCTCTGACTGCTGACCAATCCCAAGGTTAAATACATTGTGTAACCTCGATGCTGATAGAGAGAGAGAGAGGAGGAGGAACAACAGAGGGCCTGAGAAGCCTTTTCTTCTGTCCCCAAGTTTAATTAAAAGAGCAGCCAGAGTCAGTGTGGATGTCCAAGGCCACAGTTTTCCTTTAATATTATCTATACCACCTTTATTCATTCTCCCCCAGGAGAACTCCCCTGGAAGCGTTGTAGAAACAAACACAGTAACATCACCTGGACTCTCTGATCAGCATGTTCACTATGATAACCAAGAAGACAAAAAAAAAAAAAAAGAGCAAAATTTTAATATAACTCACAACAAAAATTTCTTCTGTTCTTTCTTTAAACTAATCTGTAGCTTTGGTTAAAAAATGGTATCACTAAAACATTCATCATGTACACCACACATTTTATTCTAAAAAATGTTTCATTTTTTCTGGACAGTTTCCAATATCTCATAAAATAAGTGAAAACGTATCTGTAGTCTTCATTTAATAATAGATTTCTAAACATCCTTGTATTGGTGCATGTACTTCAAACAGTGAACTTATAATTGCCGGAGCAGGAGCCAAGTTATTATATGCCAAGATCACGCCACATGGCATCTACTAGGCAGATGTAGGGATACTTTACTTATCTCACATTTTATTAGACTTTTGTATGCTCAATGTGATAATGCCTGCTAACCCTTTAACTAACTTGAAAAATACGCTACATAAACAAGAGGCAGGGCAATATTTGCTTCCCAGGAACAATACGCTAGTGCTGGAATGAACAAACTATGTCTATAGTCTATTGATATATAAAAAGGACCGCTCCCACCTGTCCCCCCTACTGCCAGCTCTTAAGGCTGTGTCTATTATCCTCTTCCAAAAACACAGCCAAGTTTTTATAGCTTCTAACTTTAGATTAACTGCTTAGTAATAATAATACTAATAATATAATAATAATAAAAGCTTGCAAAAATCTATCCAGTCACATGAGTTTTTATTCTAGTTTCAGATTCCAAAAATTTCTTCAAGTCTATGAACCACATTACTGGGACCCTGTAAGAAAGACCTACAGCACTGATGACTCTTTTAAAAAATACAACTATTAATGATTTAATCCAAATTATCTGTGTACTCACTGAGATCCTTTCAATCCAGATGCTCTGAAAATGATTTTCTGAGCAATAATCCCTTAAAAAAAAAAAGAGCTCCCTCCCTCCACAAGCTCCTCTTCTGGTTTACTCACTTTTGCTGGGACAGAAAACCCAACACCCATAACTTTAAGGATAGAAAGGTTTACTGTAGCTCACGCTGTCAAAGGGTTTCAGTTCATGTATGTGAGGCTGACTGACAACAACAGACAAGGTCTAGATACAATCTAAGGAAGAAAATCCTCTTTATCCCACGGTAGACAGGAAGCACAGTGAGTAAGAGGAAGGGCAGAGCTAGTGTATATCCTTCCAAGTCAAGACCCTGTGCTCCGCCCCTTCCAGGTCAAGATCCAGTGCTCGGCCCTTTCCAGAGCAAGCCCAGAATTCTGCCCCTTCAAACCAGGCCTCATTTCTGTTAATAGCACAGGAAGTCAATGGATTAACCCCATGATTGAATCACTTTCAGAATATAAGTCTTTTCAGGGACATTCCAAATCCAAACCTTAAAATCCTCCTACCAGCACACAAATATCTCATAAAAATTGTAAAAAGAATAAGACTTCATGTCAGCACATGAGCACAATTATCTGCAATTTCAAAGTTCTAACATAAATTGAAAACGGAAGTAGTTATTCAACTAGAACTTAGTCTTATGTAGAAATAAAATGTAACATTATAAAAGAAAGTACCACTTTTGAGAAGCACCGTCTGTGCAACAGACTCAGTAGCATCCCATGAGAACTTTCCTAAGTTTCTACTAAGTGCCGACCTACGGCCAGCACTGTACTAGACTCACCTACTTTGTGAAGTTGTAATGAGGGCGTAGGATGTACAGCACCAATTCCCGTTGGTAAGGAGGATGGAGCCACGATGTGCTCTGGTTGTCTCCAGTAACACTAACAAGGCTTCAAAATATGTGGCAGTGCGTTGCAATTTGCTCATTGTATTTAGCAGGGTTAACCTAAAATGGATCTTTCATTTTCATCCATTTAGGATTCATTTTCAATATTAACACAGTTTTTCGTGGTGGAATTGATTTTTTTCTTCTCATTGCTTCTAAAAGATATTTTTATAAGTATCGTCATAAAAGCATAAGAGATTTTAAAGAAAAAAGCCACCCTAGTACCAGCACTGTAATGTAACATCTGGCTTCATTTTTGAATATCTATGTCCAGTCTTTACCTATAAACCAACATGCTTTACATATTAATTATCAGAGAAAACGTATACTATTTTATCTGCTTACATGTCCCTAATTTTATAATTACATATTTCAATATTACTTTAATTTTTCTTCTATGACAGTTAAATACTTCACATGACTGAAATATCATAATTTGCCTATTTACTTTTTGTAACTTTATCATTCAATTCCTATCTAATTGTTTCAATCCTGAAAATACTATACTGACCATCTCTGTATACACTCATTCTTTTTCTACATTTGATATTTTTTTCTTAGGCACATTTATATGAGCCAGCCCAGCAATACTGAACACATTTGACACTGTTTTTAGAAATAAAAATAATTGCAGACTCTAGGTGTTAGCTTTGAAGCATTAATTATTTATTTTACCTTTCCTACGAGTTTTAATATAAGAAAATCCAGATCCAACTCCAAAAATGAATTTTATTAATTTTACCAAATTATTACATGAAAAACTTAATGAGTTCCAAGACATATTGAGCACATTTCCTTGAAAAAAAAAAAGATGATGGCAATACCTTTTCACACAAATGATTAAGTTAAGCAATATTCCTGATTTGTTCCATTTGATCTTGTAATCCTTAAACTAAACACATTTAACTGTAGAGTGTTAACTCAGGTGTGGACTTCTTACCGAAATGTCGGCAATGTACCCCCATGACTTAAATTTAAAGAAGAATAAGAAGACGGGAGAATGAAGGAAGATGTTTAAGGAATCTAAGAAGAAGAGGAGGAGGAGAAAATTCAAATCACAAAACCTGTACTTCTAAATTGTCGGTCAGGAAAAGAACATGCAGAAATCTATTCTTTTCATATTCTCTCCTTTGAGCAAAGGTCAAAAGCAGACTTACAATGAAGCTGACCCTAAGATGATGTTAATTGATTCCTGAACTCACTTATTAGCTTTCTGTGAAACAGGTGAATTTAAGGAACCATTCTTTTACCTAACACAAGAGATTTTTTTAACACAAAAATAAAACACAGAGCTGGGGGCCTAACTCCATGCTTAAAGCTCTTATCTAGTGTGTGCAAGTACTAACCCCCAGAACCACATTAAAAAAAAAAAAAATAGCCAGACATAGTGGTTCACAATTGTAATCCCAGCACTCAGGAGGCTGAAGCAGGAGTATCAACAACAAGTTTGAGACGAACTTTGGCTATAACAGTGAGTTCAAGAACAGTCTGGATACATAGCAAGACTCTATGTCAACATACAAACAAACAAACAAACAAACAAACAAACCACATTCTCTCTATGCACTGAAGGTGATCTAACTATACATGTGTAACTTTATGGTGTTTATCATGGGTAGTTTTCAACACGACCAGAAGTAAACAGAACAACATAATGAACACTCAACGCCATAAACTCGCCTCAAAACACAGCTATCTCCTCAACTTCCTGTCCCCTCCTCTCTTTATTCTTGTTTATTTTAATCAAATCCAAGAAATTATGCAATTGCATCTCATAATAATCTAGAATATCTCTCTAAAAACGTGGTTTCCTTCTACTTACCATAACCAAAGTACCTTACAAAATTAGCAAGAATCTTACGCATCCCAAACTCAACGTTCAAATTGTTTCATAAATGCCATAATTATTTTTAAAATCCCAGCTTCAAGAAAAGCTATACATGGCAATTGGTTATAATAATCTGCACCTCTTCTAAACTACAGTATCCTCTTCTGTCTTATTTTTTCTTGTAATTTATATATTAACAACCAAACTTACACAGTATAACTAAACTTGATTGTCCATCCCAAATATTTCCTATAGGTTAACACAGACTTTTAATATATCACCTATCATCAGACAACATGTTTCTCATCTGAATCTTTTCACTACTTGAATCTAGAGGCTGACTAATTTCAGGTTTAATTTTTTTTCTTTTTATCAACAATCTTTCAGGTGATTTATATCAAGAAGATCTTTAATCATATTAATATATGCATGCTAACAAAGTTAGAAACCAGAGGAGAATCAGATAAGAAAATCAGACATGGAAAAAATACTCACTTTATTCTATCCCACCAAGTTACAGAGTATTAATTATCTTCTCAGGGGCCCCGCTATATAACAACACTATGAAATAATATACTTTATCTTTCTTTATTATGATCAATGGATTTACCATAATTTTGAATACTTAAGATAGTGAGTCTAAATTCAAAGCATATATCTAAAGTGAGAATTTATTATCAAAATGGCAAAAAAGTTCAATGTCAGAAAATTAAAAGCTATAGTTGCTATAGTTCTATCAACTGAGACAAAAAGAAAAAAAATGATGGGAGGGAATCCTATCACCTGAAACACAGAGCATCACAAGTATAAACACGCGGTATTTGCCTTACAAATATCTGTTGAGTAAATAGTGACAGTGACTCAGGATGGACTATGCCAGTATACTTATGAGGAGGTGTACGTTCCATAAACAACTCTGTCTTTCCATGAGATATGGACAAGAATGATCACAACACCACACCAAAATATTATGAGCTTTCATTCTAATCTGTTCCTCTGTGGCTGCCTTAATTACTTTCATGTTCTGTGACAGAATACCCAACATTTACATTTAAGGGAGATAAGATGCCTTTAGTTCACAGTTTTAGAAGGTCTCACACAGACCACTCCTAGGGCAGCTGGCAATGGTGGAGGCACATGGCAGAAGCTACAGGACTGCTCAGGGCTTTGCAGACAGAAAGTCAAGCAAGCCAATGTCTGCTTACTCAGGCAAGGCCAGAGCCTTCCCGGGAGGAAATTGCAACAGTATTTCTTCTGCCTTCCTTTACTTAATTCAAGCAGCCAGTTGGGCCACGATCTTTCCAGGTCAAACACCAAGCACCTGCCCCATCCAGCAGGCCCTACTTCCCAATAACACACAATTTCAGAGTTGAACCACTACATCCAAATACATGAGGCTTTGGGGGACATTCCAGACCCAAACCATAGCAGTGACTGCAGAGGAACAGCCCCGATTCCTTCAACTCCAATGTCTTTAGTTCTCCTCACAGTATGGGGCACAGTGGACAAACAGCCCCGATTCCTTCCAATTCAATGCCTCTCTTCACTCTTCTAGGAACTCATTCAACTTTCAAAAACCTACTGTCCGTGTTTTCTCACAGCATCATGAGCCAAGACCCCGGATCTTCTGGTCACACCTCTGACAATCTCTGCTTGTCGGCCTGTGCCTCACTCTACGGACAAATGCAACCTCTCCACTTGTCTTCACTCAACCTTCGGGTCCAGGTGATCCCCCGTGATATCTGCTTCTCACCCACTTCAGCCCTCTGAACTCATTTTCATCACTCATCCTGTCATGACCACCTAAATGCTTCCTTGTGCATGTTCCTCAAACTCAGTATTTTAAAATTCAAATTCATGACTGTTTTCTCCCTACCAGCTCATTGCAAATTCATTGCCAAAACAAAGCAAATCAATGTATGCATCTTAATTTTCCTTTCTACTCATAAGTAATCCAATAACCCAAACTAGCCTATTTTGGATTGTCTTTTATCTCTCCTTATTTCCTATATTAAACATATCATCAATTCCACCTCATTTGTGTCTCTCCCATGTTCCCATCACAACTACCACTGTTCAAATTCTGAACTGAAGTTTCCACTCTGCAAAGGTCTTTTCTTGTCCAGATTATACACTAACCTACATGCCACTTCCATGTTAATGTAAATGAAAAGTGGAATGACTGAGTCATTCCAGCCCAGCTTTTTCTGCTCCATGATCAACACGCACTGTTCACCACCTACACTACTTTTTTTGCCTTTCTCCAAGCCAGCAAAGGATGTTAGAGCTCTGATACCCTTATACCTGTAACGCGCGTACCTTCAAGACCTAAAAAAAATTTTCCTTTCTCTGTGGGCCCTTCCTCATTCCTACTCCCACACTGACCCCAAACCCATGCAAAACAAACTGCCTCTTCTTACCTCTCCCAGAACTCATTATTTACGACACAGAATACCAACCTTCAATTCTTGATGTGGCTGTAATCGAAATGCCACTTTCTTCTCTATATGTCTCTCTCTCTTTTTTTAAGGACATCTTTATCCTAGTAAGAGCCGCCAGAACACAATGCACTGCATGACACATTGTGCTCTCAATTTATGCTATTGAATTAAATAGAAAAATAGGTAACCTCTTAGGTGTGATGTTCAAACTACCTATTCCAACAAATAGGTGAGTATCTTCTGCTGGCATCTACCAATATCTACAAACAGATATACATCACTGTAAAAACAGACTGAGTAGCAAGTACAGGAAAATGCATACAGGCACACAGCCCAGGCAATGGCTGAAGTTCCAATGTGCATAATGCTGACGTTAACAAACAGTAAAAAATAAGTAGCTAAGCGCCCACAAGAATAGAACAACATCCCCAAATACAGCCATCCTGAATACACTGGCTAGGGAATATGGGCAATACTAAGATAAAATTCTTGGAAATGTACATTAAAATATGTATTAAATACAGGCAGGGATCAAGAAGGATTTTCAAAACCCAAAACAGGTAGAAATTCTATGGCCTTTTAGTGTTCTACATGTCTTTGCTCACTTAAAACATTAGGTTTTTTTCCTTAAAATTTATTCAATAACTATGTCTAAATCATGTTACTGATAGCACCACTGATGGCAAAGCCGAAAGGGGAAACTTTACTCCAGGGACAAAGGCTGCACACATTTTTTTTTTTTTTTTTTTTTTTTTTTTTGTTCCCTCAGGCTAACCATACTGAGCTTCTCCATCCTTGGGAATTCTAACTGCTTGCTAAACTCCTTAGCTCTGGCTGTGAACTGCATATATCAGCTGAACTGGTTCTCAAATTTTCTTGTCTAGTTTTATTTTGATAGAAAGGTTTACTTCTGTATTAAGGATGGAAGTATACTGTTGAATTAGAAAGAAGCCTGAGTTTATTCTAAGCCTGAAACCTACCGCAGTTCTCTAGGGCATCCCAGCTGGTTCCATGAAGAAAATCTTGAGATGACTAGGGAAAAAAAAAAGCTTGAAATTTTTTTAATAAAAATTTCATAACCCCAACTTAACCATGCATAAAGAAGAATCACTTGTAATTAACCTATTTAAGCTTTAGAGGTTAAAAAATAAATCATAGTACCGAAAACATAAAAACAAAGGGTGATTGTTTGTATAATATTGAGGAGTGGCCAATCAGGTATAAAACGGAACTTTCTTACCCTTTCCAGGAACAGCTTCTAAAACCTAAAGCAGACATCATGTCTCATGGCAGGCCATGAGAAACATCTCCTTTAAAATCCAGGAAAGTCACAGTTCTAGGGAGCTCTGCCCTCACTGAACATTATGTCAGAGGCACAAGGTAACTTGAAATGATGAGAAAAAAAAGTAAATGGTTAAAGGGTTTTAAAAAATATGTGATTATGTTTAGATTATAAATGGGTCGTTTTTCTGTACGATACCCAAGAAAATTTGCAGGAATATCTATTAAACTTCAAAAGAGATATGAACAGTCATTGCTTATGAGGTCCGTGTTCTAAGATCAAACAGCATTCCTACACACTTCCCACACAACCTATAATAATCTGGAAAGGTGATAAAATGATCTCATTTTTTAATAAGAAAATATCAAAAGATGTAAAAATAAAATGTGAAATTTAAACTATAAGAAAGATAAGTTAACAAATATCGTTGAGGCTATATTTTCTATATCCGAGTAAGTATACTAAAGTCCCTACCTCATCTCAAATATGGGTATCAATTCCATATAAACTCACGCTCTGAATCTTTAAAAAAGAGGTATTTCTGAAAGAAAATATTGGAACCTATTTTTATAGCATGCGCATACAAATGGGTTTACTAAGTACACTACAGAGGAAAGATAATTCAGGACAGAAAAGACTGAAAAACTGATGGCCGCCATTACTACGGTCATATATAACAGCAGTGGTGTAGCACTACAAACCAAATAGACAAACAAAACTAAAAGGCAGGCCTCTGGCATTAGAGTAGATATTTACAATGCACATGAACTGACAATTAATAGCCATAAGTTTTTCATAATTGATATTTTTATAAGCAGGTATGGTTCAGACGTCAACAATTTTTGCCATAGATAATGTTGCAATAGAAGCAAAAATGCTCAGCTAATTGTCTGGCTGTGTATCCACTCAATAGCCACGTGAGCTTAGTAGATATATTTTACCTTTATGTACCTGAAAGCCATATATATAAAATTATACATAGACATTTCTACTAAAGCCTAAAGCTGGGAGGCTAAAAGAGGGCTACAACTTTGAGACCAACCTTGACCATTTAGAGAGAACTTGTCTCAAAGTAACATATATTATATTGGTATTTATACACAATGGAATACTTTGCATCTCTAAAGTCCATCAGCGCAGAGGCTTTTACAGGCAAACGGAAGAAGCTTGAGAACATCATGGTTACTGAAGTGAGTCAGAAGCAGAAAGTGAAACATCGAATCAGCTCTCTGATATGAGAGTCCCAGATCACAACTATATCATTGAACTTAAAACGAAAAACAAAGTGAAACAGGGGGGTAGGGTGGGGAGGGAGGAAAGAGTGTGTAAGGGGAGGGACAAAAGGAGAGTGGGAAAGTATTTGTCTCCTTGACAAGACACGTAGGTGCACAAAATGCTCAACTTCATTATAAACCTTGAATTTTGCACTTATACATACCAATAAAATGGGGAAAAATTAAATATATGTATATATACATAAATAGCTGGAGATATAGCTCAGTTTGAATGTCTTAAGTTTAATGTCTAGTAACACACATACACACACACACACACACACACACTACGTGTCATAAATAAAACTGAATTTTATAAATAATTACGTGTAGGCAACAGAGGAAAGCTTGATATTTACTTCAAGATTTAATGTTTATGTTCTGATAGTGGATCCCACTGGGGGGAAGAGTTGTTGGCAAGCTGCAGGGGTGTAGGGGGTATTACGTCTGTCAGTCTATTTCAGACTTTCCATGTCTTGGGAGTGTCTTGGGACCTTTATGAACTACCTACCATATCATCGTAAAATTATAAACAGTTTCTCACACTTAATACTTTTTATACTTGATATCTGGAAAATACAGACTATTATTTCATTCTTCACAGATGACTAACTAGCAGACTGGCTGAATGAACAGTTAAGTTGTTGGGACCACAGTGGCATATCTAAGTTCTCCTGACAGAACAATGGCTCCTTGCTTCTCTTTCAGATGCAGTGAGTAGAGACAGAGGGAGGAGAAGAAAGAAAAAAATTAATTCTTTGGTGATTAACATTTCTCTTAGTATTTAGAGTTTCCTCAATCATTGGGAAAACACAAAATGAGATCAGCCACACTAGACATCCATCCACAGTCTCTCCCTGGTAGAAGAGGTTATGAGCTGAGGCTCTTTCTGGGCGCAAGTACAAGCATTCCAGGGCCGTGCCTTCTTCTGGACTGTCACACCCTTCAACAGTGGGCAGTGGGGTAACGTTTCCCACAAAAGCAGCAAACATTCTGACCAAGAGTAGGCTTGCAGGGAATTCCGAGGCTGCTTGAGGGGACGTCATTTGACCTCGGTGCAACCGCCTTATTCCTTTTCCTAATCCAGCTTGTAAGAACCACTGTAATGCTCAGATAGGGAACTTTGATTTCCCTTCTTTACCTCTATGGGAGAAGTCATGGTACATGGTAAAAGTAATTCTATATTTCCCTCTATTTTCGATGTACCTGTGGCTAAAAAGCAGAGCAAGCAGCTACAATTCCAAGTCTCCAAATGCACGCTCAGAAATCAATGCTTGAGTTATAGGTAAATCATCAAAGAGCCAAATGTCAAGTGATCCCTCAAAGTATCATTTTTGTCTGAGATGCAGTGAACTGAGAAGGGCACAGTATCGCTTCTATAGTCTTTGCAAAAATGCATAACCTCAATCCGCGCATGAGAAAATATCAAGCAAAATCAAGAGGAGAGACACACTACAAAATGGCTGAGCAACTCTCAGAGGACAAGGAAAGGTAAGAAACAGGTACAGAGCTCAGGAGGCTCAGGAAACACAACACTACATGCCTAGAACAAGCGTGGGAGACTGGATTGGACTGTAGAACAACAACAAAAAAAATTGGCTGGAAAAGGGGTAATGTTCAAGTCAGGTCTTCATTTTAGTCCTTTGTATTGTACCGGTGTTAATGTGTTGGTTTTTAAAATTGCAAAATGATCTTATAACATGGTAACAGTGGGGTCAACTGGACAAGATGATGCCAGCATACCTCTATCTTTGTAATGTATACATAAATCTAAAATTATTTTGAAATACAAGGTTAAGAAAAATTGCTACCTGGTCATTATTATAATACCAAAATATAGTTGTCTAACCTACTATTTGTTCCAATCAATTTTTCTCAAATATGCAGGGAAGGCTTGTTTTTTGTTTCTCTATTTGTCATCTCTGTTGTCCCCAGCTAAACTCCCAATGTTTATTCTCTCTGCTTGTTTCTGGCATTCATTCTCACTGCTGAGATTTTTGTCTCCCCCACTGCTGCCTCTCCAATGGCTTCCCACTGACTGCAGGATCAAGAAAGCAGGCCTTCCACTCTCTCTCATCTCACCTGTCTGTTTCCCTTGCTCTCTGAGATCCAAATCCATGGGCCTCACACCGTAAAAATACATAGGCAGGAGGTAAAGCTCCTTCACACAGGAAAGAACTCTAGGTAGGACTCATGAACTTGGAATGTGAGGCACCCTCATTACTTCACTACATCTCAGCTATGTGCCCCGAACTCTCAAGACGGCCCACAGCTTGGATCTGCTTCCTCTGTGATGCAGTTGGTCAGGACAGCCTGCTCTCTTTCTCAGCTTATCAGCAGCAGCATTTATGCATTTATGGTGGAATGTATTCTTTCCAAGGGTCCCTTACAAAGGTCTACAACACCAGGGACCAGTCGCCAGCTCTAAGGATCTAGCACAAAGTTAATGAATGTCTTTGGAAGGATGAATACACAAAGGAATGAATTAAAAAAAAAGAGTCGAAAGATGGCATCACATTTTGAGTTTCAAGTATTGTGTTGCTCCTACTAATGGCTTGTACTTAGATCTATAATGAGAAGAAGGGATGTACATCAGTTCCTCTGGGTTGCTAAGACAAAAATATAATAGGTTGGATGACTTGTAAAAAATAAAAATCTATTTACCCAGTTTTAGAAACTAAGAATTTCAAAACTAAGGCACCTGCCTGCCATGGTATCTATTGAGGATGGCAGCCTGATTCCAAGGAAGCCACCATCTTTTGCATAAGGAAGAAGGCCTAAGGAAGCTCTCTAGGGCACTCCTTCCACTGAAAAGGGTGGAGCCCAAAAGCCCTCAACTTAAATTATCATTACAGTGGGCATTTGTTTGGTGGAGCCAGAAACAGGAGAATTTTAACTTCAACAACAAAGACAAATTATTACTGTATCTTCTAAGCTTTTTTCAAAACATTATTTTTCTTTGGAATGATTTCTCTGTTGCTTTCCCGAAGGATTTTCTACAAAAAGCATTTAAGGCAGCCTACCTCCATAATGTGGAATAATTATATAAAAATCCATTTTCGAATATGATTTCGACTTAAAGCACAGAAAGAGGCTTCTAAATTGGGTATGCAAATTAGAATCAGTATAAGGGGCCCCAAAGAAGTCATCCCAGGTGGAAAAGAAATTAGATGTTATAAAACACCAGCCAAATTTAAACATTAAAGCTGCTCCTTAGTAGGATTATTACATTGCTATTCAGTGAGCAAAGCTACTTTAGACACATATATAAGGTAAGACAGATAGATGAACTTGTGTTTTGACCATTGATGGAATTCCTTTCCTCTGCCAATATGAAAAAGTATGAGTCCTCGAGCAATGAGACAATGACACATCTTTTTACTAACAAATATTTCCAGGAATAAAAGGTTAATGTTTCCTTAGTAGAAACTATTTGTTACTGTCACACTAATAGATGTCTTGGATGAGAATCCACCAGCCCCCACACCATCACCACCTCAGCTGACCCTCCCATAAATTTTAAAAAATGAATTTTATACACATTGCTTTTCCCTGTTACTCATAACACTTTTTTGCCTGAATTATAAGTGTGATAATAAAACTGACATGTATTTTTCCTAAAATCAATGTAATTCTACACCCTCAAGTCCATGATTGGGAATCTGAACATTTACTTTGACAAAAGAAGCACAGTTACGTCAACTGCTTATGAAATATTAAATATTTAGCTGGTACATCTACCTTAGGAAGAAAAATGAGAGCCTGAACCCAGAGGAACTTCCCCAACACTGGCACTCTGGATTGCAAAATATACCAATACACAATTATCATTTCTCCTGATTCCCCAGAAATATATATCACAAGCTATAAAATCATCACAACCCAAAGACTTGAAAAAGTAAAGAAAGAAGTACCCAACAAAGCTTGCAAAAGAAAATATCTTTTTAAAAAAATCCGATTCAAATTGGGGGACTAATACTGGATTAGAGTTCAATGTCTAATCAACACCATCAAGACTGAAATAAGAATAATAAATCAAGACAGGTAGAAAGAAGCCAGTGAATGGCTCTCAGCTCTGCCTTCATGGCCCTTGCCTTCTGATAATAAGGTTCTCTCAATGCCCAAGATGTCCATTAAGGTTCTGGCTATCAAATACATATTCTGCAAAAGAAATCAACAAAAATGTCCTTGGGGCTGACTGGACCCCTTCAAGAGGTGCAAGATGCACCACTGGACGCTTCTCTTTATCCACCACGGGTCTCGACAGTTATACGTAGCTGCAAGGGAAGCTGCAGAAGCATTAAGTCTAGAGGACAACATTCTAGTTTAAAACCGAAACCAGCAAAATAGACGTAGGGTGGAGATTTAGCAGTCCTTTAGCACTCCTATAAGAACATAACAATCCTCTTTCCCATTTTTTTCATTAACTTGTACAGGAACACAGTTCAAGATTTTTAAAGTATAAAAAGGTTTACCCAGGGAAAACTTTCACACCCACCCCTGTCTCCATCTGCCAGTTTCCACCCACCACAAAACACTTTTATTCTTTTTTTAATTATCTCCTTCTAGTTTCCTTAATGCAAATATATGCAAAGGAGATTATTCTTGACTTCCCCCAGCTCACATTTCCAAGTCAGGACACACAGTGCTTCCCTCTTTCTCCTCCTTTCTCTCTTTCTCCTATCACTCCTTCTCTTCCTTTTCTTCCACTTTTTTTTTCTTTTACCGTTGCACAGTATTACATGACTGGGATCTACTACATTTTATTGGACTAGACCCCATTTTCAAGTATTTGGTTTGCATTTCAGTATCCTATGACTACTGCATGTATAAAAGCATTTAAATGACAAAAGCTACACTTCCAGGGCAAAGGGCTATCGGTGAGTTTATTTGCTAACACCAATTTGCTCCCCATGAGAGTTTTAAAGACTTCACATTCCCACCTGCAAATCCAACAAACATGCCTCTTTTCTTATGGCCTCTCCTGTAAAATATGTCAAGGCAGAAGTTCTCTTTATTTTGGATATTCTTTGTCATTTTTATTGATTACAAATGTCATAAACTCTATATACAAAGGCAGAAATTCGCAAAATGGACTTCAGTATGGCAAAATGTACATGCACAAATGTTTTAGCAACATTGCGAATGTAACTGGATATTGAAAGCCATGTACTTAGCAGGGACAGCCTATTGTACTAAGTGAGTGTTAGAGTTAGTATCCTATTTTCTTGAGAACTGGCAACACACTGGAGCCCGCTGGCACCCATATTCAATTCACCCCTGGATCACATCTGGGTGCCACTCCGCAGTAGTTTTCTGCTTCTTTGTAGCTACACCTCGTTACTTACACTTAGAACACTGCCTTCCTTCCTTTCTACATCTCCAGTTCTCATGAGCTTTCCTGTTTATTTCCAAGATACTGTCTCCATCTACTGAATCCTTGACTACCCTGGTCCCCCTGAGGTGGTATTTACTCCTTATAAAGGACACTAAGTGCAGTCTTGCCTCTGTAACTGGCTTAGGAATGACTTGCATCCCACCACGTCCCTAACCTGAGGGGTACTGGTGACGGTGATGCCGCCTTCTCTTCTTCAAAACTCCCACTGCTATTGCTGCAGCTTGAGGGTCAATCAGATGCCCAAAGGTAAGGCTGAAGGAGCACTCTCCTGCCACATCTCTAACCCATAATCACAGAGAATGATACCACTGGCTCACTGCCTTCTATGTCAACTTTTTAGTGTTCCTCTTAAACTCCCTCACCTCATATAACAAAGTGCAATTCACCCTGTGAATATGTTTTCTGCATTGGCTTCATGGGCAACGCAGCTCAAGCTGACCTTATGCCATCTCCAGAAACATCACTGTACTGTACAAATACACACAACACAGCTCATGATCCTAGGAGGAAGCCTTCTCCCTTGATATCTTCAGGAAGAGGGTTAAGGTTAGGGCTCTCATTTTTCTTAATGTAGCACAGCCTTAGAAGTCTGAGTAAGCTGCTGACGTTTTTTAAATCAAAAATCTGAGTACATCTTGCCTTTATTTTTCCTGATGACATTGACTTTTGGAAAGTGTGCTAACAGCTCTCCCTATTTTAAGTACATTCTGCCAGCCTTTATTGTATCTACATTATATTTATATCAAATCTTATATACAAAGCCAGAAACCCAATATAGTCAAAGGCTGAGCTATTAAGCTGAATGCAACTAATTTATGGATATTTGCAATTGTAGTAATTCACTTCCATTTTCTTGTTTCTCTATATATAATTTATTAAAAAGTCATGATTATGTAAGAGTACGCATATGTCACTATTAAATTTTCTGATTTTTATTATTAAGAACTACAGCTATTTTTAGAAGTATTTTATCTCAAAAGATACACAGTGAACTATTCATAAGTCAAGGGATACCATATCTATAACCTATCCTTAAAGGTTCTGAGGGGAAAAAAAAAGAACATAAATTAATAGCTTGTTAGCCTGTAGGAGCAGGTGGCAAAATAAAGTCAGAAGCAATCAGTGAATCTACATAAAGAATGTACAGCTATTCTTCACTTTCATCTTACAGATGTTTAGCTAAGTTTGAAATTACATAAAAATAAAGAATTACAAGGTAGTTCAAAAAATTGCAAGGCATTCAGTTCAAAACCCCGATGCATACATATATACTCTTATCTAAAGAAGTTTCATCTTAACTCAGATTTATTCTGGCTTCTCTCAAACTCCTACTGCATTGTTGACCAGCTGTTTCCTGCCAGAATAAAAATATTGGGAACCTGATTAGCTTACTATGCGCCGGCCTACTACAAATAACAAGTCAGCTGGTTTCTGCACTGGACCCGAGTCACCCATTTAGAAAAGGACATTAAATATTTGAAACCACAGAGTGACCTTCGGTGAACTGCCCCAGTAACAAAACCAGGGCACTGAGGAATACATAGCCATCTCCAGGACTCTGTTACTGATTAAATAGTTCCCTGGAGATCCATGAGAGTTAGTGTTCGCCCTCCAATCCCCAGCCCACTCCACCCAAGTGACATGGGTGTGGAGAACAGGAGGCAGTCCGGACTCTCACACACTTCCTAGACTGTCTGTAGATGTCTCACTGTCCTGCCTAGCTTTGCCTGTAAACACAGCAGCCAGCTGATCTGGAAGCCTGCTGGTCAAGAGAATTGTCTTAAACCTTACTTTGCCCTGCCAGCATAAACACAAAATTCTATGCGGGCAGTAGGCTCCCTAACTACGTAACATTATTATTTGTCCCTGTTGAGGGGATGAAAACATTTTAAACTTCAAAATCACAGTGTGGTTATTATCAGAACACTTAGGCTACATGCAAGTGTACACCTGAACACTTTCACACAATCACACAAAAGTCACAGTACCCTAAGTACTCCTAACAGCAAGTATAAAAAGAGATATCAAGAAACTCTTTATCTGAGCCTATCAGGTGGTTCATACACTCTGACCTGTTTAATAATTAACCAGGTTTCACAAACAGGGCATTAGGAATGTATGCAACGGGCAAGATGCAGGAACACAGAACATATTTCAGTGACACACCTGTGTCAGTGTCAACTGCCTTTTGAACGCAGCTTTTCTGGGGCTGAAACTTACATAAGAACTCTGGCTCTCATAATTGCATGGGATTTCTATTTCTGGTGTTTTTGTGTATCAGTCTTTGGGGAAAAGAAAACTAGCCAACCCGCACATTCACTATCAGTCCAGGACATGCTAAAAACACAGTGTCGAGCATCACACCACATTTCTTAATACTGTTATGGTCGGCTACAACTCCTCTTTTTCCTTTGCTTCCACACTTCAGCATTTTTTTTTTTTCCGCCAAGCAAATCATTCCTTAGGTGTTGAGGTTTCTAAGGGATTCTACAGGTGACAAGAACAAAGAGGTGGGAAGTTGTCAGTTCTTAAATTCTCCCAAGCTGAAACAGATAAATGTCTTCGATAAATCTCACCAAGCAGAATACAGGTGTACAAGGTGTGAGCGGCTGAAAGTCAAAGACCTTGTCGTATCATGAAAGAGTAGACATGGGATAACGGCAGTGCACTGGGAAGCTGATATAGGAGGATAACACGTCTGAGCCCAGTCTGGGCAACAGAATAACTCAGTGGGGCCTTGTCTCAAACAAAAACTAAAAATGTAAAACAGTACTGGGGATGTAGCTCACTGTCACGCTCTGGGCTCCAACCCCAGTACTATAAAAAGGTAATATACGGGTGATAAATATGAATATTTTTGCCAAGTGCTGCAGTGTGATAGCAGACCCTAGTACATTCAACAAGCTCACTGCGCTTCTTCCTGTGTCGACAGTACTATGTCTGCCCACATCTTCGTTGTAAAACGAAAAGATATCCATTTTTATTCTGTAGCATCTTCCCTTCTATATAAAATTCAAATAAAAATGACTTGGGACAACATGGACAAGTAAAATCGTTCCCAATTCCAATAAAGTAACCATACATCTTATTAATTTAGGTGGCAACATTTTAAGATACATCTTATTATATTTACTTATAGGATATAATACATTATGAAACATATATAGTGAAATGGTTACTATATTGAAACAAACTATCATATTCCTCACCTCATAGTTATCCACTGCACCCAGTGGTGAGAGCTGCTATAAGTTATTTAGCAAAAATTTTAAATAAAATAAACTCCTGGAAGACATAATGCTACATGAAATAAGCCAGAAATAAAAACAAAAATATTATGTAATCTCAGTTATATATGGATTCCAAAAAAATGAAAACACAGACATAAGAGTATAAAGCAGTGAGAACTGTGGGAAAGTTAAGCAACATCAAATTTACATATTACAACTATTCACCTAACTCATTTTAATTTCCAAACTATTTGCTTCACAGAAATCTTTTCCTCTGAACTCCTTACAAAATATTGAAATTATCAATCAAATCACAATATCGCCAATTATAAACTAATCATGGCACTCAACTATGCAATACTTTAAAAATTTGAGGTTTACATTCTGGAATTCTTTTCTTGATATAATGGATGCTTATGTGTTAATGCTTGTCTAATATTTTCATTTTATCATACCCAAGTATAGTTCAATAGAAATAATTTGGAAAATGCAAAATATGACATCACACTTGACCCTTTAAATGGGTCAGGACGACATACGTGAATAAAAGTGACAACTCCCAGGAAGCTGCCACAAGAATTGTGGAAGCTGTTTGTACACTGGTGGCCATTCCTATCAGAGTATTACCCACGAGGTTTACATCACAGTCAACAAGATCTTAAATAGCCTACCTTCCTGTCAAAGAGCGTTCATAATTCACAAGACAAACAATAAAGACCTAAGAATATAAACCTCCATGTCCTAGCACATGCAACTGTGAAAGTACAAAACTTCAAGTTATTCTTATACTCAATTTATATACTCATGAGGCATGTGTAAATAATTTCCTATGGAGAAGTATGAATTAAATCTTTCAGGAGTTAAAATAAAATCTCTCCCTACATACAAGAGACAAAGCTAAAACCAACAACAGAAAACGAAGTATCCTGTTGGAAAATAATCTAAAAAGAAATCCAACCGGCGGGAAAAGATTAGAGAACACAGGTCATTTTCACTGAACGCCTCTATGTTAAAAAAAAAAAAAAGATAAATAAAAAGTACTAGATGAAAAACTCCACATTAGTGAAAAAAGGCCACAATCCCATTCTAAAAGATAGTGCAGTGCCGGGGGGGGACAGGGGGGAAGGCGGGGGGATGACACAGACAAGACACCTTAACAAAATTTTGAGGAAGAATAAGGCAAAACCAAACAATTGTAAAGTTTTATAAGTGAAGATTCACACACAAAATTGGGAGAGACTCTTATTTGTGCAGAAACTCGTGAAATAGAATATTCATAAATCTTCTTTTAATATTAATTAGATGACAAAATCCAGCTAACCAAAAAGTGAATCAAATTAAAGAATCACGAATGAGGAGTCTGAGACAAAGAGGCACTGTTGAGAACCAATTCCACTTGATGCTTGAACATTCTCTTTTAAGAAGTGATAGTCCCTGGTGAATTAATCAATTTGAAGAAATAGGATGAGCAGTCCACTAGGACACTTTTGGTCCTGCCCCTTCCCACACCACTTTCATTGATTTCATATATGTCTCTTTTTATGCAAATACAAACAAAAATATTCTAATTTCCTCATGGCTCACCTGGATATAAATATTTTACTCATCAAGACATCTCCTTTCTCCTTTCCTGATTTTTCTCCTTGTTCCCCCTCAGCTGCAAATTATTTCTTTGTATGAATATTCTAGAATTGACTCAGCCAGGCTCCTATTGTTGGACACTTACATTGTTTCTATGTCAGTTTTTATAAGAGGCAACAATGAGATGACTACTGTGTGTATACATCATGTTGTCCATGTGCAGATAATATACTCATAGAAGCAACACTCAGAAGAGAAACTGCTGAGTCAAAAGCTATTTACAGTTCACATAGCTATTAGTAAATTACCCTCAATAATAGTTGGCTAACTGCACTTTTCCCAGCAACATAAGATAACGCCTCTTTCCCCAATGGTTATAAGATATGGTCTAATTTTTAGCTTGTTGACAATCTGATAGTTAAAAAAAAAGAAACTCAGTAAGGCAATACTTTGCACTTCTACTACTGAGTCGGTTTCCCTTATGATAGCTAAAGACTTTCCACTGTTTCCATTTTAACTAGATTGTTAGACGTCTGATAAAATTAATTTAAAATCATTTCAGAATTTACTACCACAGACCATCATGGCACAGTAGAAGCTTTGCAAATGAAAACAAAAAGTACAACTAATAAATTTAGAAGATGAGAGGGTAAAGTTTAGAAAGAAGCCTCCATAATCTACTTTCTTAATCTTTCATGGCAAAATTGGATTTATGGACAAAACTGCAGCTACATAAACCATGACTTTAAACTTCAAGTTCTACATAACCATTTCATCTTTTAACTTTCAAAGGGATCCCTTAAAAGCGACTTATCCAGCAGCGAAATTCTTATCTGGAATTAAGCCATTTAGATTAAATTAAGATTTTTATATGCTCATTTCCGTCAAGTTCGATTTTAAAATGTTAATTACTTTATATTGTATTTTGCAGTTGTCCTTAAAAATATTCTATTTCTGTGTTATCTTCCTAGACATTAATCTGTGTCCACTGATACCTGAAACGACAACCCTTTAAAAGTTACAGCAGGTATTTCTGGATAAAAATTTCTGGATTAAATTTTATTTTATTCACTCATAACTGCACATTTTATGCTTACATACACTATTTAAAACCTAGAAGTAGTCATAATTTTCAAGATAAGTCTGTGCAGAATGCAATTCAGACAAACCCAGAAAACTCTCTTCCCTTTTTTCAAAAGATAAAAGAATCCTATTTTTGATAATTCTGACAATAAGATACCTAGTGAGATAAAGAATCAACTCTTACCCTAACTGAAAATATAATTCTGAGTGTTGATGAGATTTAATTTGAGAAATTCTTTCCTGTATCTCACAATCATACACAATGAAATAAAGGTGAAAATTCATTTAAATAGATTCCATTTCTAATTAAACAGTTCTTGCTCAAGCCATTACTCAATTACAGCAGAAAATTTTACTTCTGGGGCTATACCCGGTGTCGCATGCAATCTGCCTAAATTCATATTCACCACTATTAAACTAAAAAATCATCTGCAACCAGGTCAAGATGTATCCAGCTTTATTTTAGAGCCTCCTTCTGGCCATGTGAGAAGTACTAAGCAAGTTTTCTTCCCTGGCAAAGTTCAAATTCCCTACAAACTTATCAGAGTATAACACACCGTGCCGAGATTAACACTCTTGACAACATATTAATGAAATAATCTTTTAGTATTCGACAGATAAAGTACACTGGAGAGATACTACTTAGGCTACACTACTGACTGAAAGGCCAGTAATTTGGGGAAGGAGTGATTTTCACGGTTCTGGGATTGAACTCAGGAGCATTTTACCACTGAGCTACAGCCTCATTTTATTTTATTTTATTTTATTTTTTATTTAGTTTGAGACGAGTTCTCAATTACTCAAACTGACCTCAAATTGCAATCTTCTTGTCTCAGCCTCTAGACGAGCTGCGATTACAAGGAGGAGCTACTGTTCTCAGCTAAGAGTTGTAGACTGACCTAAATTTATAAAGTACACTACAGCTCTAGTAAATTTACAAATATTTAAGTTCACATTAACGATCGTACAAATCAGACACTAAGCATTTTTCCTTTCATTTCACAGATGCCATTTAGAGATCTTAAAGTCACACACAAGGATCTGAACCCAGGAGGCTATACAGCCAATCACCTTCTTCACCATAGGTGAAGTCAGATGTGTCAGTTACTCACAACTACGACAGTTTTGTGCAACATACAGCTACAAAACCTCAGAGTGGCACAATAAGGACTTCTCTTTGCTCAAGAGCGCACAGGCCAGGTTAGTGGCTCTACAAACCTGGGCCATACTGCGCTGAAGTCAGCTGGGCTCACCCACACACCTGTAATCAACCGGACCATGTGCTTTTAGGTCTCCTACATTCCCAGCCCTTTTTCATTTTTACTTTTTACTTTGAGACAGACCCTTTGTAAGTGGCTAAGTTAACCAGGCTGGACTTAAATTTGTAATCTTCCTGTCCCAGCTTCCCAGAATGCTAGGGTTACAAGCGTGGGCCACCATGTCCAGCCCTTAAACCCTTAATTAAATGTCCAGCGTGTTTTGTACAATGCAAATAACCCTAAAAGAGTTACATCAGTCAGACATTTTCACATCAGTGTGAAACTACTTTGACTGTAACACCGAATACTTATTGACATTCCATGTTTCCTGTGAACATAACACTACAGAACGGAGTGGTGACGACAGCACATCATGAAACACTCCAAGTACAGTAAGACTCGCTCTGTTGCTGTTTAGAGATGTTCTGAGGCCAAGGATATCGCTGAGAACCTTCAAGTGCTACTCTGGGGATCCTTTTTATTTCATTTCCATTTTTGTTGAGATAATTATAGACTTACATGCCATTGTGTGATACAGTACACACAGATCCCATGTGCCCTTTACCCAGTTTCTCTCAAGGATGATTTTGTTGGCAAAACTGTAGAAAAAACGATCCCATACAGAATCCTGACCAGATCCACAGATGGCATTCAGGTCACTTAAGCTCTGTTAGTACTATGAGTGCGTGCGAGCGTGCGTGCGTGTTTTAATTCGTTACAACTGTATCCCCTGTAGCTCCAGGTAGTCTCCACTGCAGTGAAGACACAGACCAATACCAGCACAGGGACCCCACATGTTGGCCTTTCATAACAACATTAAACTCCCCCCTTGCACCCACCTGAGCTTGGCACCTAACAACCATGGATATGCTACTCACTTATAAGGCTACATCACTGCAAAACTCTCATGTAAACGGAATTAAGCAGAAAATCACCTTTTGGGATGATATGGCTCAGCATTCTGGAGATTTATCCAGGTTGTGTGCTTCAATAATTCACTCTTTTGTATTGCTGAGCAGTATTTCCCAGAACGGATGCACCCTCTTAACCTCACCATGCAAACCTTGAAGGACACCTGAACAGTTTTTAGGTGTTAGGAATAAAGACGCCACCAAGATCATTTGTGTATTCTTTTTTGTATGAACCCTCCCTAATTTTTTTTTAGAACACTTAAGAGTAGAATCGTGGTGTCACATGGTAAGTACATATTTAGTTCTACAACAGACTGTTAAACTGTTTTCTGGGCTCTAGACCATTTCACATTCCCACAAGCAGTAGACCAGTGGCCTGGCTTCTCTGCATCCTTGCCATCGTGGGATAATGGGGATAATGTCACCAACTGAATTGTAGCCACTTTGATAAGTGTGAAGTGGTTTCTCACTGGGATTTCAATTTGCATTTCCCTAATGGCTGAAGAGGCCGATTCATGTGCCATCTGTATATTCTCTTCAGCAGACTGTCTGCTTTAATTTTGTTGCTAATTATCTTCCCTTTTTGGAGATTAGCTGAACATTTTTAGGTGTATATCTTGATTTCTATATAGCGTTTAAGCATAAATTTTATATAATTTTCATAGGAGTTGTTCTGGCTATTGCAATACATACATGAGTTGTCATAATTTACAGGTAACAAAATTTGACTCCTGCATTTGATTCATAGAAATGACTTGACCTACTTAGGTACACCTAAGTACACCTTCACCCACTTTAACGAGAATTGTCTTGAATACCAGAGATATAGTGTAGTTTCAACAAGCAAATATGATTTACAAATACAGAAAGGCAAAGAATCTTCCATTTGTGTTTCTGTTTTTTTCCACTATATCTCTTCTTTTCTTTCAGGAATATAAAAAAAAAAGTGTCCCTTCATGTTTTCTGATTAAAAAAAAAAAAACACTGTCATTCCAAAATTGTTTTCTTTTCCTTACAGGTTTAAGTTTGCGATATTTCATCTGATTTCTTCTCTAGTTAATCTTGTTTGGTATTCGCTCAGATTCTTAACTCTGAAGGTTTGCGTCCTTCACCAAGTCTGGGAAGTCTCGGGCCATTATTTGGACACACTTAAGTCTAATTCTCTTGGGACTCTTGAGATTCCAGTGATACAAATCTCAGAGTTTTTATTACTGTTCCACACGTTCCCAAGCATATGTTTATATCTTTAATCAAATGTGTTTCTATTGTTCAAACTGGGTAAATTCTATACATCTGTACTCATATTGACACCACCTTCTGTCACCTTCAGTTGGCCTTATAAGTTCTTTTATTTTGGCTGTTGTATTTTTCAGTTTTACCCCTTCTATTCCCCCCCCCCCCCCTTTAAAATTCCCATTTCTTTACCAGGAACTTTCCCTTTCTGCTTTTGCATTTGTTTCAAATAATTTGTAATTGATTCCTGGAGCATTTTTATGGTGGCTACTTTAAAATGCTTATCAGAAAATTCCAACATCCAATGGCACTGCCTTGATCTTGGCATTAGGAGACTGTCTTACCTGCAGTTGTGAGTTTCATGAATTTTGGTGTGATGGACAATTTTCATCTGTACTACAGACACTTGTTGTGTCTATGTTATTAGAAGACTGGATTCTAGTTAAATCTTTATTTCAGCAGACCATCACTCTGGTTTACAACTGTCTCTTGAGTCTCGGTCTACTTTTGTACCCTCTAGACCTGAGGATGGTTTAATTTCCAGAACATTTGTTGCATCCCCGTGGTCTGCTTGGGCTTTTTCTTTTTAATACTGTTCAAATTTGAAGAGGTCCCAGTGCCAGAGAGGGCAGATACTTCAATCCGGCCCTTCAATGACTATAGGTGGCAGAGGACAGTCTCAGGCCTGTGGGGACAAATGGCTTCGTGTGTCAACTGTTTGCTTCAGGGGAATCCCTCTTTCTGGTGCCTCACAGGAGCCACAGCAGGGTGCAGAAGTCTCATGGCCATGGAGCCAAGAGGTCTTCCAAACCAGGCTATTTGTTATGGTGGGCTTCCCTTATTATTTCCAGAAATCATTATAATCAGTTTCAGTTGTGTTTATAATATATAATTACATTAACGTTGGGGTAGCACTGCACATACACATCTTATCTTCATCCTGCTTCCTTCCTTTTCCCTTCACACCCTCCCTTCTGTCCTTTCCCCACCTCCCCTTCTCTCTCAGAAAATCTCTTTTTCCTATCGCCACTCTTTTATTTTGCTCTTACAGTTATTTACAAACAGAGTTTCTCATGTTAAAGAACCAGTGCAACATTCAACCTTCTGTGTCTGATTTATTTCACAAGCATAATGGTCTCAAGTACACCCATTTTCCTATACCTTACTCAAGTTTATCTTTCTTTATGGCAGTGGTGTGTGTGTGTGTGTGACTGTGTGTGTGTGTGTGTGTGTGTGAGTCTGTTTGTGTGTGTGTGTGTGTGTGTGTGTGTGTGCAAAATCACATTCCTTTAGCTATTCATCAGTTAATAAACATATTAACTGCTGCTAAGATTTGGCCATTGTGAATTATGCTGCCATAAACATGTGTATGCAAACATCAGCGCACAATAATATCTTTGAATCTTACAAAGTGTTAATAGTTTGGATCTGGAGTGTCCTCCAAAGGTCTCACGTCTTGAAGGTGAACCATTCGTGGGCATTATTCTATTGATGTCCTGTGCTGCTGAGAGGTAGGGCCTGGTTAGGAGGGGCAGATTATTGGGACATGTCCAGGAAGAACATATGCTAGCTCCCCCTTCCCTGCTCTCTTGGCTTCCTCTCCCACCATGCCATGGACAGGTTTTCTCTGGCTAGGCTGCTGCCAATCCCTTATACTATTCTTTTCCTATCTTCCCGTCCTCAGCCTCTGCAGCAGGTATGTGACTCGTGGTGTCCTTGGAGATGGTCTATTACCTGTGCTATGCCACAAAGAAGAGTGCCTGATGTTGAACAGAAAATCATGCTGAAGAGCAAAAAGAAAAAGAATGAATCCTAGGCTGTGCACGCCTGCACACAGACTCAGCCACCGCATACTGCAACTTAAGAGTGGCCACACCAAACTGTTTCCTGGGAAAGAGCACATCTGGAAAGTGTGGCAGTGGGGCAGTAACAGATGGGAACGTTCCCGGGGTGCCTCATTCCACCAGCCGATCCTCATAAACGTGAGCCGATTAAGGAAGCCCTTCCTTGTGGGTTCACCTGGCTGGAATGGACAGGATCTGAACAAAGGGACAGGATCCACATGAAATCCTAATACAAACGAAGAATTAGAAGTTTCTTAGGGTAAAAGAGAAGGAGCAATTCCCCAGACGTGCCAGGCACACAAGGGAGACTATACTGAAGCAATACTATGAAACGCCCATGCACAGTGCTTCCAAAGTGCTGGGTCCTGACTCGAGCACATTATATTCCTTCATTTCAGCCACCATAATCTTTCAATGAAGCACTATCGCTAATCTCACAGCATGTGGAAAATGAAGTAAGTCACTTGCCCAAGGCCACACAGCTCAAAAGCGAGACAGCGGGGATTGAAACCTAGGCAGGTAGCTTTCTCACTTAACTGCATATAATTCAACATGAGGCACATGGATAGCCTTCAAAGGTAACCTATTCTCTAACATTACTTATAAACTATCTCACCAAATAGCGATGCTTCACCATGAAATCACAGCCGTTAACAATAGAGAAGTTACTCATGTTTGCCACATCAATGTCAACTTCAGAACCATCATCATTAAATGACCACTTTAGCAAAAGTAGCATTTTTGCACTTTCACAGTGACTCCATTGTTGGACTCTATAAAATTGCTCCTGTTGGAATGGTTTTGACATATAATTGTGGCAATTTCACAGGGATCATCATAACAGATTCAGACCGCTTTTTGTTGTGATTGTTCTTAGAATCAGTCCTTTCTGTTTGTGGTTTTCATTTTTACATAAAACCAAAGATGTGCTCCTCTACCTGGTGTCCTCAAGCCATCTTCAGAGAGATCCTACAGGTCAATTTCACTCTGTGCTCCAAGGATATCCTTTTAATGCAATTTGCTTCTCCCAAGTCAAAAGGCAGAAATCAAATAATGCCTACTTCTCAGGCCCACCTCCTACTGGCTTTATAAATTTATTTTCCTAAGAAGTTATAAGTAAGGGTGCTTTTTCCACCTACATCTTACAAATCTAAAAGTTCAGATGTGCTGCTTGGGTTGACAATCACAGTGCTATTGCTCACATCTTACATGAAACTGATTCACTTCCAAGTTACCCTTTCAAGTGGTTTCTTCATTTTACCTATTCTTAAATAGCCATTACATTTATTCTACAGACACCAAAGTAGAGCTCCTTTAGCCTTGGTAATAACTATTGAAAAAAAAAAATACTTGCCATTTTCTCAGGGTAAAATTTTGGTTTTCCTACAAAGAGGCAAAATACTGCTCTCAGCAGGCAGCTCAAGCTCGAGCTCTGAGAGATAGCGGAAAGCACATCACAGGGACCCAAGGGCACCTGAGCAGAGCACTAACACGGACCAGCGAGGGACAGGAGGTGTGCTCCTCTACCTGGTGGCCTCAGCTGTCTTCACTGAGACCCTAAAGCCATTCTTCCAAGATAAAGGGCCATGCTGAAAGATGCCAGAGACACATGGAGAAATCAGACACAGTACTTCCTTTTAACAAGGTAGACATTTAATCTCAGTCTCTAGGACCCACAAGCCAAGAGGTGTTCTGGCCTTACCCTAAGCCTTGGTCTGTGTGGGAAATATGTTCTCCTGCTCAGCCCTCCACACCTACGGGGCTCAGAAGCATGGGCAGCAAATGCACTGCATCCTTTCTCAGTCCAGGCTCCAAGATCGTAGTACTTCAGACCTTCTGGGAGGCCAAGCAGACACTCTTAACCCTTCCGTCGTCCCTCAGTCCTGGTCAGCTGACCTTTATGTACCTAAACTGCGTGCTGAAATAGTGGCATTCCTTTGTGGTTCTGATTTTTCAATCAAATTGGCTACAGAAGGATGGAGCCAATAAACCAGAGATACCTGATCATGGCTGAAATTCACTACATATTCAAATTTAGTACAATTAACACAGTGCTTCCTCTGTGTTTCTAACGAATTTGGTCCTTGAAGATACAAGGCTCCTCTGAGGTACAGATGCTCCCCTCACTTCGCAGAAAAGGAAAATAAAGCACAAAGTGGTTAAATGTCTTCCTCAGAGAAAGTGTTTCAGCCAGGTTCAGAGCGCAGAGCGGTGGGCAGCAGAGTCCAAGCCCTTATATGGGGTGGCCTACAGAAGAACAATTACAAAAGAGACAAACTAATCCTACATAGCATGAAGTGAAGAGACGGACAAAACTGGATTCTTCCCCTTCGGTGGCCCCCGGCCCTCCACACATACACCAGATTACGGCCTTCCTGCCCTTTCACAGCACGCCCCGTTGGCCAAGTGAGATAAAAATGTGCTGATGCAGGCACCTTCCCAAAGCACAGTCAGCTTAAAAAAAGATGAGCTCAGGGTAAGAACCAACCCTTCCTGTGCCTCACTGAGAAAATGAACTAAAGGCAACCTCGGTCAGACTCCTGCGGGTCGCACCCCAGGAAACAATACATACTGTGGGTGCAGGGCTGGAAGAGGGGTGGGGGGATAGTTTCTCTCTCTCCATTACGGAAATTTCCGTATGATCATTCTCTAACAGAGGAGAAACCTGAGGTTTAATTTCCACTTTCTTACAAATGTTAAAACAGGCATTTTTAAAACAGACTATTAATGCACTGAGAAATCAGTTCAAAATCATGAATTTTTTTTTAAAAAGTACAACAAAATGAGAACTTGGTGACAACTGCTACCATTAGGATCTTTAAGGTCCCCCAGAAGCCCTGGTGTTAGAGGCTTAGTTTCCAGCTTGTTACTTTTGTAAGGTTGTAGAAACTCTAAGAGGCGGGCTTAGTGAAACATTGCCCTGTCACTGGGGGCTCTGGCCTTGAATGGGAGAGTGGAACCTCAGACTCTCCCCCTCTCTTTTGCTTCTCACACATGAACGGTTTTGCTCCCCATGTGCTTCAGTCATGGTTATCAGCACCCCCAAAAGGGTCTAATGGCAATGGGTTTACTTGCTTATTGACCAGAACTCCAAAACTGTGAGCCAAAATAAACCTTTTGGCTCCATAAGCTAATTGGCTCCAGGACCTGCAACAGGAATGGAAAGCTAATACAACCACAAGCCGGCACCTCAAAGACGACTTAAGGTTCCCCTCTCTTCCTGCCACTGCCTCTACTTTACCTCAAGTCTCAGGGGAGGAGAAAACACTATCTGAGTCTGACAGCTACTGCTAGGAGGATGCTGTCAGAGCGCTGGGCTGGGATGTGGTACTACTTCCCTATTACTTCACAGGGATCTTTTCCTCTCAGAACATCAATCACCTAGCTCAAAGCTCAAAAGTCCAGGGTATGGGTAAACACTTCTACCTCTCAGCAGTGTAAGTGCTGGTAGACACAATTAACACAATTGCCTGGGTAGGGTGTCACACTGCCGCAACACTTCCTGGAGAGGAGGAAGCCACTGATCGGTTTTGGCCCATTGAAATATTCCACTATTACAGAAAAAACATTCTGTTGACTTTAGGGGGAAAAAATCCTTTTCTGTATTCAGTTGCAAAACTAGCCAGCCACAAATTATTACCCTTTGTGCATCCTCTTTGCAATGTGACTTTGCTGGTTTGTCATCAACAGACAATGTCTCTGTATTCACCTTTTAATGATTCTGCCGCTTGGGCATATGAAATAGAGCAAAGACACCAATTGGTGATTCTATTTCTAGGGCCTTGCAGCTTCTACTCACTCTCAGACCTCTGCCAAAGCCACCACAAAAACAAAACAGACTAGCATGTTAGAGAGCACCAAATTCTAGCCACTAGACAACCAGGGAGCATTAGTCTGGTCTGTTAAAGAAGGAGACACTACATTGGCCAGACACATGTCCTTGCTGAAACCTCACTTGTGAGCGCCCAGCCACACATCCATTCACAGCTAACTGAAGAAGCCATAAGGAGCCCACCTGGGACCAGAAAATGTTCTATCAGTGTGATGGCTTGGGCATCATGTATTTGAAAGTTGACTGGCTCATGAGGCTAAATTTATCCATGGATTGATTCATTGATCTCCTGTGCTGTTAGGAGGCTGAACCTGGTCAGAAGGGGCAGATCAATGGGGCATGATCTGGAAGGGGCAGGTCAATGGGGCATGACCTGTAAGGAAATACCACCCTTCACTCTCTGTTTCTTGGATGCCACAAATTGAACAGCTTCAGCCAGGCCCTCTACCATTCCCTTCCAAAATTGTCAGCTACCCATGAATAGACTGAGACCTTCTGAAACTGTGATCTAAAATTAATTTTTCCTCCCTTAGTTGTGGATATCAGGAACTGTATTCCAACTAAAAGGAAGTAACTAAGACAACAGGAGCCCATACCAGATTGTTAACTCATGAAGATATAATTTCAATACATGGCTAGTGGTTTAGGGTACTACATTTAGACTGATCTGTTACACAGCAAGAGTAGAATAGTATCTTTGTTCCATAAGTAACTACATCAGAACCTTACAAAGAGGGAAAGATAAAATCAAAACACCTCTTAACAAACAAAATATAATTTCAGCAGAAATGACCACATATTACTTTTCTTCCCAATTTTTTATTTTATTAATATGTGTCTGTGATACATAATTATTACATTCTTCTTGAGGAACTGGCACATACACACACTACATCTTACCCACTATTACTTCCCCTTACTCTTCCTGCCTCCATTTCTTCCTGTCTTGGACATTAGTCTCTCTTCTGCAAAGCAGATTTATTTATCAGTTCAATTCCATCATTCTATGATCACACTAAACTAAATCACTATAGTAAAAGAAATTGTTTTTTGTTTTGCTTTTTATTTTGGAGATGACAATATGTTACAGCAGGAGTGTTGTTTGATAATTAAGAAATGTTCATTTCAATTTTGGACACTTACCAACTAGCTATTTGCTTATGGCAGATTCCACTCCCTGATCCCCAATTCTAACAGGAAAAAAAAAAAAAACAGGAAGAGATTGGGATACAATAAACTCTAAAATCCACCCAATTCTAAAATGAAGGTGTTTATGCCATTCTTGTCTGATACACTAACATTTTTACCACATTTCTAGATGGAATAAGAAGACTGCATTTATCCTTCCAAGTCACTGGGTACCCATAATAAGCAAAGAGCCAAAGTCATGAGAACACAGTAAGAAAGAGAACAGCCATGCACATGCCTGCAGGGTGCCCTGGTGAGCTTGTAATCATACAAAACCCAACTGTGCCCTTCACTCCCAGATCCACCTTCAGAGATAATGCACTGGTAGCCTGAAATCACACACCATGGGAGTATTTACACTTCAGACATTAGCAAATGTTGTAAATCTTTTCTTTTTCTCAATAGGAAAATTAGTTGCTACACACTGACCAGTCCAACAATGGACTTTGTGTTCTCCTTGACTGGGCAGTCTAACAAGGGAGCTAGACATTAGGTAACTCGGTAAAAACATTTATTACAGCCAGTGAAAAGTGTGACCAGCAAAGTGAGGGATACCTTAGCACAGAGGATACTATGGATTCCAAACAGAAGGAAACTGTGGTGAAAATTCCAGGCAGAAAACAATGTATTCTGTCTGGAGAAATGGAGGACACAAACGGCAAGAAAATGAGGGGAAAGTAGAGGAGACGATGGATGAGGGACTGTGCAACACCAGGAAAAGTGGTACCCAGCAAGACCAGGTCTGGCATCATGGAGGGAAGAACACCACACCACAACCCTGGAAAAGCCTGGTTCCAAGTAACTCCGGAATAAGACACTGGATGGTTATGTAAACTGGAAGCCATGGGTCCAGACAGTAAAGGATGCTAGAAGCTCAGATGAGGACTCTCCAAAAGTAAGTAGTGACACCTTCGATTTAGATCGAGCACCATGGATTGAGATGAACAACTGGAGGACTAGAGCGGGGAGTACGACAGCAAGGAAGGCAAAAGCAAACATGGTCCAAGGAAGATGTGGTAATGCATAAGGAAAAATTCTGATAAGCAATCAAGCATCAAGAGAGGTCACTGGAAACAGAAAAATTTGGAGGAGAGACGAGAACAGGATCCAAGACCAAGTGAGAGGTGAGAACAGAGGGTTCATGCAGCTGAGAATGAAGGAAGAAGAACAGCTACCAAGACAGTCAAGCGAGGGAACAGAGGATTCTTTTAGTATCGAAGAGACGTATCATCCTTAATATTGATATATAGATCCAGTTATGGGAGGGTAATAGACAAGGAATAAATATGACCATAAAAATCACTAAGAAGCCCTGAGAGTGCAGGAGAGATAGGATGGACTGGGAAAGGAGGAACCAGATGGGAAGACAGAAGCTCAAAAAGAAGGGGGCCTCTGGGCGGTGGCAGAAAGCTGGTGCAGATGTCCTACAGTGCCTTCTCCCTTCCCAGGAGGTAGGAGGTTACATAACTGCTGAGGGAGAGGCAGCTGAAGGTTTACACAGGGCTTTAATGCAGTAGCGACAGCAGGAAAGAGCACTGGCTTTGAGCCCTCACAGGTCTGGCTTCCACCACTTAGTTACTTGCAACCTTAGACACACTGCACAACCTTTCTGCAATGTGTGACACACAGAGATTGAGCCATTACTGAATGAGCAGGGTAGGTACGGGAAAAGCCAAACCAATGTCCACCAACTCAAAGACTTCATCATTCAATGGGTAAGTAAAAGGAGACAGACAAAAATTCACACAGCAACGAAAGTGCTAAGGTGAAGGAAGACGCGAGCACCCTAGGAGTACAAAAGATGGGGTGGGGTTCCATTCTTGATTGTTCCAGATAGAGGCAGCCTTGCCAAAAAAAAAGTATACATTATGTATAGCTTCCATTTTCCCAATGAAAACTGAGGGAAGTAAGCAAATTTTGGATTAATAACAAAGTCCACATACAACACTTCGCTACTATGTCTACAACACAATAGTTATCCATAAACTCTGCTTTTCTTCCCTTTACAAATCCTGAGATAAAGGAAATCATTGGGAAAATACACCAAATTGTCAACATCTTTCGTTTTCTGTGGAATTTTTATGTATCCCTGTTTTTTAAATATGTACTCTTTCTGATGGTTACAAGCCAATGAAATTATCTTTGATAGCTAAAGACCAAACAGAAAATGACTTATAAACTGGGTGTGGTGGCTCATGCCTGTAATCCCAGGGAAGACTGGCCTGAGCTCAAGGCCAGTCTGTGCTTTATTGAAAGCACAGGACCAGCCTGAACTACACAGGGAGACCCTGTCTAGAGGAAAGAAAAGGAAAGGAAAAGGAAAGGGAAAGGAAAGGGAAAAGGAAAGGGAAAAGGAAAGGGAAAGGAAAGGAAAGGAAGAAAGAAAAGTATATGAGACAATTTACAATAAAACCTTCTGCAGCCAATAAGTATACACAGGTTTCACAAATCTCATCTCCTATTTCTCTCATGGTTATGGGGCAGAGAAGCTGAAACCTTAACGTGCAAATCATTGCCTTCCTTCAAATAAACAGATGTCTCATGAATCAATTAGCAATTTTTGTTGCAAATTGGTTTAGACTATGAAGAGACTGATTACCTCATGGAATTACATACAGTGAACTAATCTGGGGCTTCAAATAATAACAGTATGGAATTGATTTTTTGCTGATTTTATACAGTCTGGACATAGTTTGAGCACATCCTCACAAAGCTTTCCATGTGAAAGCTTGGTCCTGGCATGGCAGTGGTAAAATGTTGGAACCTTTACTAGCAGAGGCAGAAGGTAAGGCAAGCAGGTCATGGAGGGCATCACGGGGGAAAGGAACTGGTGTAGTTATGGCAGGACTGACTTAGTTCTCGTGTAAACTAACTCTACTAAAACAAGGCTATCCCATGCTGGCAGTTCCCTTTTTATTTTTCTGCTATGTCAGGATGCAACAGGGGACCTTTACCAAGACTCCAGCGCCATGTCATTTGGAGTCTGTACCCCAAGAACTATAAGCCAAATAAACATATTTACTCTCTAAAGCACCCGGCCTCAAGTACTGTGTTTCAATGGAAGTCCAATACAACTGGTTTGCCTTCTTCAGCGTTAGCTTCCCGTCTGGTCCTCCAACATGGTTTCTGAGTTACACTAGTATCTTCTCCCACAGAAACATCGTATCATTACATCTGCCAGCAGGCGACTACCATGAATGTGGAAGGTGGCTAGTGTAACTAAAGAACTGCATTTGTAAATTTCTAATTAAAACAACTAAAATTCAAATACAAAAAGCCCCCTGTCTAGAGGACGGAGCGTCAGGCACCAAGTGAGGGAAGGTGAGCTACACAGCCCTGGTCAGTGCTTGCTGCCTTGGAGGGGAGGTAGCCTGACTCCTTTACACTCTACAGAGGGAAGTCCTTCTGCCTGGTGTCCAGTGCCCGCCATCCTTATTTCCTGTAGATTAAATTCCTGATTCAACTTGAAATCCTTTCCCAGGGAGTCATCCATATAAATCTTACCTAACACAATGCCACATGAAAGTCACTTTGGAATAGTGGTCTTTTAAAGCAGAGAGGGACCTCAGGGCTCAGGCACTCTGGATCCATATTTCACATAGAAGAAATGGGCTCGAAGCATCAACTGTTTGGCTCATGGCACTCGGGAGCAGGACCAGGATGCGCTGACCTTCAGCGATTTTTTTCCATTGCGAAATGCAGTCTTGATGCTACAGCACTCTGAATGGCCCACTGTGACAGGATTAAATCCACTCCACAGAAAGCCTCATAATCATTAGCTTACTGAAGCGTCCAGTATAGTAAGTTACCAGAGAGGCCAGATATTTATATACCCAAACACCTAAATGAGTGTAAAAATTCATGTAAATGAGGTACTAGGATGGCCTGGTGAAAATCGTGGCAGCTTGGACAGCACATGCCCCAGTTAAAGCCGGCAGCTGGTGCTCTGCTCCCGCCAATGCAGTCATGCGGGCATGCTGGCTAGTACTGACACGCTTTTGAAGTAATCTGCACTTTTTATGAAATATACAGATTTTTAAATGTTGGAAACTTGTATTTACATATGTAAAGCACTGGACAGACTAAGTAACATATGTTTATGATATTGGGGTTTAGCCTCCAATTTGCATGTTGTAATATGTACACACAAAGTCTCATTCAGTGAAAATTAAGGCCCCCAGAATCACCAATGCTGACTGACCCCATGATTTCCCATACATGCCAACTAATAGCTTCCAATTACAGCTTTCTGAAATCCCAGGTTAGCTTCCCTGATGACTAAAAAATACTTGGAGAAGAGCTGAGAAAAAACCCCAAAAGAGATGCTGTTAATCATGGACTAACGGGAACTGGTAGTCAAATACCCCAGCGCCTTCAGCCCTCTGCTCCTGTCTCCCTGAGTCCCTAGGGGTGGAGTTTTCCTGTCTTCACGATAATTTACTTGACAAGTCACCTTTCACTGGCTCCCTTCTCTTGGCTGACTTGCTGTTCCACTGGCCTGCCCATGTTTCTCAGAGTCACATACTAAATAAGCCATGTGGCACTGGGGTCAGCTGCTGGAAGAATTCAACGTACAAACCCCAAAATGTGTTTGGTATTCTGGTTTTGTGGGGTTTTAAAATTTTTATGCTATTCTCTCTAGTTATGAACTATGTCAACTTTATGAAAACGTCAAAACACGTCAAAACACATCAAAGCACATCCAAGTCCCCAACTCCCCTCGTGTTCTAGGGACTCAATATTCACAATACAGCACAGATACGGCTGTCCCCTTGCATAATAAAGCCATGTGAGAGGAACAAATGTTCACCTAAAAATAGAACCATTATGTATAGCAGCACACTCATTAGCTTCCTAGTATAGCAACTAGTTCTGCCCCGTAAAACTTTCCACCGAAGCATCACTACACACAGGTGCCCTGCTTGCCATAATGCAATGTGATGTTCAGAGCACAGCCCCAAAAAGAAGGGAGTTTTTTCACAACGTGTAAGAGAAATCCCACCCAAAATCATTTTCATCACAATCCATGCTGGAAAGCAGAGTGGGAGAGATGCACTTTTCAGTTTGCTCCAACTTATTCCACACAGGTGACCAAATGGCAGACTGTCTACCATACCTGCAAATTTTCTGACGTTTCTGGTTTCCCAAGTTGGGTGTATGAGTCTATATATATATATATATATACGTATATATATATATATATACACATATATATATATATACGTATATATATATATATATATCCTACGAACTGATAAAAATGACAACATTACAATTTAGTAAGATGCCAGCTGGGGCTGGAGGAATAGCACAGTAGTTAAAACACTGTGAGCTCAAGGCCAGCCTGGGCTACACAGTGAGTTCAGGACCAGCTTGGACTATAGAGCAAGAACCTGTCTTAAAAAAAAAATCTGCCTTTGTAGATTAATATTTAGGTATAATTTAGGTTAATATTTAGGTATAAAAAGTTAAGTACCATAGGAAGTATTTTTACTTAATGCACTGAGGATTGAATCCAAAGCACACACCACTGAGCTATACCCTTAGCCCAGAGTAACCGCTACTGATGACACCTAGTACATAGTCTTAATAATAAATTTCCTTATTCAAAAGTGCAGCACATTTAATTAAGTAAGGAACTTAAACAGTGCCTTCACGTGATGAGAAATATAGAAAAACAAAACATGAAAGGTTCATAAACATGGCTTGGATGCAGAGGACATGTTAAGGAAGGAGAGAACAAAAGGCTTACACCTGCAGCAGGCAAGGAATGGGACATTAGATGAATTTTAATCAACAGAATAGGGGCAAAAAATCTATTTTGATACACTCTGGGATATTGAGAAGCTTTCTAAAAAATGCTAGTAATTTCCTGCCTTATTAAATATAACAAAGGAAATGGTGTCCCACTGCATTCAAATAAATGAAAGTCTTGCAGGGCCTGTGGTGCTCACACAGAGTATCACATTTCTGATGGGAAGAGGACCATATCATGGACAGGAGATTCGAGGGGGCACCCTTTCAGATAAGTTGAGTAAATCAGAGATGTTATCTTGCTTCGAATGTTCATACTGGCTGCACAACAGACACCAAATGAGGGGCCCTGTACAAAAAATCCAATGACCCAATCAAGGACTAGCCTGCTAGGTCCCACCCTCTGGAAGCAGGATCCTGGCAGCTGCATCTCTAAAATCTCTCCAGGGCATTTTGATGTGCAGCCCAGTTTGAGAATCCCTTCCTAATACTGTCTGCCTCTTCCTGGCAAATGTACTATGTTTATTGAGGTTTCTTCGTCAAACAATTCTAAGAAAAGAAAAATCCTTCAGGTAAACTGAACTACACATGAAGCAGGCACTTAAAAAAAGGCGAAAAGGTAAGAGCCAGAGCGCACAGCCAGACTACCTTGCTAACTCCTAATTCTGACTGCTTTTCATCAATCCTACGACCAAGAGGTAGCACACAACCTCAGGGTACACTTCAGTTACTCCCTTATAAATGAGAACAATTAGAGCACTACCCTCCGAGGCTTACGGAAAGAGATGACAAGTGCGTATATATATATATATATTATACCACAGTTTTAGCCTGGTTACACATGATAGCATGTTCACATACACACATATAGTGCCTCTACATTTCAGTAAGCATCCACAGTGTGCTAAATATGTTACATATAGCATAGAATCATAATGTATACATGAAAAATATATACTGTACAATGAAAGCATCTAATATATATAAAGTGTGTATACGTACACATACTCACTGAGTATGCATGACATATATAAGCATTAAGTTAGTGCCTGGAATGCGGGAAACACCTCAGTGTTTCATATTATTCATATGAATGACAATAATGAAAAGGCACAGGCAAACTTAAGTTTCAGAGAATATCAAGTCTTTCCCTATCCTAGAGAAACAACTTTATATATGAGTACTGACTTCCCAATAAATTACTTGCACACAGATTGCACTGTTGCCTTTTTAGATTATTTAAATACAATAAACAATGAACAACAGAATAAATACACTGTTTTACTCTGTGTGTGTGTGTGTGTATGCATACACACACACACACACACACACACACACACACACACGCACACACACACAACTCTGCATGGTAAATGTTTATGCAACTCAACTGTTGATGTAAATTTAATTTTCCTAAGGGGCTAAAGGACACAGACAAACTATGGAAAGACTTGACAATACCAGACAGGAACTAGCAGGAAAACGAACCATAAATCAACTAGAAATCTCTGGTCTATCTACAGAATCCATAATTCAGACAAGAGAGCAACATTTAAGTGAATAACAAGGATGTGGGAATGTATTCTCCAGAAAAGAGAACAATTTTTCCCCATAACAGGAAATAAAAATTGTAAACATTATGTAGATGAATGTCTTCCATATATTATTTGAATCTGATGAGCTGAACTATTTGTGGTATCAAAATAGTATAAACATCACATTATAATAGCTTCATAAAATAGAAAATATTCAACGTAATTTCTCTAATAGGACTGAGAAGAGCTAAATATAAGCAATTCATGAAAATGAGGCATAATTTTGTAATTAAATTATACTGGGAGTATTAAATCTTAAATTTAAAGCCAGCATGCTATCATATACTTCTAAACTCCAGTTACAATGCATTAAAATGTGCATCACAGCAGTTTTTCTCATGGTGAAATGAGATGGGCATGATACAACAATCAATGAATTTGTACTATGGAAATATTTCAAACTTCCATAATGCAATTTCATAATAGCTAGGCTAATTTTAAAGTACACTCCCAGAAATTATACTTCAATTAGAAATTCTAGCCCAAAAAGTGAATCACCTCCTCCAAAAATCTGGAAACGATTTTGCTTTAACAACATTTACTCCTTAATTGTATATATAAGCTAAGTCACCACGGCATATAGCCACCCTCTGCTCGTCAGAAATTTATAGAAATATTCAGGGGGTGAGAGGAAGGTTGTAAGAAGAAAGCATTAGTGATAAAAATGGAATTTAATGCAAGTCGAATCAATGAAGACAGACTTGACCCTAGCAACATGACCCACGGCTGGCTGACTGTCTACACTATTCTTAACTACCCTAAACATAATAAAAATTACTACCATTTATTGTATTTCTAAGAATTTATTCCATCCAAAAAGAAAGTGCTTGATGCCAATGTAACTGCAGTAATCCTAAAGTGATTATTTTTGGAGAAAAACACATAAACAACCACAGTGACATCTAATTCTTCTTGTAAGTAATACCATTTTCTTCTACCATAGTCCTTTAAATCATCTTAAAGCTTATTCCATATGATGCTTCAAATTCCCACTGGCTTCAAAAACTTTCACCTATGATGGAGTATTTATTATCATATTATCTTCAGAGGAAAAGTCTTTTAAGCAATAAATCCCATCCTCTGCCTTCTGTGGCTCTGTTCCCAAAACATTATGAAATACATAAACAAATTTCTTGTTTTCCCAAACAGACCTAAGCTTCACTGCTCTAGATCAAAAGATCACGGCAGAGTCAAAACAGAAAACAGGTCATTATTGCCTCGAAGAAGAAAAAAAGAAATGCAATTATATAGATAAATAAGTGGTCACCATTTTTTAAAACAGCACATTTGTGGTCTGTAGCAATTAACTGGGGACAACTATGCAGTGAAGACTATTTGCTTGCTATATAACATTAATAAAAGCTACCTCAGTGGATTGAGCATGTGCAAAGCAGTAGGTAGTATAGGTATTTGGTTTTCTCCACACTGAGCTTTCACAACAACTCTGAGAAAGTACTACCTATCTTACAGAGGAGGAAACCACAGCTAAGACTGTTGCAAAGATTCTTTGGAAGTGACTCATTAAATAGATGGACCAAGAAGTCAACGCCATGTGTGCTCCAACAACTTCAAAGTTGGTATTGGTAACCAGTCTCAGACTTCCCAAAATAAATAAATAAATAAATAAAATTTTTAAAAGCTGGTTTTAGAAAAACAGCCCTCACTTAAAACAAAGTATTCAACTAATATGTTCCAGTGCCTCTTAACCAAGGAATGGTTTGATACCCTTAACCACAAGGTATCTGTCATAATTTGGTACATACCTATCTCAAGAAGTTTCCAGACAAGGATTCCAGTCACAGAGGCTTATGTTACAGATGACTCTAAGATATATTAGGAGCAAAGAAGGGAGAAAGAAAGGGAAGGAAAACATCCAAAGTATGCTTTTAGACAAGCTTCTACTGAGGTAAATGGGCCTAAATCCACTGGGGCACTCTGAAAAATACACAAAGCCAGCACTTTGGTGTTATTCCACCCAAACCTGACATAGACAACTTCATGTTTATCTATCAAGTTGTCAGTGTGTGTGTGTTAATTTCCACAAAGTTCTGAGCAGCTGCATGGGAGGCTAAGTGACTAGTCTGGTAACTAGAAATTGCAAAAGAATGATACTAGCTGCCCTGGAGTCCAGCGAGGGGCCTGTTGGATGGTAGGAAGGGCACAGACATGCAGTATGTCTATCCAAGCCACTCATAACATGTACAGGGGTAAAGGAAAAGAAATCCTGGTCAGTCTGGAATGACCAGGCATTGGTGCCCGCTCCAGACCAAGCAATAATCACAGCCCTCAGCAATCCTGACATTGAATTTTGCTGCTTTCAAAGGTAATGTCATGTCTTGGGTCACCCTTTGGGAGAAGCTATTATATAAAAATGGATAGACCTGCTGATCTTAATTGACAACCCGTATCACCACACGTAGGCACACGGGTGACCCTGGAGTACTCCAGCCATTTACTACCCAGAAGAAGTCAAGATAGAAGTTTCTGGAAACCAACAGACAAGTGTGTTCCAAAAGAAGAACAAAAAGAAGCTCCACCTTAAACAATCATTCATGAGCAGTGTGCCCGGGGTTCTTTATGGATCCCACACATCTTTTTAAAAATAGGAAACGGATACATTTTTGCAGAGGCTTATGATGCACCACACAAAATATTTTTGAACTCTGGATTCACTCTGGAAAATGTCACTGTGGCTTATGTAAATATTTAACTTTTAAACTTTGCGGCTGAACTCCATATAGAAATTTAAGGTTATCAAGCAAGAAGGCTACCTATAGTTGCCATTTACAGAAACTTAATCTTCACTCTGCACAAGGATCCCAAATGGTGTCTCACGCAAAATCACAAACCAGAAGAGGATGGCAGATGGAGCAGATGGCACAGCCAATCCCTCCTGTCCTAAGTCCCTGGGAAGTGACTAAATATTCAGGTACAAATTTGTGTTGATAATGTAGGATCATGGTTTAAAGAAAAAAAATTGTACTTCCTGAATCAGAAATTGTAAAAAGCAGAAGACAAAGAAAAGAACAGAGTAGAAGATGATAACCAAGACGTCCACAGGCTTAAAAATACACAAAGGAAGCTGGAGGCCACCCATGGAAACACGGTGGTGGAAGCACCAACATGAGCGACAGCAAGAGTTAGGGTCAGCTCTTAGCTGATGGCGCTACTGTTAAGTGCTGGAAACTCTAGGAGTCAGGGCCTTGCTGAAAGAAGTAAGTAAACAGGTGGTGGGAAGGGGGATGCTACTGAAGGGTATACTTTGTCCCCCCATTCTAGCTCACTTTTGTTTCCAGGGAATCATGAAGTAAGCAGCTTTCTTCCACCCTTCCCTTCAACTATGATGTTCTGCCTCATCACAAGCCCTGAAACAATGGAACCAACTGACCAGGGACTGAATTCTCTGAAACAGGAAATGAGGATAAATTTTTCCTCTTTTCTGCTGATTTTCTCAGGCATTTACTCACAGCTATGGACAGATGACTAACACTCAGGCATCAACCTGCCAGTGCAGATCCTACCTCCCACACCCTTCACACTCTGAGCCAGGAAGAAAAACTGAAGACAGGGGGTACCTGCAGGTAGCGTCTCTAGCTGAGGACAAGGACAAAGCAGAGGGAGCCACCAACTCACAAGGATAACCATTTGAAGAAATTAAATTTAGAGCCACAGCTCACACCTATCCTTAAGGTACCTCATGCAAGGAGTTAAACCCCAGACGAGTAACAATGATGATAATAAGAAAGACAGGAAAGAAGGTTAAAGGAAAAAACAGGAAAAAGCTGAAGACCACAAGGAGGTTTAAGGCTTGGAGTCATCTTTTGTCATACACAAACTAGATGTTAAGAAATGCAAGCCAAGCTTCAGACACAAAGCATTTGCAACACTTCTAACAGTTAAAGGATTAACTTCTAGAATGCAAAGAGACACGTTAACAGGAGGGCAAGGGATTTAGATAGGGAATCCATGTAAGAGAAATAGTCGAAAATGTGTTAAAATCCACATAGTTCACCAGCCACACAGGTGAGGACAGATTAAAATAGAGGAAAGGGATGCATCTGATCGGCAGAAATCACAAAGCTTCCTTGGAGTGTTGGCTGTGGCTTGAGAACACAGTCACTCCCACATATGATTTAGTGAGATTATACAAATATGCATAGGCAGTAACTAAAATTTAGAATACGTACAGCCTTTAATCAGTATTTGTGTTTCTAAGCATTTCCCTCAGGGAACTCCTGACCCTTTTATCCAGAGAGGAATACAAAATCCTGACTGCTGCTCTGTTTTGTAGAATTTCTCCCGAAATATAAAACCAACATCCAGAGTCCATCAATATGAACCTGTTTTGTTAGTAAACAAAAGATGGCAGTCTCTTCCTCCGGATACAATAGAACAACTTAAAACAATGAGGTTCACATATACATGAAAAGTTTGCCAAGATACACTGTCAACTGAAAAGCACATTCTGCAACAGTTAAAAATCACGCAATGGCATTTAGAATAAAAATGGATAGAAACAAAACTAAGTAAATATTTCCATAGTTACACATGCACAAATTCATTAAGCTGAGACCTGGGAAGAAACCAGGAAGCTATAGCAATAGATTAATCTAGAGAAAGGAGGAAGATTGGGGTCAAGAGGGTAATGTGGTTCAAGGCCATTTTATACTGCTTTACTATCTTATCAAAAAATATACATCTGCAAAATTATCTATAACAAAAAGTACTGATAGTTCTTCATTGAAAATGTATGGTTCTTCCCCTCGGCCCTTTTTAAATTTATTATGTGTTCCTCCTTCCTTCCCCCAAGTTCCTATATTTCAGGGATGCAAGGAAGGGTTCACTCAACTGTACTGAACTTCTTGGATCCAGACTGGCAGCAGCTAGTTTTTTTTTTTTTTTTTTACACCAACCTTGGCACAAAAGCAGGGCATGAAGTTGGAAGGCAAAAGTCTAAGTCTACTTTGCTTCATTTTTCCAGTAGGATAGGTTTTTGTGAAATCTGTCACACTGACCCTTTTTTCTTCTTGAGGCTTATGGTCACAACTGTGATACAAGTTCTGGTTGTCACATGGCACCCATGGCTTACATTTCCCACATGGCTTCTGGTACTCACATGGCACAGAGCGAAAGAAATGTCATAATCGTACTACAGTTCTCAGGTTGGGCAGCAATCCTTCGTCATCCAGGACTTAGAAATACACTCATCGTTTTCACATAATCTACATTTACACCAGAATAGCTACCATGCTTAAAATAGTAATATTCCCGAAGTTGTTTTTGATAATCATATTCAGTTAAGATTTATAGAGTGAACAATAAGCAGAAAGAACTGTCAAAATAAGTCCAGCCCTAGTATAAAGGATGAAGATCTATCCCTAGAAATTAGAGTCCCATCTAACTGCTTCCACCAACCCCAAACATTCTGTCAGTGTTTCACTGAAGCACACTTTGGTTACATCAAATGACTTGTAATCTGACACCTGTACATCCATCTTCTTTCTTACCTATCATTTCCATGATGACCCATCAAAGGAAGCGTTGGGGAAGGCAATATGGCCCTGTGTGTAGAAGGGAAAGCCCACAGCTTGAGGTCAGTGGCTCTGTCACCAAGCACAACAAGCCACCGTAAGAGTAAATGACAGATTACACACTGTAAAATGTGAGGTTGTTCCTCCTATGCTATAAACAATAAAAAGTTCTTAGGATAGTGCTCTTTACAGAGGGCTCCTTAAAGTCACTCAAATTACCTGAGCCCACCCGAGGCTTCGGGTGACAGGTGACTGCTAATCAACGTGGTTGGGTATAAGTCCGTGGACCAAAGCCAGACTATATTGACGTAAAGCCCAGAATAAGGAGAGGCATATTATAACAAAGAGCAACCCAACCTTCCCAACCATGGAAACTCCAGTGTATAAACTCACAGTGGACTTAAAAGCATTCTATTTTTTCCTCTGTGACAGGATCTCTATATTACATTGGATAGATTCTTAAAACCAACTAGAAAAAAAAAAAAACAAAGAAAGTAGTACTCTAAATAGCATTACGAATGCTCCATTCAGCCAGGTACCTTCAAACGATCTTATGTGGAAACGTCAGCTAAAAGCCTGGCACGCTGCCCTTCCCTTGAACGCACCACTCCTTGCGGACCACACTGACGCCAACGCGTCATTCAGCCGTCTCCTGAAAGCACATGCGCCACTGTGCTGCTGCCAGGGCCAGGCTTGAAGCCCGAAGGAGAACAGCAGACTTGAAGACACAGTGAGCTTCATTTTTTTCCTACATCCTCTCATCTTTTAGACCCGATGATATAGAATCACTGACTGAAAAATTAACTTCCCAGCTGACAAACGATTGAGGAGTCACTTAGATATTAAAAATGGTAAAAAAAAGATTGACTATCTTGTGGGTAGAACTCTCAGATTGACAGCCATGAAAAAAAGCAGTGAAGAGAGAAAAGGCACTTGCTACCTCATTACCTATTGCAATGGGTCACAAAACAGCCTGACCACCAAGAGGAAAGCAGGTGGCAGGAAGGAATGAAGACGTTTTCCCACATTTGGAAACAACCATAGGTCAAAATACTTAACTCACAGAACAACAGGGATGCATCAAAAAGCTTTTGGTCCTAAACTCTCTCTTTTTTTTTTTAAGCAAAGAAATATTTATGATTGGTCTTCGAGGAGAACTTAACTGAGTTGCCATGAATTATTTAAAAACCCCAAAATATCCTCTGTTGCTTTTATGGAAGCTTGATTTACAACTTGAAAAATCAAGCTGACAGTTTGGTCTCTGGTACAAATACCCAACCTTTAGAAAAGCTCTCAGCCATATAAATATATCTTTCATGAATATAGCTTCAACAATTCTAAAAATAGCCTTTAGGAGGTGGGGAGGAAAAAAAACACAAAAAACAAAACCTTTCAAGCCATTGTTTTATACATAACAGCAGGAAACCAAACAAAATGTCCAAGCCAGAGTGATTAACACCCCCAGTAATAAACATGAACATTAAGTATGAAATCTGACTCAAGCATAATTTTGACATTCATATAGTCTATGCCTTCTCTCAATCTGCGACCACAGATGGTTCCAGGCCACATACATAGAGTATTTGGGAAGCAACACCAGGACCACAAGGCTAACAGTGGCCTCTAGGGAAATGTGCAAAGACTGGCCTAGGCTTGGAATCAGACATTATTTGGCCTCACACTCGGAAGCTCCATGAAGCCCACATCTCCCCTCACGATGCCACTACTCACAGTCTATGCCACGCCACTGCACACAGGTGGGATCAAGGCTGCTACCATGGCAGACAGTGAAACTCACAACTCCAGGAACTCTGCACGCCAGGAATCTAAGGTGAAGTTTCGGAAGAACTAACAATCTGGACAGCCTTCGACTGTTACTTACAGAGCTGCCAGATATTCTAATGGCATTCTGGTGCTATTCTATTCTATTCAAAACAGATTCAGCATTTTCCATAAGCCCTATCACATCTCTCCAAATATCAAAACTTAGAAGACCAAAATATTCTGTATTCGGGGCCTCCCAGGTTCAAGTTAGAACTATGCCAATGAAACTTGAGATAATAACCACTTTCACTAAATATTCCGCTCTAACTGCCCATTAAGTTCCAGATGAATCGTATGATCTGTGGCATTCTACTTTTTAATAATTCAATATGGAATCATCAACTGGTTTCATAATAAATAAGATACGAAATTCATTAGAAAGCCAATTTGGGAAGACTTCTAAAAACTGAAGGAAAAGGTTCAAAGAATCTTATCCTTGACTTTTTTTTTTTTTAAGACGAGCAGTCACAAAGGCCAAATTTCTGTTGATGCTGAGAGAATCCTTAATGACAGCGCTGGAGGAAAAGGACGGAATGAAAAAGCCAAGTCGAGGGTCATTAGGGTCAAAGCAATTTTCTCATCTTTTTTCTTCATTCCTTATAGATGAGGACTTAAATCTAATTATATCCTACACTAAGTGCAATTCACATTTTCATGTTCCTTGCCTAACAAATAATGTGAACTGAAAAATACCAATTATTCCAGGATTTTATGAACCGACTATTTTAAACTAATATCCTTGAGAAGACCTAAGACATTTGGCCTTAGATGCTCTTTAAGAAGTAAAATCTTTTAATGAATCACAAAAGGTTACCTGTGAAAAGAATACCCTTATGTAGTGCAGGCAAATAAACACTCTACAAGTCAGTAACCAACAAGAGAATGTAAGAAAGATTTCATTTCTTACCTTATTTTGATCAGTCCAGTAAAAGAAAAATCCCTGAGGATCTGTCCTCAAAATAATTGGAGTAACGATAGTGGAGTCCTAAAAATGAATAAAAAGATATATCAACGTATTTCCTTGTCAAAACTCCTGCCCATAATGACTACTCAAGAAACAAAATTTGATTAAGAGGTTCTTCGAGGTCATGTATCCATTACTAAGAAAATTTTCAAGAAATCAGATATGGCACTATTTTAACTTCATAAGATTATTAACCATGTAACTGAGGTGCTTTATCAGGTATTCACAACATCTATATGTAATCTATAAAAAAGAGGCCAATAGTGCATTTATTGATTAACACAAATTTCTAAAGGCACAGACATGTTTTCTATTAAAAAGCTATATTTAGCTTTTCAAATAATTTTAACACTAACCATCATTACATATTTCATATGATTAAAGTTAATTAAAATCCATGCTTGAGGATAATATTTTAAATTACATTTGCTCCATAAAATGGTTTTTAATTGTACTAAAGAGAGTAAGCATAGCAGTTGGGCATTGCTGTTTCCAAGGTAACAGTAAATAAGGCCATCTCCTTCTTATTTGAAAGGATATTCAAAAAATTGTTACAAATTTAAATTTCACATGCTAAAATAAAACATCACCAATAGTCATCTGAGTTTAACGCACACATTGTGAGTGGAATATCCACCATGTCTAAAATATGTGTCCTTTTAGCAATTTTCAGCAAGACATACCATCTGTACAAGAAAATATCCATTTTGAGTACAGATTTTGATACTGGAATACACTCTTGCAAAAACTGCACTTCCTCAAGGCAGAATTTGTCCACTTTTCTCAACTTTTTCATGTGGTCAAAACAATATGGAATGAAAATTAGAACTTGCAGGCACAATTTTGTAATCTGGTATCTTTTTCTTCCTGATCAGCAAGCAGTAGTGACACTTTTAATGTCATCATAAAGTTTTATAGTATAGGCCTAAATCTGGAGGCTGTCCTCTGGGTTCAAACACCCGCCTGTCCCATCTCACTTCACTTTACACAACAGGCCAAAAAGAAAAAAGAAAAGAAAAGAAAAAGAGGTGGGATAATAAAGAGGAATTCATTGAAAATTAAGTAAGATCATTTGAATAAAGCCCTTCTACTCACTCTCTGCGCCACATAACATGTTTATTATTATTATAGTTGGTTATATTGAAATGAATACGCATTAGAATATTCAATGAAAGTTTCGCATATGCTTTCTGTTGTGGTAAAACATTTGTAAAAGCTATTGTTTGGAAGTATACAGCTCAGGGTACTAAATACATTAACTATGTTGCTATCTCACCATCACCAGCACCCATCTCCAGAACGTTTTCATCTTTCCAAACTGAAGCCCCCCAGCCATCCTGACTCCTCCTCCCCTCCTCCCCATACCTCTGGAAACCACCAGTCTATTTTCTATTTCTGTGAATCCACCTCGTAGAACAACTGTGTGTGGAATCACGTAAACCTTTTATTTTTTAACTGCCTTGTAAAGCCGGATGTCATCAAAGTTCACCCATATCCTGGATCATGTGAAATATTCATCTTTAAGGATGTACACAATTCTGCACTGAACATATATATATAATATTTTCTATATCTGTTCTTCTGCCAACTAACATTCAGGTGGCTCCAACCTATTGGCAACTGTGAATGATGCCGCTAAAAGCAGAGGTTACGTGAATCTCTTGGAAACCCTGCTTTTGACCATTTTTAGTATATATTCAAAACTGGAATTTCTGGATCACATGACAGCTCTGTTTAATTTTGAGGAGCTGCCATCCTGATATTCTTCGCATGCATTCCCAGCGTGCAGTCTGAAAAAAATGATCTTTTTCCAAGGATCATGTTGTTGTGTGGAACTTCAGCTAAGATTTCCAAATAGTCAAAATTACTTTTAAATGTCAAGGAAAGACATCTGGAAACAAATTTGATAGTCTAATGGAGGAATAACTTTAAAATATTTTAGGCTCCTTCTGTGAGATGACTTGCATAGCAACTCACAGAAATACTTCCAATAAGCCACCGCAATATTTTCAGTCCTGTTTCATCACCTAACCTTCTAGAGGTGGGCAAAATAAAAGTTATGACAGGCCACATTTCCAGATGAACTGGAATTAACCTGTAGCATTAACTTATACCATTTGGGTCATTTTTCTTATCAGAGGTCAGACAGAGATCCTGACAAGATTATAAGCAAAACTTTGATGGCAACTCCCCGCAAAGATAGCAGACGACACTGACAAAAAATACATGTGCACAAAATATTCAAGTTCAAAGTAAACATGTACTGCTTCTATACATAGCAATAAAATGAGGGGGAAAATACCAGACAATCAAATATTTAAGTTAGTAGACCAAAACTGCTCACATTTAGAAGCAGTTCTGGAACCCTATTGCTATCATATTCATCTTTCAAAAACCAAAGCTCTTTCTCCCATATTTTTCTTGACCCTGCTCTTCCAGGCATTTTCTCTGTTAACTGATCATTTTTCTGGTTTCCTGGCTCGCTTCTTCCATAAGCATCTCTAACATCCCAAGATCAGCCAGAATTTGGCATTCTGGTCATGCAAGGCAGGATCTGACCAAGAGATACACAAGTCTCCCACTTTTGATTTTATTCCTACCTCCCACATAGCTGCAGAAGTGTACTTCTCCCCATACCAAAGCAGCCATTCAACACAGACCTTGAGCGTCAGTTCACTGTCAGAACCTTGTCAGGTGGGAAACGTGAAATACATGATCATCCCTCCTTCCCAATGGTATGGCAGGTGGGCTATGACTCCTGGGACAATTTTCTACACAATAATGGAGCCATTCCACACAAGGTTTCTTTCTTTCTTTTTTTGTTTAATCTCTCTATCCATATGTGTGTTCCATAGGTGGTGGTTCTGAAGTTCCCAATGATGCTGAGGCTGCTGCTCCAGGTACCCACTCTGAGAATCACTGATCCAGGCCTGCAGAGGATGAGGTTTTAAGTCAGGAGTGTAGTGACATCCAGGTCCACAAAGGACAACTGAGCTTAGAATGCAGACAAACCTGGGTTCTTGTCAGCACACAGCTCCTACCCTAAGAACTAAAATTTAAGTTTGCCTATTTAAACATATGTATATTTTTCCCAAAACACATCTGCCTCAAAAAATACTAAACACAAAACAGTCTTCAATTAGTAATAGTAAGAGAATTTCCTTTTATTTCTCTTCAGTTGATAGAAACTAACTTACTCTCATCCTTATCACATCAAGAGTGAAAATGCATACAATGGCAAAGAAGCTGCTACTTCCTAATTTCATGAATCTTCAAAAATCTTTAGACCCAAGAGAGAAAGGCCAAGAATCTCCCAAAATCTTAACAACCAAAAGAATGAGAAACATTATTGCAAGAAGAATAATCTTTGGGGTCAAATTAAAATTTCCAAGTTCTATTACTCTTTATAATAAATTATTATTAATGAACTGATATAAATCAATAATAAATCCAAAGTTACTGGCAAAGAAAATGTCGAACATACCAGTAGCCCAATAGGTGTTCTAATATCAGAACTGTTTTACAAAAGTCTTTGACAGAATAAGACACATATATCCTCAACATCTGCCCATGGCAATTACTGTGGAATGAAAAATAATTTAATTCAGTCCTTTAATGCAGTCAGGATGCACGACAACATTTTGGTCAATGACAAACTGTACACATGCCAAAGGTCCCAGAAGTTTAAAACAGAACCAAAAAAAAAAAAATTCTTACTCCCAGTATTTTTACTGAACCTTTGCTACATTTTAATATAAAAATAATTACCCTGCATTACAAATGCCTGAAATATTCAAATATGGTACAACTCTGTAGAGGTTTGTAGGCTCAGAGTAACAGGCTGTATCTAGTGTCCAAGTGTGCAGCATACCACACCAGTCAGGCTTGTGTAGCTCATTCCATGACACTGGAACCACAGTGAAAACCACTCACGATACACTTCCCGGAATTATCCCCATGGTGAAGCAACACACAGCTGGACAAACCCTAAGGGGCAGGCTGTATCATTACCCCACTGTACAGAGAAGTAGACCAAGCCTGGGCTAAACACAAGCTACACTAGTAAGAAACTGAACATTTAAATACACCACTGCTTTTCAGCATCGCCTCATCCTTGTCCCACTAAGGTGCCTTTTAACATGTATTTCTCTAATTATCCCTCCTGAAATTTTAATGTGACAGATAACCTAACTATCTATCTATATGCTATTATACCTACTTGGACTTTATAAAATAAGAGAGTAAGAAATGGTTTTATTTTTTGTCTTTACTTTTCTATTGTTGTTGTTGGTCTGCTGGTATTGTTGTTGTTATTACTGTTATTTGTCCTCAAAAGCCATTTTTTAATTTCTGTATTGATGCAAGCGCTGATGAGGGTACAGGCTCTGTGGCTGCATCATGCAATCCAGAAGCCACTGTAGCTCCCTGGTGGCTCTTGGGCATGTGAGACATGGCTTCTGTAACTAAAATGTGTTGCAAGCTTTTCAAGAGTAAAAATGAAAACAAGGATAGAAAAGAGCTCATTAATAATTTTTATATGACTACATGTCGAAATGGTTACACTACACTAAAGCAACTTATTATTAAAACTAATTTCAATCTGTTTCTTTTTTGCTTCTATTAATATGGCTACTAAAAAATGTAAAATTGTCCCATGTGGCTCACATTAAATTTCTTAACAGGGAAATTCTTCTCACAAAGCAAACTTGGTTCTCTCTCCAACAATTCCAATGTGGTTTTTTTTTTTTTTGGCATGGATATAGCTACATCTAATTTTTAACCTCTAATTACTGTAAAACAAATCTAGCTGCTTCACTAAACGTCACTGTTTAAATAGGGCCACCTGAATGCTAACCTCTAAGATGTACTTACTAGATGGGGATCATTACAGGCTGAACTGGGTTACCCCAAAAACTCAAGTCTTAAGCCCTATTACCTTAAAATGTGAATGATTTGGGCATAAGGTCTTTGAACAACTAAGTTAAAAATAGTTTTATCTAATTGTAGTGATATATGCCTATAAACCCAGCACTCTGGGAAAACAAGGCAGGGGAATCACCAGTTCAATCCTGGCCTGGGAAACTTGGCAATGTAGTGAAAAATCAGTCTCAAAAAAAATAAAAAGGGAGGGAGACTGGGGATGTAGCTTAGTTCAAAAGTCTTAAGGTAACTCTCCAGCAATTCATACACATATGAATAAAAAAGGTCTTGGAGTGGGCTATCATCCTATAAGATAGGTGTCCTTAGAGGAGGAGGAAACTGGGGCCCCGGGCCCAGACATGCACAGAAGAAAGACAGTGGGAGCAGTCAGCCTCCACAAGCCAGTTGCTAGGGGTGGGGAAGTGGTATTCATGAATGAAGCCAGAACATTCACTCAGCTCATCTCTGACCTTTAAGGAGTGAGAGCTGTGGTCTAAATGAGAAACGAAGAGGCAATCACGGAGGTCCAGACATACCAGCTTATCTAACAACAGCGGAGAGTGAACCTGAGAGCAAGCAGCAGCCCCACCACCTCTGCTTCTTGGAGGTGTTGGAGAACTGCACTTCCAAACAGATGACTATATGGCTTCTTCAGTACCTCGCACACCTGAAGAAACAGCCCAAATGATGCAAGGATGTTGCTCAGCCCCATAAATTCTGTTCCCTTGCATCTATTTGGTGGAACTCAATTTCAGGCCAGAAGAGTATTCTCAAGAGATTCTGGAAAACACCTAAATCTTGTGTTATATAGGAAGTCCTACTAAGAAGATACAGAAATAGATGCCAAGCCCCAATCACATTTAGCACCACTGAATCTTTTTTTCCAAACTACACCAATTGCGTATGTGCTTAATGAGCATCTAACTTCTTTTTGAGCTCATCTGGCCTCTTCTACAAAACGAATCAAATTAGTAACATTCTGATAATGATTTCACAGAGAAGATTCTGATATAATTTTTTTGTGATGTTAAGAATCAAACACAGAGCCATGTCCATGCCAGGCAAGGACTCTGCCACTGAGCCTCCAATTTCTTTAATGGCAAAATAATCTCTCACTCTTCCAGTATCAGTACTGTATAGTGATACACATACCATGACTAGTTCAGGTAAAAAGTTTCCTTCATTAACAAATCCCTTCCTCCATGAGTCTGCTTATAAACTTCAATGTAATAAAAGAAACCAAACACTGTGAACTAAAAAGTCATCAAAATGAAAAACAGATGTAGAGTGTTTTTAATTCTTTTAATACTAAGTATGTATCTTTCTCATTTTATACAATAGTACATTCTCCAATTCATAACAATTTATTTTTGACAAGTATATAGATTTCAATGTCAATTAATATATAGCTGAATATGATTTCAGAATATGAATTAAAAGAAAAATTTCCAAAAAACTAAAAGTGACACATGTCAAGAAGAAATCAAACACTAGGACTTTAAAGAGATCAGAGAGAAACCAGAAAAATTCTTAAAGGGCCTAAGTATCCATGATATCCTATTTCAGTTAGTTTACTTAATGAGAATTCAAGATTCCTTTAAGACTGTACAAGTAAGTGATCTCAGAAATATAACTCTAGTTCTTTGTTAAATGAGAGGCAGAGGCACATGGCTCTGATCAAGGTATCTGTTGAGAAAGAGATGGAGAAAGAATGACATGAAATAGACTGAAATTTCTCTGAACATATGGAATTTATGATAGGATCCGAAAGGTTGCCAGAACCTCCTATTAGTGCAGGTAACAGGAAAACTAGTGTTTTCAGTTACCAAGGATCTGTTATTAAATTGGAAAGCCAGGCGTCAGTCAACAATTCACAATCAACCCCACTCCATTTACGCTGCTTACCTGCGGCTCCGATAACATGAAACAATTCCGATAAGAAACACTTAACTCAACAGGTTAACAAGTTCACCAGAGGAAAGCAAAATGTTCCTGGTCCATTTGAATCTTACCTCTGGTAAATATAATTTGAAGCTATGTGTTGATCAGCTATACTTTCAAGGGAAATGTTCAAGATATGCTAACAGGCAGGGCAAATTCACTTACTGCACCGTAGACTGGAAATGTCTGAATCCAGTGTTCTGTAGAACTGGGTGAGAATGTTGGTAAGTCCACGGGATTCCATGGAAGATGTTGCACTGCAATAGTGAATTTTGCATTACGGAAACGTCACCTTAATTTTTAACATGGAATAGGAAGATGTTTAAAAAATGAAGCTGGATTTGTATGCAGTTCAGTGGCTCAACACCTGCTTCACACGCACAAGGTTCTGGATTAAAGACCCAATATCAAAAACCACAACAAAGAATATGAAAGAAAAGAAAAATCTACGAGGGAAAGTATATTGCAGCAAAAGCGTCACAAGAGTCTGCTCCGCTGTGCCAATGAGAGCCCGTGGCATTCCAAGGCCTTGCTAAGTTCTCAGAGCTCTGCTGATCTGTTTCCTCCATTGAGGCACTTACCACACCTGCTTCACTTCCCAGACTTCACCTGGGGCCAGACAGCGACCTAATCGAGGGTCATCTAAACTGAAAATACGTCACTTTAGCTGTTACTTGTTCAAGAGGATCAATTCAGCAATAATTTTTAAAAATGTTCTAGGCTGAAGGAGTTTGATTTAGTTTTCATTCAAAATAAAAATAAGTCTATTAAATAGAAAACAGGCAAAACCAATCCAAGGCATCAGAAGTTGTAGGCTACCCTCAGCAGGGGAACGTAAGGACTGAAAAAGACTTCTGGGGCTGGGGCTGGGACTGGGACTGGCTGCCATCTCTTAACCTCCCCGATCTTGTGCTGGTGACGGGTGATGTTCACTTTGAGGAAAATGATCCATCCGGACAGGACGTGCATTCAGGGCACTTTGATGCACATGTTACACTCTGATAGAAGGCTTAGCATGCTTGTACTGACTCCATCCGAGAAAGCTGTATTCTTACATTAGCATTAATGGTAACTCCACAGAGCTCTGGATACAGTTAAGGGTCTTCAGGAGGCACCTGGTAGCCATCCAGCCAAAACTGCCGATGGATGCCCGAGTCTGGGGCCACCTGCTCTCAACTCAGGATGATTGTTGGTGTTCTTCATAATCTCTCCAAAGAGAATTCTGCAGACCCCCCACCCCCCGTCTCAGATCCAGCCCCTCCACTGCATTATCACTCGTCTTTCAGCATCATCTTGTCACCACTTCAGGAAGTGGAACTATGGGTTCCATGTGACACAGATGCTCTGAACTTGCAAGTTAGGATGCTGGGGTTTCCCAAGGCCAGGACAGGGGCAATGACAGTGTTGCACTCAAAGCCCCAAAGTATGGATGAAAATCTAAACCTCGGAGCGTCCTTGGACATCTTGAGTATCTCTGATTGCAAACAGGATGTAAAATATGATGCACAAATATAAAATTCAAGTTGGAAAATACAGATGTACCATTTATACATAATGTGATATGTACATCTAAGGCAAGTAGAAATCAACCTTCTGGATGATTTGCAAATGGATGTACTTTCTAGAGAATGGGCCCTGTTTTCAATTATATAGATTCATTTTCTCTAAAATATCCAAAATCTAGAGCTGGAGGAGAGGCACAGCAGTTAAAAAAAAGAACTGAGTTCTATTTCCCAAAACCATATGCGACGGGGCACAGTGGTGCACACCTGCAATCTCAGCACTTGGAAAGCTGAGGCAGGAGGGTTGCATGAGTCCGAGGCAACCCTGGGGGCTACATAATGAGTTCAGGACCAGCCTGGACTACAGAGTGAGACCTTGTCTAAAAAAAAAAAAAAAAATTATATATCTCCAAAAATCTAAAAAGGAGTAAAAATTTGAATTTTTTTCTGTCTGAATCACAAAATCTACAACCAAAACCAATTATTAAAGAGAATCAAAGAAATGTCTAGATCATCTCACTTATGGAATAACAGAGTCATCTAACTCAGATGGACCACCTTGGTAAAATTCACATCCTTCTTATTAGTGGGGTATGATGACTTTTTTAAAATACATAGGGCTGAGTTTCCATTGTGGTGGACATTATGCAAAGCAATGCGTAGGCATTCACTCACTGAACGTACCCAATGTTCTCTAAGGTAGGACATCTGGAAGTGGCTGTTGAGGACACTGAGATCGGGGATGCACTGAGCAACTTGCCTACAATAAGCTCTGAATTTGAAACGGAAGCATGAAGAAATGAAAGCTCAAAGGAAACCCTTCCCACCCCACCCCGCAAGAGCTATGGGACAGAGACAGGGCCCCAGACACAGAAAATGGGCAAGTCAAAAGCTGTCCATGCAAGTATTCCATCGGTGGTCCTCCTTTTCCCATGTCCTGTCTAACACAGGAAAAAGCCAAGACCCAGAAGAGAGAAGGGTCATCTCCCATCTCCCCAGCTCCCTAGCTGAGGTGCAAAAAGCCACTGTCTATCTCATCAGAATTCTCCCATAGTCCATTATCCCCACCTCCCACCACAGCCTGATAATAAAAGATTTCAAAATATCGCACACACAGAGCCGCTTCCTTTAATTTTATTAGTGAACCAGATTGTCACATAGGTCTTTATCTGCTTGCCAAGTTCAAAAGAACCGGCATACATTATAGATATGATGTTGACACATTTATACTATTACCAGTTTTAAAACAATGGTACATTCCAAATCCCCATCTATCTAATCCCAAGCCCTGGAGACACCTAGACGTCCCCAAGATCAGTCAACCAAAGGGTTAATGCCTGGCCTGGTGCAAGAGGGTGTCTGCATCAGCCCCCTCCTGCTCTTGCACCTGCTGGCTGTGGTGATTGGCTGGTGCCTGTGTGAGAGCTCTGACTACCACCTTCCCAGCATCCCACAGCCTCATTAAGGACTGTGGTAAGTATCCAACAAGCTGTGCATGGCCTGGCATCCTCTGGGTGACAGTTCCCACTGCCTATGGTGATCAGGACAACAAAAAGGTGACCATGGTGCTTTGATCACTCTCTTCACACCTTAAATTGTTCCAAACTCATCATTCTTGAATGTCATCACCTGGGTGTTTGCTTTCTAATGGGCTATCAAGGTTATGAGTTTGTCCCCTCCCTCTTATACACCAAAAAAATAAGATTCTCTAATTTCTAAGAAAAAATAAAAGATCTGTAAGTTGTTTGCAGCATTTGTTTTCTTTCTGAATAAGCAGATGGGGCTCCACCCCTGGGCAAGGCAGCAGCAGGCATTCCCTAAGCCAGAGCCAGTGGGAAAGAAAAAATTGCCCCTAGGCCCAATGACCCAAAATCAAACTAGGCAGCCTCTCAAAAGCCTTCTCTCTTCCCTCTTCTCCTTTAACAACTCCTGCAGAAGCAAATGAAAATTTAAAAAAAAAAAATCCTTGCATATCAAGAACTCAAAAGAAGTATGTGAATATAAGTTAGGCCAACCTAAGCAGCAGATGTTTCCTCAAACACTCTATTAACCTCTAAAAGGTCTGTCAATAATTAGGTCACTGAGGTCTTCCCATCTCTTTGTAGAAAGGCATTAACCAGATGAATTTCTCAAAATGCAACCACTGAGATGAAGTAATTCCCAAATTAGGGAAAAGTCTCAGAGGCCAAGGAGACTGCACCATCAGTCGTACTTTCCAAGTTCATTCACAAGCCTTATCCCAGGGGTTTTCAGTGTGGTTTCTTGCGTCCGCAGCATCAGCATCACCCAAGACCTTGGGACCAAAGGGAGATTATCGAACCTCACCACAGGCCTGAGTCAAAACCAGAGGGTGAGACCCAGAAACCTGAGCGCTACCAAGCCTGGACCGCTATGATATGTGCTAATGAGTCACAAGCGTTGCCTTACCCTATTGGCTCCTTCTGACTCTTACATGACGTTGGCAAAGAATCACCAGCGTTTTGCACAAGAAGTGACAGAGGTTCAGAGATGATAAAAGGAAGTGACTTAAAGCCCCCCAGCAGCCAGCCAAGAAAACCAGCAGGCAAACCAGGCCTTTGAGGCCAGATCCAGTGCTCTTGTTTCCAATCCACCATCTCAGGGAGACACAACAAAAATAGATTAAAGCGGCTTGCCTGTAGAGGGCAGATATGACCTGGAAGAGTTACAGGAGGGGCTCTTGGGAGGATGAAGGCAATCCTAAAACAAGCTGCATGCCCCTCAGTTCCCACAGCTAAAGGACCAGAGGACACTTCACCACGGTCCAGGAAACCTGTCTCCTGGGTACAGTTTGGGTTTTCCTCTTTAAAAAGACCTGAGCTTCCACGCCTTCCTCAGTGTCTGCACCCTTTCCTCAAGAATCCCGGGAGAACTGCAGGCTAGATGCAAGGGCTTGTTTTCGCCTTCTCCTTCCAGGGGCTGTGGGTTATTCCCAGTGCGTCACTCATAATCACTTATTGGTGTTTCTCAACGGGGTTCTGGATGGTTTTTGTCTCTCCCACTTAGCATAGAAGGTCTGGAACAGCAGGGATTATGTCTGCTCCTTTCCCTGCCCCAGGAAGTAACTAACCCAGAGCTGGCACCAAGTGAGCAAGGAATACTTGTTACATAAATGCACATAATACTGATCATCTACCTGGATTATCTCAAAAAAGCATGTTCATAGAAGCTCTTTTTTCTCCAAGCAGCACTGCCTACTTCCTCTCACACAGGCCAGGATGCACAATTCTTTATTACCCCACTGAAAAGCATCACCATAAAGAAACACAGCGCTTAGGTCGAAACTCCCTTTCAAATCTGCCAAGTCTCTTCCTTTCTCCTCTGTCCTTCCTCCTCTACTGCATTAAGTCCATCATTACATTAGCTCACTGCTCACTAGAACGCATCTCAAGACCAGCAAGGCTATTTGTTGAATTCCATATTTTTGTTTTCTTCTCCCCCTTTACTCCCTAAACACAAAGTATTTAATCCCTGTCTGGATTTGTTGTTTAGAATCTACCCCAGTTACAAAAACATCCGGTGCAATTAGACAGAGACAGAAAGCAGAGAAGTGTAAAGCTCCTGGTAAGAATATGCATGTTTACATCCTAGCCTACAGCATTTAATAACTGGCATGAGCTTTCAAGGAAGCCGCGGCTCACGCTGCAAGTTCCGCTGGTGCATCCAACTGGACAAAACAGACACACTAGACGCACTCAACTAAGTAATTGGATTCGCTACCTGGAATATTTAAATTGTTTTCAGACACTGGAAATTGGCTTAAGAAGATTAAAGAAAAATACCCTGGAGGGTAACAGGCTATAATTTACTAGGTGGAAAACCTTTTCAGCAAGAAGCCTCATTCTCTTACAGTTCCTCTTGATTAAGAGATATATTAGTCATCTGGACCTAAATTGCCTTGGCTCCTGACAGCTCAGGTGCACTCCATTGTGCTGCTGTTATTAAACCCTCTGAACGGCACCTGGGTCAAAAAATAATGACGTTGTAGTGAGGCCTTCAAACACCTGCAAGTTTTTAGCCAGATTTGTCAATTTCAATGTTTGGAGGGTAACTAGGGTGAAGGGAGGATCCGTTGAAGTCTTGGGATCCGGCGGGCACGTGGCGCAGTGAAGACCCTGGGGCTGGGATAGGTTCTACCTGCCAAAAACACGCAGGTAAATCTCGGTGGAACTTGGGTCTTCATGCGACTATTCCAAACTGATGATTCTCGTCAACTCAGTCCTCAAAAACTAGCCCTCCTGCACCCTTCCTGGCCACCCCTTTGGCTCACTGGCCCTCGCCCGGCGCGCGGTGCCCAGCCCCTCTCTAAGCCCCTCTCCGGATGCAGGCGCCAAAGTTTGGCACCAACGACCACCTGTCGCTGGACCGCAGCGTCCTCTGCCGCTTGGCTCCCACAAAAGCGCCCGAAGGGGTTAGCAGTCACACACAGTTCGGGACGCAGGGCCATTCCTTCTTGAAAGCGAGGGAAAAGTGGTAGCCCCGGGGATGTGACCGCGGCAGAGAGGGCGCCTCCGGGTTCCCACCAGGCGCCTTCAGGCCGGCCCTAACTTCACACTCCCCACTTTCCAAACTCTCAGCGCCCGTCACCTGCAAAGCTCGCCCCTTCTCCCAGTGGCGCAACGCACCGGAGACCCTCAGGGGGCGCTTTCCGGAGCCGGCCAGGAAGGCACCCGCTAGCCCCCCTGGCACAGGCGCACGAGCCAAGCTGCTGCCCGCCCGGCGCCACCGGCCGCGGCGGCCGCCCACCTGTGCGCCCGGGGGCTGCCCCTGCCCGCTCCCGGGGCGCCCATTGCATAACGCGCCCCTCGCCCCACCCCCACGCCCGGCCCGGCCCGGTGCCCGGCCAGCGCCCCAGCCGCGCCGCCCCCGTACTTACATCATCCCACTTGACGAATTTGGTGCCCTTCCTGAGGCTGTCGGACACGCACACGGGCTTGAGTTGCAAGGCGTGCACTCCGGGCTGAGCCCCGGCCATCTGGGCGCATCGGGGCTCCGGGCGGCCCAGGCGAGCGCGGCGGCGGCGGCGGGGCGCGGGGCGCGGGAGGCTGGCTGCGCGCTGCTCCCGCCGGCTCCGGCCTCCGCAGCTCCCTCGGGCGCCGCTCAGCAGGCGGGGGCGCAGCGCCGGGCCATGCGCCGGGCGGGACGCGGGGTCGGGCGCCCGCGGCGGATGCGGAGCCGCGGGAGCCGGGGAGAAGCCGAGCCGGGCAGCCCGAGCCGCCAGGCGCTGCCGGATCCTGCTCCGCCGCCGCCGCCGCCCCCGAGCGCACCATTCAGCACATCCTGTGGCCACGGAGGGAGAGCGCGAGTGACACGCGCGCGGCGCCGCCGCCTCCCTCCGCCGCGCCTCCTCCCGCCCCTCTTCTCCGCCACCCTCGCTCGCTCGATCGCTCGGTCCTTCCTTCCCCCGCGCTCGCAGCCCAACTTTGCGCGCCGGCTCAGGCGGCGAGAAGCGGGGACGCAGCGACACCTTCCGGCGCTCGCGCGCCGCGGCGGCCGACGCCTGCGCCCGCCGCGCGTCTGCGCATGCCCCGTGCGCGCGCCGCCCCGCGCGCCCCGCCGCCGGCCGCCGGCCGCGGCCTGAGGCGCTGGGCGCCGCTCGCGCGCCGAGTGGGGTCCGGCCGGTGGGGAAAGGGGACGTAGGGAGAATGCAGCGACGGAGCCCGCGGCTCCCGGCGCTGGCTGCGCTGCGCCAGCTTCTTCTTCATGAGGGATTTTGGTTTATTATCCGAGAACAGAGCCGTGGAGAGGTTGGAGCGGGAGCTCTCCGGCAGAACCTCGCTGCGCCTGTTGCCCTGCGCTAGACTTGGAAACGGACAGCTGAGTTGTGCGCTTGAGAAAGGCGGGAAAGGCCTTGTCCCTGATGGAAGCAAAGTTTTATTTTCCTCTCCCCGTGTGGGTGTGTAGGTGTGTGGGTGTGTGTGCGCGCTCCTCTTAGAGAGGCAGATCTATTTATTGATAGAAAACTTGATCATTTAGGAGCGTACTTCCAGTAATGTTTCCCTCCACACCTTTACCCAATGTGTGTCATTGATGGAGAGAGAATGGGATACGATTTTGAAGGCTGGTAATAGGGAGTAGTGTTTGAGGGAATGTGGAGAAATGGAACTCTCTCCCGCGTTGCCTTGTGGGAAGTTTGAAATGGTAAAGCCGATTTTGAGAGCAGTCACTTTCAAAGTTAAATGTGTCATTATACAACGCAAGATGTCTCCTAGGTTTTTGTCCAAGGGACATTAAAACATGTCCACACAGACTTGTGTGGCAGTGTTATTAGATTTTTCATATTAGTGCCAAATTAGAAAATATGAATGTCAGCCAACACAGGTAAATGGATCAACAGATGATGGCATGTCCAAATAATGGAATATCGTTCTGCCATAAAAAAAGAATGAGGATGCAGAGATATTGGTGAATAAAAAAAAACACTTTAATCTTAGGATAAAGAAACCATACAGTAGACAACATGCTACATGTAGAAATTCTCGAATATGCAAACCATCTCATGTTGACAGAAAGCAGATTTTTGGTTACTTGTGTTGGGGGCTAGGCAAAATTGACAAATTATGTGAGGGAATTTTTTGGGGGTAATGGAAACGTTCTCTAGCATGTTGTTTACATTTGTCAGAACTGAAAAAACTGGAAACATAGATGAGTGTATTCTAATTAAATTATGTTTCAGAAAGATTGATTTTAGAAAAGATAGAACAATATGAAGAAAGATGGAAGGGAAGAAATTTTACTTTCTGTAAAGTCTTTAATCTTCTCTACCCCATTTTCTCTAAGTGCCAAAATTTATGAACTCAGTTAACAGAATCCCAAATGCATAATGGGGAACTTCGCTGTGAAATATTTCAATGTGTTCAAGAAACATCAGCTATGTGCTGAGCACTGGATAATCACCATGGCCCTCCTGTTCAACAAGAGCTGTGTTGCTTGCCTTATTTTGGGGACCATCCCATCCATCTCTTCCCTTGGAATTCAATTGCCACAAAAATGTCACTGAAGACTGAATTGTTTCATTTTTGATTACTTGCTCTTCAGCTGAATCTGTTACTGGCAGTCCTAACCAGTAGCCTTGGCTTGCCAGTTACCCCACAGATGGTGCTGGTCCATGCCTCCTATTGGGTTTCTTTACTTGAGTACAGCACCAGAACTTTGCTTCCAGGACTCTCGGTCATCTCAGGTGTTCTTTCAACTGATCCTCCTGTTATTTTTTTTCCTTTTCTTTTCTTTCCTTTTCTCTTCTTGCCTCTCACATTGTTACCCTTCCAAAAAGATTGTTCCTCCTATCAGAGTGAACTAGGAAGGAGAGAGAAATGAAGGCAGTGCCCACTGAAAGAGGATTTAGGAGGGTCAGAAAAGGGTTCTTTGCAAAATGAGGAGCGGGTTCACTATTTTCTTTTTCTCTGTTCCTTGCTCATCCCTGTATCCAGACATCATCCCTTGTGACCTCGTAGGTTCCAAGAAGGCACCGTGTACTTTCCCACCTCACTGATGCTAGACAATGGGACTTGGGTAGGCCAAGGGACTGTCTGAAGAGGTGACACGATCCGAGGCCTGAAGTGTGCTTGTGCAGTGGGGCTTGGACTCCTGCCCCTGTACCGTCGCCATGAGATAAACCTGCCTCCCAGAACCACTGATTCAAGGAGATAAACGCGACAGTCTTAGGCCCAATTTGCAGCTTGGCAGCCTGTCCCAGGGAATCCGTTCTAGATCTGCCAGAGCCCAGCCAGCTAGAGACCCATGAACTTGACAGTAAATGCTCATCTCTGAAGACTGCCGAGCTGGGGATCGTTTGTTATGCACCATGATGGTGGCAAGGGATGGATGAGGTTCTCACCCAGCTTGCTTTATTCCTCCCTGTTGCTGCCCTGCATGTGAATGTAAGGAGGAGAGAAAGCTGCAGAATCCTGAGCAGAGATTTCATTCAAAATCAGCGTGGGCTTCTGGTGCTCTTCTACCCCAAAACTGACGCCGCTTGCTAGAGAAGGGCCGGGAATGCTCCCAGCATCCTGCATCTTGGGGACAAGGCCTGGACAGCTCTGTTGGCTTCCTTCGTTTTCCATTCCTTATGTTAAGCATACAAGACAGAAAAACAATTTTTAAAACTATGGAGATTTTTACCATACAAAGGGACACACATACCCTTCAAATTTATACAGGCAGGCCTGTGGTCCTTCAAGTTCAGTGGCTTATTTTGTTCTGTTACTTTTTTTCTTTTTCTTTTTCTTTTCTTTTTTTTTTTTTTTGAAACAATAGGAAGGTCTGTGTTTTATGGGAGCACAGAATTGCCCTCTGGAATGTCAGCCTCAGGGAGCTGGCACAGCTTTTATTCAGCCCTGACTGTAGGCCAGAGCACTGAGCTAGGCACTTCTCGGGTACTCAAAATAATAATCCTTACTACTCCTGAGCACTGTCCACCCTTTGCTTTCTTTCTCTTCTTTCTTTTTTCTTTCCCCTAAGGTTTTAACTCACCTACATCCCCACACCCATATTTTTACTTTCTACTTTAAGGCTGTGTCTCACCAAATTGCTAAATCGCCCAGCCTGGGCTCACATTTCTGATCCTCCTGCCTCAGCCTCCCAAAGTGCTAGGATTACAGACCTGTGTCAACACATCTGGCTCATCTTTTTTCTTATAAGCAGACCCTGTAGGTGGCCATCATGCTTAGGGAAGATGGTCCCTACCGGTAATCTTCCCAAGGAACAAACTAGGATTGGTCTAAACCATTAATACTAATATAAATAATAGTAGCATTTATTCTTTGTAGTTAGTATTCTCTGCATACTAATTTAGAAGTACAATAAGGATGCAAAAGTGGGAGGATTATCTGGGAAACCTTGCCCTCTCACTTTCTCCCTCTCTCTCTTTCTCTCTGTTTCTCCTTCTACCTCTCTCTGTCTCCACCTTGTAAAAGTGACCCCTGCCCATAGAGATGCAAATCCCTTTTCCTGTCCAAGATCCTTAACCCTTTCAACCATCTCTAGACATCTTCACATGTGAAATAATAAATATCTTTATTGTTTAAGCCTTCAGTGTTACCACTCAGCTAATCAATCAAGTGAATAAGTTATTACCCTCGATCAGTGATAACGCTGATACCTGGAGAAACAAGTTGACCTCAAGGTCACACCACCTGGGAATGAGATTGAGACCTGGGAATTCTGACTTCAGAACCTTGACTCCTAACCATCATGGAGATCATGGGGAGAAGTTTAGGACACAGATCTGAGTGGTTTCTCCCTACTTCCAACCACCCTGTAGCACAGATACTCCCAGCTACCCCAGGAATAGACTAGTGTGTTTCTCAGTTTCCTAACTCTGGAGATCTGCCCTAGTGGGAAGGAGGCACGTTTTAATTTGAATAGACATACCTATTACCACCTCTATGAAGCTGGGAAAGTTCTTACCCCCTGAAGTGAACTACACCAACATATGTAAATATGAAACATGAGAATGCCAGCGCTACTTTGTTAAGAACAATTTCATTCAGTGCACTGGTCCTCACATAAACCTTAGGAACCAGGTTATTATTATTATCTTCTATTTTATAATTGCCAAAACTGAGTCAGGAGGGTTCAGTAATTGCCCCAAATGCACCAGCTAGTGAACAAACCAAAACCAGAACCCAGACAGTTTGGCCATCCAACTGCAAATTTAATGACTCACTACATTAAACCGTCTTGAAGAGTTGTTCTAAAGATCAAAGAAAATATGGATGTAAGTCCCTGTCATGTAGTTAGTGTTAATCAATAGTAGTTAACACACTTATACTTCTAAAATTATACCATCATGCTTTTATGAGCCTTAAAATAACTCAGTCTTCAAAAATAACATCCTGGGTTTTTTTTTTTTGCCAAGTTCTTTTTGACTGCATTGATTCCATAAACTTTAAAATCATATCCATTTTTTGTCTTTAGCCTTCTTGAATTGAAAGGAGTTTCTTCAGGATGAATCAATGCGGTCTTGTTGTGTGTAAGGATCAGGGGTTTTCCATATTTATTAAAATAATTGAAGATAGGAAGAAAGCCCAGCCATTATTAGTTTTGTAATGACCACATCAAGGGTACAGTAAATAGTCTTTGGTACATACAGCCATCCATGTGTGTTGCTCCCTACTGTCCTTGCTCTGGTGCCTGGGAAGAAGATGACCTTCTAGTGACCTTGGGATCCATGAGATGGAGCAGGCCCTAAATAACTCCTACCAAAGAAGGCCACCCTGGTGGCCTGTCCACCTGCTCAGTACAGTGATATGGCTAAAAACACATTACAGAGTATTTGACTCAAGAATGAAATTTTGGAATGGAAGAATAGCACAGCAATCAAAGTGCTTGCCTAGCAAGCAGAAAGCCCTGAGTTTGATTCCCCAGCACCACAGAAGCTGGGTTTGGTGGTTAACACCTGTATCCCAGCACTTGAGAGGCTGAGACAAAAGGATTGCCATGAGTTTGAGGCCAGCCTAGACTACATAGTGAGCTCAGGACCACCCTGGACTATAGAGCAAGACACTGTCTCAAAAAACAAATGTCATTGGCTTCGTGATTGCCAGTACATTTCCCATTAACATAAGAGGGGCTTACACATCACAGAAGATAAATAAGAAAAATGCATCCTGTTGGGACTGCCAAGATCTGACTCAGTGAGATCTGTTCTCCTCAAAAGGAGACAGCTTAAAATTATCACCAGCACATGGAGAAGTGCCACACTTCCCTTCCCTGGAGACTCTTATCTAAGCCCTTTCTTAAAAGCACAATGTATTTCCCTGAATTCCATCAGACAAAAGAAAAAAAGCTTTCAGATCGCTTTAGTTCTGTTACAAAATTGGTGAATTTTTTTCCTCTTTTGAAAAATGACCATCTACTCGTGTGAGCTCTACTTTTACTCTTCATTGGAAGCAAAGGCCTTCATTGAAATCTGGCTGATTGCCTTAAAAGCAATTTCAAAAAATAAAAAATAAAAAAAGAATTGGGGAGCTCAGATCAAAAACTGCTTAAGGAGAGACACTGGGAGTGGGGGACAGAACCCAATTTTCCAGGAAAATCAGGTGTTAAGAAAGAATATGGTTGAAGAAGGTCCGTTCCCATGGCCCTGCCTTGCTCTACACTGTCCCTGAGTCCTCAGACACAGAGATAAACTCATGCAAAACAGAATGGAACCATCATGAGTTGGTTTCTCTTCCATTGAGTATCTTCCCTATTCTTCAAAAATAAACCTCAAAAACATGCCATAATTCTCATTTCAGATAAAACCAGCAAGCCTTGGGGCTCCAGTCATATCTCTGGTGGTAGGCAACAGAATCTAAAAAGTATTCTTTTTCATTTCCATGCTTTTAACTATTATCAATGGTTGAGCATTTAAAAAAAATTTTGCCTTTGGTTGGTTCGTGCCATAGTCCTTTTCCAAGTTAAGATGAAATTAAATTCTGTAGTCGGAACTTTCCCTTATACAAAAATATCAACCAACCACTGTTAATTATATGGTAATATCTACAAAATATGGCTAACCACTCATTAGAATTCTTCCATGGACTACAGCAGACTTTGACATGAGTGTGCTGCAGACAAGGATTTTTCTTTCTGTTATTCTCTTGTGTCACAATTGTCCCATTCTAAGGAACTCCAAAGTCTCTGACAGTGTCATTCATTAAAAGAATTCATATTATTCTTTAAGACATGCAAAGAAGTTGGGCGATTCCTAGATTCTATCCAGCGTCCATTCTCCCACTGCCCACTAGTGGCAGAACTGCACTTTAATTAGGAAGAGCTATGCATTCCATGGCCTTGAGTACCTCCTGGGTGGCTGCAGGTGCAGTCCTGAAACGGCCCCTGAGAATAGAATCCACGGCAAAAGGAGGAGAGCACCAATGCCAAAGTCATTCTCCACACCAGCCAGTACTACCTCCAGGATTTTTATTTCTCATAATAATTATTTTATTAGCATATGTTTGCAACCTCTCATAATTACATTTATCCTGGGGAATTGGTAAATATACATGTTGCATCTTAATATTTGCCTAGATTTCAAATGAGAGAAAAATATAAAGCAGAATGTAGGGTCACATATCTGTAACTGAGGTCCTCACTCTGGAAGACTGAGGTGTAAGATGACCAAGTCTGACCCAGCCTGGGTTATTTACTGAGACCTTCCTTGTTTCAAAATTTAAAATCTCTATAAGTTCAATCTATAATACAAAAAGAAAGAAAGAAAGAAAGAAAGAAAGAAAGAAAGAAAGAAAGAAAATGTTTCTACCTTGTTTAAGCCCCTGTAAAAGGAAATTTCCATCCTATGAAGCTGTGGTAACGCTGAACTCATACAGACTCTAACAACAAACTCTGGAACCCTGGTAGCTTCTAGTGTTGTTTCTTTGTTTCTCAGCTTCTCTAACTGCCCTTCTGTGGTTCATGCCAACAGGTTAGGGGAAAGATCAGTTTTCCCGCATGCTTTCCCCCTGGGTGCTGTTCCTTAAGAAATTGCTGGTTCTCAGTCATTCTACCAGAATTTGAATTAACTTTGCCTTGGTCTTCCCAGGATTGGTACAGAAGCAGTGGTTTTCATGCAGAGGAATAACACTCAAAAGTATTTGTGATGATGGAGCTCACATCGTGATACATTTCATTACAAACCAGTCCCAGTACTACTACCACAGCTAAAAAATGAGAGCACATATCTGTTTGTGTCCACTGGTGGTGATTTACAGACACCAGGACTTTTCCCCACTTTTCACTTGGAATTCATCCTCTTGTATGTTCATGTTAATGTTGATATTACAGTAAGTTGGGGAATGGATAGAACAAGGCTCTGGACAATTTCATTCTTCATCTAACTGCACAGCATTACTCAAAAGAAATGAATAAACTTCAGTTTCCCTCAGATTTTAAAGACTGAAATAAACAAATCACTTCACAACATCGTTGACCTAGTTTAGGGATGCGAGCCAAATTCTATAAAGAAACTGTATCAGGCTGGGATTTTGCAGTCCCGGGAAGTGATACCAGGTTAGCCATTTAAAGCACTAAATTTCCTAATCAACTGAATAGAACTCCTATTGTACATATGCTTGCAGCTGGTATACATGTTTTATACAAATGTATTTTCCTATCGTATGTTATCCTCATTGATACACATTCTATATTAGATACTCATATGCAAACAGGTACACAGAACAGCTAGGCCAAGCAACAGATGGCAGTTATTATGCTACAAACAGAAAAAGAAAACATACCAGAAAATATTTTACTTAAAATTATAATATGAAAACTTTAAATTGTCTGCATGAAGATATACAAAATACCCCATTTTCTTGCCTATCCACAATAGAATACAAACTACTTAAAACCAAGTAGTTGGGACCAGAAGCCTGGCTGAGGGGTTAAAGTGCTCTCCTAGCAAGTGCAAGCTGGGATTTGTGGCACAGGCCTATACTCCCAGCACTCAGGAGACTGAGGCAAGAGGATTGCCATGAATTCAAGGCCAGCTTGGGTTGCAGAGTGAGTTCAGGACAATCAGCCTGGACTACAGAGAGAGACTGTCTCAAAAAAAAAAAATCAAATAGTCATTTTTCTTTTGTGATTCTGGTTTAAAAAAAAGGTAAACTTTAATTTGCACAAAAAGACAATGGAGAGAAACTCTTCCTTCACTAGCAAATTATACTGCTGTTTCATCTACGTTTGCATTGCATCTTCCAGAGGGAAATAATATTTGCGATCTTCCTGCAGCCTAATTGGGATTTTACAAGTGAAGATTATAACGCTAGCTCCTGATAACTTTGCAACTTAATGTATTAGGAAGAACACAGTATCTTGGTGTCTGGCAGGGATGGGCAACATTTTTTGGTCAAACCCAGAAAACAAACTTTCAAGATTTATTGGGCTCTGTCACAACTTTGCAACTACTCAATTCCATCCCTATAAATGAAGAAGAACCATAGACAATATGTAAAGGGAAAGGTGTGTCTGTTATCAATAAAACTTTATTTACAAAACAGACAGCAGGCAGAATTTAGCCCTCTAACTGCTTTACAGGAAGAAATATCCTCAGGATTTCTGGCAACTTGCAGCTTCCCCAAAGTAATTAAGCATTTATTGTCTTGTAAATGTGTTGCTTCTTTACTCCTCTCTGGGATAAAATGTGTAGCTTTAATTGATTCCACTAGAACGCTATAAACAGGCCATATGATACAGCATAGCTGAAGAAAAACGTGTATTATATGTGAACAGAGGGAATTGACCGAACTAGAAAGAGAGAAAATGAATTGAAATTTTGTGCCCATAACAACCATGTAGCAATGGAAACGATCTGGCAACAGCATTTTTTTTTCCTTAGGTAAGGAAAAATCTAAGGAAATCAACTTGCAAACAACATGTTCCCCATAAAATAATATCTGCATTGTCTAAGTTAAATCTCCACAAACACTTGAGAACTTCATTCATTTACTTAACAGTACTTCTCATTCGAATCATTTGTATAAAATAAATACAAAACTGTGTTAAGCTTGTACAGATAATAACCTCGCCCTCATTAAGTATGGCTGTGACCACTGAAAAGATTATGTCAACTTAAGTGAATCAGGAACCACGCCTAGATGGGGAATTGAGAAGCACTCTGAATTAGAGTGTGAGTGATTTGTGGGCCAGTCAATGAAGGAAGAGCACCCATCTAGGTGTGGGAGGTCCAACTAGAACTCTGACAGTATAAAAGGAAGGAAGAAGGAAGATTGTTGCAGCTTCTTCCTCAGGGAAAGCTCTCTGACCTTCGCAATTGTCTACAAATACCGATTAGCATGCTACACGCCATGCCACGCCACGCCACAGATCTTTGTCACAGATATGCTCCTGTCTGCCCAATGCTGCTCTTCAGTCACTGACCTCAGGCTCCAGTCTTCGCCATTGCTCTTCAAACAACTGAGATGAGATCTGCAGCGGACTAACCTCACGGGCCAGGAAATCCAGTCCCGGGACAGGAAACCTACTTCACAGCTGAGCAGCCATCCTGGACTACCTCTACCCTCGGATTTGTATGCCTTTCTAATAGATCTTTTTTATTATAAAATCTGTAAATTCTGCCTTCTGAAAGTACCCAAACTACTACAATGACTAAGACCTGTTCTCTGAGGTGTCTTAATTTCAGCACTTGTCTCCCAAAATATGTTGGGTTTCTACTGTGGGAAAGGCAACTGCTTTGACTGTCTGATTGAAGTTCTATTGCATGCCTGTGTGTGAACCCTTGAAACTTATCAAATGAAAGCTGCTGGTGTCCTTCAGCACCTTGATTTGCAACGTGTGGTCCACGGAGCAGCAAACAACCTCCGCACTGCCTGGGAGATTGTGGGCCCAGCCCAGTCCTACCCTAATGGAAGGTATGTTTCAGCCAGGAGCCCAGGGATTGCTATACACGTTAGAGTGGGGAAGCACCTGTGCCACCTGTTAGTGCCACATCTAGGTCCGGATCCGGTGAGCAAATGCTCGCGGCCACACTGTGATGTCTGTATGAGCCTGCCTTTTCCTTGGATAGCATTTCACAGCAGTGCCTCACGCACTCACAACACAGGACTTCCGGAGCTGCTTTAGACAATGGGAAAACTGGTGGGATAAGTACACTGGATGTGAGGGGAATTAAAGGCAATATGTCTTCTAATTTTTTTTATTTAAGCATTCTTCATATATTTCAATTATCCTTTCTATGTAAAATAAGCATAGTGCATTGCAGGCAACTATCCTAAGCCCAGGTTCCTGGGATAGCTGAGATGAACTCTGGCTGAGCTTAGATGGACTATTGGAGTTGAGCAAAAATCCACTTTGACACCACATCTGTTGCCTGGTTACCCATGTTAGAATACGTATTTATGTGATGTGGTAGATAATCAAGATTGAAAGCCTGCAGAAAGCTAACACACAGCTTATACTCAAGGAACTAATTTGGCCTAATGCTTCCCGTCTATGAATGTGGAGAGAAGTGACTTTCATCCCCACAGCAGTGACCAGTGGTTCTCCAAAAAAGGGATGTATGTACTTATAAAGAGCTAAGGCTTGACATTTTAAGTTTCAAATAGGTTGATTAACTATTTACATAATTATTTGTCGCCTTTATGTGTACTAGTTGTTTATTCCCTCATTTACTCTAAAGCTTTTGTAAATTTTAATGATAACAATTATCTCGCTCCATTTTTAGAAGCATTACTTTTTAGTAGCAAAGAATATTGTTCGTCTGTACTTTTATGCCGGAGCAAGGAGACAAAAGGAGAAAATTGGCCACTGCTTTTTTGCTGACTAGCTGTCCCTGTGAAGTTGCTTAAGGAGTTTGAGTTATCAATAATATGTGATAAGATTTGCAGATAAAGGTTAGACAAAAAAGTGCAGCCCTCACAGAAAAAAAAAGTGTGTCATATCTAGAAAACAGCTGTGTGGTGATGGGGGTGGGTGATGTCCATGCGTATGGAAATGCATGTATGTATGTTTAAAAGCTCACACAGATTTATTTTGAGAAATACGTGCCTTCACTTTTCAAAACACTGACCCCTTAGGTAGTGTCATAGATACATTATGTTTAAAACTTGGATTTTATTTTCATCAAATTAGAGAAACATTTACTTCAAAAGATTAGATAAACCTGAAAAGCTTCTTAGAACTAGAAGCAGCCTCCTATCCTACCCTCACCTAATTTCCCTCTCTTCCGATTGGAAGTACTTTGAAATATTTTAGTTGATTTTTCTGGCATTTAGCCCAATATCATTAAATCCTACCTTTATACTCATGCTTACTAACTCACTCTTTTCATTGTGTTGACTTCTCAGAAACAAAAGTGAGAAATTTCCTTTTGTGTGTGTGTGTGTGTGTGTAAATGTGTACGTGTTACTGGGGACTCAACCCAAGGTCTTTCATTGAGTTACACTCCCATTCTTTTTATTTATTCTTTTGAGACAGGGTCTTTCCTTGATATTTACCTTCCCATCTCTGCAAAGTCTATCTCACTGTGTCTTATCATCTATCTTTTATTTTGATTTATAAATTATTTGGGGTTTCTTATATGAGAGAAGCCATGTAATATTTAACTTCCTGTGCCTGATTTATGTTATTCAGAATTTTGGCCTCAAAATGCATCTGCTTTCCCACAGATGACCTACATTTACCCTTCTTTAAGTCAGAGTCATACTCCATTGACAAAACTTTAACCCAAGGCCTGCTAAAGAGTTCGATCTTCATATATGGCCTAAATATTGTCACAGGGCTGTGTATTCAAGAGCAGCTCAACAAGCTAAAGTGATAAGAACTTGAGAAAAGTAAGAATTCTACATAGGATTTTAAACATAGGACCTATTAGAGTAACAGTAACCTTTTGATGTAACTCCTGTCACACACAAATTTCTACCATTTAAAGCTCTACAAGAACTAGTAAAAACATCACAGGTTACAGCCTAACATGTAAAGTTATTTTATTTCCTTATAATTGATTAGAAAACTGTGTACTTCTTTGAATGATTTTAGTTTCATTTTCTTATTTCAGACCTTAGGAATAAATATATCAACAAACATGGCCAACTGCCTCTGTAGAATTCTGAAAAATCTAAATGCATTAATGTGGTTTTAGTCACTCTAGCTTATGTAATTTTATATGTTCTGTAGAGAGTTCATTATAATTACCCGTTTTATTTTTTCCAGTGATAGCCTTTGATTCTATTGTTTGCACACTCAATATTTATATAAGCAAAGCACTTCATAACAAAGGTCAAGCCAAAAAAATTATTGCCATTGATCTAAATTCCCCATGGGAACTCCATGATTAATGAAATAATCGTTTACAGCTGCAGAGAAAAAGAATTGCAAATACTCTCCCTCCACACCCACATTGGGTTATGTTGGAGTCATTGGGCTATGTAACTGCCCTCTTCATTGGGACCCACATTTCCAAATAAGAGATGACTTTCCCTCATCTAAAAATATGACAGAAGTGAGATGGAAACTTTCAGAAAATGACATGCTTATTCTGCAATTTAAACCCAGTATATAAGACAAATAACACCTTTAGAATTACCCTGTTAAAAGGGGGACGAGGAAGGGCATCACATGACTAAGTCACTGCATCTGATTTGGTTGTTTGAGTTGTACAAATGGGACACTTTGGATATTAGAAAACATAGGTCAGCCAAGTTTGTACATTCATAAAAATAGTTGGCATGTCTTATAGATCCCTCTAAGTACAAATTTGGCTCGCCTGTTGCAGTGGCATGCTGATGTAGCAATGTGCAAATTTCTGAAGCTTCCCAGATGTTTATAAGCCACTGAGCATTGCTTATAAGGAAATGCAAGTAGAATGCGCTGGGAGACCAAAAGAGAACAAGCCCTAATTCTATACTTTTCTCTACTTCTGCCTATCCATACACATTGCAACCTGATTTTGCAGCTTCTCCCACCCAGCATTAGTCTATTTGCCTACTCTTCAAACATGGGCTGGTCTTGGGAGATTAGAGTCATGGCAAAAGGAAATATATCCTCAGCCATGGCCAAGAATAAGCCCTGTTTAGCCAGCCCGCTTGCTGGAGGGATGGGAGAATCCAATGAAGAAAGCTTAGTCATGCTCACTAAATCCATCCCAGACCAGCTGACATCTAGCCCAACCTGCACACGTGAGATAGGCCAGCCAAGGTCAAGAGACAGTCTCTAAGCGGACTGCAGACATCAAGTGTGTCCAGCCAATACCGAGAGGCCTGCCCAGCAGTCCACAAACTCACAGACAGTGGTCATGTCTGTCATTTTAAAATGAACCTTGGGGCAATTTATAACACAGTGTTATCATAGAAGTAGATAAGTGATGTAAGTATTGCTGTAGTTATTAACCAGAAGCTATACTTATAAAAAGATTCGTTACTGTTTTTATAGTAATCAGTTCTTTCTTGTTTTTTCTCTCTTTGGAATACAGTTTGCTTCTAATTGACCAAAGTCATTCAAGTTTTGACTTTTATTCGTACTTTATAGATATTCTGAAAAATTCCATCTTTACAGACTGGGATTCTGACTCTACCATTAGTCAACAGTAACAAAACACTACTTACGTAACATGAAAATAAATTGACGTAGTGGATATTATGACTCACCACCTACCTCGGGAGCAAATTTTATCTTCATAACTTAATTTTTTTCTTTTCTGACAGTTTTTACATTTCCTTTTGTTCCAGAGAAAATTCTGGAGGTAAATATTCTCATGATCCCCATTTCTCACAGTAGGAAATCTGGATCTTAAAACCAATATGTGAGCCTGGAGAGAGTGGTGAATGGCTGTAATCTCAGATAAATGGGAGGCTGAGGCAGGGAGATTACAAATTTGATGTCAGCCTGGACAACCTGAGGAGACCCATTTCAATTTTTTGAAAAGAGTTGAGGATGCACCTCTTGAGTATATCACTCCTGGGTTCAAACCCTAGTATGTCAAGGAAGAAAAAGACCCGGAATGTGACTTCTCTGTTTTCTTGCTACTAGTCACAATAGGTTGTAATAAAAAACATCTTTTTTTTCTAATCTAGTTAAGTATGTTATCTCATAAGTCACAGGAACTATACTACAGAAACAAAAGGCAAATATATATGCCCTTGCAGATATTTCATATTACATTTATGTTTGACAAGTACATATTGTATGACTAGAATATTGTATAATTAGGTGGCACTTCAAAAATTCTAAAATCCTGAAGATATAGGAAGAGAAGGTAAGTATCCTTATTTTTTCCTTTCTTTTATACTGGCAATCAAAGCTAGAATCTCCTGTGTGCTAGCCACACACGTTACCTCTGAGCTTTAACCCCAGTCACAAAAGTCTCCTTAGATAGAAACATCAGATTTTGAGGAAGTTACTGAGTTCACTAGAGTCAAACAATGATGGAACCAAACATATTTCATCACAGTTTTTAGACACTAATATCAAAAGCCTGAGTCTGACCCTTTACTTGAAAAATACTTATTGAGGCCATTTCCTCAATTTCTGTGTGTATGTGTTGCATGCTAATTCAACTGAGATTATCCTGGCCCAAGAGGAGAAACCCAGGCCAACTAACTTAAAGGAAAGACTGCTGCTGGCTTATCTAGGGTAGGCAGCGTGGAGTCTCTACATCAGGACTCACTGGGACACATGAAACAGAAGAATCTATTCATGGGGAAATAGACCAGACTGATTCATTGGCTTCTGTTGTGTGTGCTATTTGGAGTTCATAGTCAGAACAATCTTTGAATCAGTATTCTGTTCTCTTTAAAAAAGAAGGGGTGCATGTACTGTCACATTGAATTAAGGCAGAATGATACTTGCAGTGTGGGTAGATGGGGCCTGAATTTGCTGTGTGGAGTGTGCCAGCATGCCCGGTCTCTGGAAGCTCTTGGATCTTGGGTTGGAATTACAGCCTGCAGCTCTCTGGAACTCAAGACTAGAGCAACACCTGACAGCGGCACACACTGCCCATGGTGAGTTACACCGTGGATCCTATCTGTCTATGCTCCTTCCCAAGAGCAGGTTGGCTTCCAAAGACTGGCAGCACCGTGCAAGCACACCAGGGCTTCTGCACACGTCAGCTTCTTCAGTCGCCAATCAAGTGGAGCCTCCTAGTCTAGTGAGTTTTCATTTTCACAGCTTCAGGCTTAGGAAGGCAACCTCAGGACGGTGGGACATCTTGTGTTAGCCATTCCAGACCTTGCTACATCCCTTTCTACCCTGTTTTCCTTATCGCCCTTTAGGACACTAGCACGTGTTACTGTCTGGTTTAGATCGAGAATGCCCCCCTGAAAAACCTCATGTATTTGGAAGAAGATTGGATTGTGGAGATTAGATGGTTCAAGTGGATCAATGCATTGACTTCTCAATCTGTTCAGAGGTAGGGCCTGGCTGGGAGGGGCAGCTCACTGAGGTTGTGACCCAGAGAGAGGATGCATCCCTGCCCCCAGCTTTTCCTGGACCCTTCTGCCTCACCACGATGGGGCACACAGCTGTTCTCCACCAGCCCTTCCCCCGCGCCCTCACCCTTGCCTGCAGACCACGCTAGCCCTGACTGAGACTTTGGAACTCTGAGCTAACATAAACCTTCCCTTCCTAAGTTGAGGGTGTTGGGTACTGTGTCCCAGCAACGAGAAAGTAAACCAAGACAAGGGATAACTTGTTCTCTCACTCCTTGTACATCAGGATGAGATGGGAGGAAAGAAAAAGGGTGAAGTCAGAGCATTTGCTCTGCTGGCTGCCTGCCTGCCAGACCTCAGCATGTTATGTGGCAGCGTCCGTGGAGAGCCCAGCTCCTGTCAAGCTGTCCCTAGAGTTTTATTCTGTGGTCCGGGAATCACTTCTTTTCTCTTCAGGGTAGGAGTGCTGGTAACTCCCTGCTGTCATTACAAGGTCCCAGGTCTACACCAACTCTTGTTTTTCTCCCTACTACTTTCAAATTTTATCATTAACCGTCCTCAATCACCCAGCTCAGTTGTGTCTTCTGTTTCCTGGTGAGACCACTGACTCATACTTTGGTGAATGGCATCTCACTGGTCCCACTCAGGGTTATTGTGTTCACTTATCTAAAAGCACATAAAATGTGTTGCATTTTAATGAGCAATCCACATGCTGTATTGAAAAGCACAGGAACTTGGTGTTCATCCAGCCGTATGACTTAGCCTTGTGACCAGAGGCAACCAAATTATATTTTGATTTTTTTGCTAGGCTCTTGAAATATATACAAATAAATAATATACCTATCCTCACAGAGTTCATGATCCTATCAGATAGCGACATAAATAGAGAGATCTCTAGCACAATATAATAAAATCAATGTGGTACGTGCAAATGCATTATTTACCAACAAAAATTTTAGCTTTCCGATGTTGCAAATAAGCCTGATAATATCCATCCTGTTGACCTTATGAGATCAGATAGCAAGTGACTATCATAAGTGAAAATATTTGGAAAATATTTTACAATGAAATTATCATTAGCAAAATATTATTATGTTACTACACACACATATATATTTCTTGAGTTACTCTTTACATTTAAAAAATAAATTATTGTATTTGTTCCTTACAGCTATATTTAACAATGTATGTATTATTGATTTCCCAGAAGAAAATTTTTACCTAGCATGGACTCGGTTAAATACCAACATCTTGAACACCAATCAGATGAACTGAATCTCATAGTTCGCAAGTGCTATTTATGATGGACTACAATACAAGTCACAGAACCAGTGCAATCCTGGTGATTCCAAAAAGCCATAAATAACCATCAATAAATTAGAAATAAACCAAATAAATATTTAATTGATGACCTCCAAGAGAAACACAAATTTTCTTTCTCTCTTCTTTACACCAATGAAAATTCTTTTTATTGGAGAAGCTTACCCTGTATCTTTAGGTGATGCTGTGAACCTTTTTACCTCTTTCTACCTTGGGACAATGAGACCCAAATATGAAAGACTAAGAGAATCCAAACACCTGATAACAATCTTTGGTTTCAGGTTAGTCATGTTACACAATCAGAATCTTCATTGAAACTCTAATATCCTGCCACAAGTACCAGAATAAGCTCCCATATACTACTGGAGTCTTAAAACAAGATGGGAATTGTAAGTTGTTGGTAGTTATTTTGCCAGTGGTGAGGAGACTGCTAACCGAAAGATGGAAGGAAGATACCCAGGCACAAATAAAGACAGATGAACCCATGGACTTTCCAATTACCGCAATAGGAAGAAAACATGGTCTTTTTTTTTTTTTTTTTTTTTTTTTTTTTTTTTTTTTTTTTTTTTTTTTTTTTTTTTTTTTTTTTTTTTTTTTTTTTTTTGCTGGTGCTGATTGGATTAAAATGTCTGGCACTGACAAGTAAGTCTTGATTATTGCCTACTGCCATATAATTTGAAAGTAACAAAATGAATTCAAAATTCGAAGTCACCTCTTCTCTTAAGAAACCAAAAAAAAAAAAATCACTTGGAAATATTCTGATTATTATTTTCAGGTTAATACAAGATGTTTTGCAACTAACAAAAACAGGAAGCAAGGATGAGCTCAAATAGATTTAAAATAAACCAAATAAGTAATTAACTGATGAGCTCCAAGAGAAATGAATCATTTAATTTTCTACGACATGAAACTACTCAATCATTCAATGAATATTAATTTAATACCTATTATGTATCTGTTCTATTGCTGGGACTAGGTCTTTGGGTTATTGAGCAAAACAGACACAAAATCCCATCCTTGGAGAGCTGATCTTGGAGATGCAGAAAGCAACGATAAATTCAAACACAACAAATAAAGGATAAAGGAAGTAAGTCAGGCAACATAGGAGATGGCAGAGAACGGGGTACAACTCTTTGTGTACTGTGGGAGAAGGAAGGTCTCAGAATCAAGAGGGATTGTCAAACCAGCCCCATGGGACATTAGTATGTACAAAGAGATTTGAGAAAGATGGAAAGGGTTAGGTCAAGAGACTATGAGGGAAATATGTTTTTAGGGGGGAGAAAATCTTGTGTAAAATCTCTAAGGAATGTGACTAGGGCACTAGGTAAGGGACAAATCCTGGGTCACTGAGTCAAGCAAGTGAGGGCGTGCGTCTTTGAGATGAAGCCATAGGAGCTCCAGGGGCAGATCACACTCCACAGGACTTACTAAACTAAATGGTAAGGTGAGGTTTGAGTGGAAAATGTCAGGATCTGACTTTGGTCAAATGCTGTGCTGACTACTGAGTTGGGAAGAGACTACGAAATGGCCAGGTCTAACAGCACAAGTGTAAAGACAAAGTGGGAAACTAAAAACCCATTTAAATCATCCAGAGAAGCTGTATGAGAGCCACATAATAGAAGCTCCAGAATGATCAGAAATGAAAGGTGGCAGGTTAGAGACTGGTGGGAATAACAACAGAAATCATAGCAATAAATTTCTAATTGCTGCATTAAAAGATATGTCTGCTCAAAAATATGAGGTCTGAGGTCTGGGTAAATGAAAAAATTCTATCTGAAATCAGTTTTTTAAAAAAGTACTGAGAAGCTGTCAAAGATGAAAAATTAATATGGTGATTTCCTCAAAATTAATATGAGAATGGTGGCAGGTTCTCATCAATGACAGGAGAGAGACAGATGATGACATACAGATGTTGTTAATGCCTTGATACGATACCTGCCCCAAGAAAATGGCTGGATCGCAATTTGGGGCCTTAGGATGTCTACCTAGTCTCCAGCACCAACTCCTGTTTGTCAGCTTCCAGGCCGCCATGGGGTGAGCAGCCATAATGACCTGCTTTATCTCAGGCATTCAACAATGGAATCACTTTAACCACGGACTGAAACCTCTGAAACTAGAAGTTAAAATAAATTCTGCCTCCACTAAGGTGTGTGTGAGTCAGGTATGTTGCCACAGGGACAGGAAGCTGACAAACATGAATGTCTTCTAAATTGAGAAAAATGTTTTGCGTTAAAAATATCATTCTTAGCCGAACTATCAATTGCATAAATGTAAGGGAAAAAATGAAGCTTATTTTCTGCTACAAGAAAATTCTGAAAATTCAACTTGAGAATGTAGCTCAGCCAACTTACTGGGGCAATTCAATTCAGTCTTTCTATTTGACCAGGGGTTATGTGAAAGTATGTTGATTAGTCTGCAAGTGGTTGGAGATTTTCCCATCCTCTTCCTGCTAACAACATGCAGTTTGATTCTGGTATGGCCGGAGAACAAAGTCTGTATCATTTGTTGAATTTGTGTCATGGCCCAATCCAGGGTATGGACTTGCATTGTTGTTGGTCCTGTGAGTACATGAAAAGAATGTGTATTCTGCTCTTGAATATACTATAAAACACTGATTAGATCCTACTGATTAAAAGAGGCATTGAATTTTCACACAGATTACCTAATTTTATGCTTACTCGGTCTACCAATTATTAAAAAAGAGATAGTGAACTTCCCAACTATAATTATAAATTTACCTGTATCTTTTTAAATTCCATCATGGTTTCACCCTGTATTTGGCAGCTCTCTTGTCTGAAGCATGCACATTTAGAATATTTTGCCTTTTATGAAGACTGGTACTATCATTAATACGATTCTTTCTCTGTCTTTGTTAATTTTCTTTTCTCTGAAATCTACTTTATCTGACACAGCATTTCATTTTTTAGTTTTCTTTTATCAATAATAAGTGATACACTATATCTATGTTTTTAATTTAATTTACATGTTATATTTAAAATGAGTTGGGTTGTTTTTGGAGCTGGCATGTGGTTGAACATCTTGTAATTCAATTTTCCAGTAGCTCTCTTTTAATTGATATATTTAGAACATTTACAGTTAGTATAACTAGGGATATGCTAAAGCTTTATTTTCAAATTAATTTTAAAATTTCTTCTTTATTTTGTTTTTTCTGCAATTTTTTATTTCAGAATTTCAAATTGGATTTATTTATATCTTCACCATGTCTTTTTTTAATAACCTTTTCTAGTGGTTGTGCTAGTATCACATGTAGAAATGATACTACAGATGATGAATGTCATCATTTTACCATTTTGAGTGAAGTATATAATTTTTACTCCTTTCATTTGTCCTCTTCTCCTCCATTTTTCATATAGTTGGCTCACGTATTTCCTTTACATTTCTTTTTTTATTTAGGACCATATAAAATGGTGTAATTATTTTTCTTTGGCTGTTTAAGATTTCAAAATCTCATGAGGACAAGAAAGTTATGTATTTATTTACATTCTTGGTGTGTTTATTATTGCTCCCATAGATTTTTATCATCTACTGTACAATCCATCCATTTAAAACTGTTAATCATGACCAAAAGCACATGAAATTATGCTTTGTATACTAGCCAATCAAAAGCAAATTAAAACCACAATGAGAATGCTTCACAGCCTTTACAATAACTATATTAAACAAGACAGCAGTAGAAAGTGTTGGTGAGAATAAATATAAATTGAAGCCCCCCCCCCTACATTGATAGTAGGAATGTATAATGATTCCACCTTTTTGGAAAAGAGTCTCTCATAACATTATGGAAACATGGAATTGTCACACAATGCAATGGCACCTAAGATAACTGAAAGAGTATGTTTATGCAAAATGTATATGCTTATATTCCTAAGAATAGTCATCATGGTAGCCACACAGTGGGAAAATTTATGTTTCTATTCACTGATGAGTAGAGAAATGAAATTTGGTGTGTACAGACAATGAAATATTATTCAGCCATAAAAACCAATGAAGGATCGATACCCACAATGACACGGACCTTTGAAAACTTTATGTGACAGAAGCCAGATACAAAAGACCATATGTTATTTGACGTGGAAAGTCCTGAACAGGCTATATTCCTTGAACACAGAAGGCAGAATGCTAACGGTGGAGCCTGAAAGGAGGGAGAAAGTGGAGACACAGTGCTAATGCCTACAGTTTTCTTTCAGGAGTAATTAAATTATTCTGGCATTACATAATAGTAATAGTTGCACAACCCTGCGAATATATATTTTTTTGAAAACACAAGGAAAATATTTGTTTTTAGTGTCTCTTTAACAGGTGGTCTCTCTATATTTCTATGTGCAGCTGATTTTTCAGCACGTGTGTGTGCACACACAAAACACCCAAACTCAATGTAACTATATATATGGGGTACACAATAGTTACATTGAGTTTGGGTGTTTTGTGCACACATGCATTGTATAAACATTATGATCCTTCCTATTCCCCTTCTAACCCTCCTGTTCCCTCCTCTTTCACCTCTAGTATGAGAACTCAGAATACAGCTATTATACAGAACCTGTGAATCTATTTCAAAAATACTGAATTATACACATTCTTTTTTTAGGTACTGGGGATGAAACCTAGGCCTTCACCCTGAGCTGCATCCCCAGCCCTACCTTGCCAGCTGAACTGTCCACTTTCAATGAATAATTTTTATGGCATGTGAACTGTATCTCAGTCCTTTGAAGGAAGCATGCAAAATTCTCAGAGAAACCATTTCAAGAAAATCCTTACTCACCAGGATGTTTCTCCATTCAGAATCCTCAGTCTTCGCTTCAGGTTGGCACAATCACTCACTGGCTTCGATTGCTTCACAGGCCTGTAGTTTATTTCTACTCTGATAAAAAGTTTATGAGAGCTGAGTATGGGAACACATATTTGTAATCCCAGCTACTTGGGAGGCAGAGGCAGGAGGATCACAAGTCAAAGGCCAGCCTGGGCCAGCAATTCAGCAGGACCCTTTTCTGAATAAACAAACAAACAAACAAATAGTCTAGGGGTGTATCTCAGTGAGAAAGCACTTGCCTAGCATGAATAAGGCCCTGGGTTCAATTCCTAGTATAGAAGAAAACATATACTTTTTAAATTTATGAAAACTATTGGTGGGACTGAGTTTCTATCTTTATTGCAAGATCAAATGAACGTCTCTGACATTTCTCCATAGTGGATTCTCTACTTACACAATCGGGTATGTGACACTTAGTCTCTGTGTAATTGCTCATTCTTGCATTTGATGTGTTTGACTTGTGACTATTGGTTTGGACTGCACAATGTATTTTCCCTGTGGTGTTCAGCTCTGTGCTTGGATCATATTGACCTACCTACTTAGATAACTTCCTGACATCGCCTTTAATTTCCGTATGCCCTGGGACCACTACATACTGCCTAGCTCAATGGTTTCCACTTTTTTCAGCCTACACCCCATCAGTAAAGTTTTTTCACATACTGTAACAAAATAGATCTATCCATAAATCACTCATATGTCCTAATACATTAATATATTATGTTGTTTCTCTTTCAGACCATTGTGATTTAAACTCACCACAGGAGCTGAGGTACAGCTAAATGGTGGAGAGCTTGTGTGGCATTCTGGAGGCCCTCAATTCAATTTCTAGCACCCTGAATGCTAAAAAAGAAAAAAAAACACAAAACAACTTAGAAGTTAAAAATGACAGATAATATCTTATGTCCATGAACTCTATGAATCAGAAATTTGAACAAAGTACGATGCTGTCCCAGTTCTGTAACACCTACAGCATTGTTCAATGGGAAGCCTCAGAGAACAGTTGCGACTCAGAATGTGAGCTCTGGAATTGTTTAAAGACTTCTTTCCTCTCCTGGGTTGCTGCCTAGGCCAGATGCTACTGAGACTTTTGATCCACAATGGTGCCTTCATGAGGTCTTTCCTTATAAGCTGGACTCTTGCTTGGCATGGTGATCTCAGCATATTTACAATTCTTACAGCACTGTTTCGGCAAATGAGAGAATTCTGCATAACCTTTTAGGAGGTGGCCTTTGAAATTCCATAATCTGCTTGTTTTCCTTCTGTCATACTCCATTGAAGGAAAAATTTAAATTTAAAGGAGAAGTAGGTTTTTGTTGTTTCTTTGTTGTTGTAGTTGTTTGGTTTGAGCTTTTTGTGGTACTGGAGTTTGAATTCAGGGCTTTCTTCTTTTTTCTTCTTTTTTGTCTCTTGCCTCTTGGACAGAAAAGTATCAAAGAATTTGGGGCTGTAATTTTGCCTTATTTTTATTAGTACATACACATGTACACACACACACACACACACACACACACGATACCCAATGGTTACAATGAGCTTGGGTACTTTGTACACATACATACTGTGTCAATATTACAATCTTTATCTCTCCATGTTTGATCCCGCTCCCTCTCCTTGCCCTGGATTCCCACTCTCACACCCACTTGGTTCAAAGAAACGCCCATATTGGGGCTGTACTTTGAAATTTCTTCATGTGTGTGCTGCATATAGCTAAGAGCCATAGATGTACGGTTTAACTTCTTCCCTTTGCCCACAGAATCACCTTACTTGCTACCTCACTGTGGACTCATACCGGAGAGCCACCAGTCTAGAGAAATGAGCCGCTGGTTGCCCTGCTGATTTTAACAGCAGCTGATATTCACACAGGAGATGCACTCAGGCACGTATCAATTTTATGCATAACTCTCGGAACCTTTGTGGCAATTGCATGCACTTTTTTCTAAGATTTATATTGCTATTTACAGATGTGAAAATGGCATTTTTGTGGGAGTTACCATGATCCCCTTCCCTGTTAGCAACAATACATATTACACACAGTTTTTGAGGAATGAGTCGCATCCCACTTCACTGCAGATGATGCATCACTGTAGTGACATCACAATCAATGACTGTCGTTTAAAACACTGTTACGTGACTCTGGTGTTGACCTTTTTGTCCTGGAATTAGCCTCTTTGAAAAAACTTGCCCAAGACAGAAAGTGATGACGGATAATTTTGAGAAAGATGGATATATCCCCATGCAGAAGGTTAAGAAAATCTAAGAAATAAGTTAGCAGAGACAGGCAACCGCTGAGGGAATATTTCAGAATAATGATCACAGCCAAACAATAGTTATTTGTAGAGATCTACTCTTCTGTGCCATAGTGGAACACTCCTCCTTCGGCTGTTATAATCCTTTATTATATTGACTCCCCTTGTTCCTCCATTCAGTAGGTATAGCAGGGAGGAGAGAAGCTCTATGATGTAGTCAGAAGCAAGAAAGATATGAAACATCTCAAGAGTAGAAAGGGTCGGGTGAGACACCTGTGGGAGTGGGAACCTTCCACGGAACAGGTGGAAATCTTGGAGAGGGCATGAATATATTTGTACAGGACTCAGTGTGGGAATTCAAGCCAATTTTGCAATCTCAAAGGATATGATGCACTGTTTGCTTACAAAAGCGTAAAGCTAGCAAAGGGGTTGGCTGGCATTCATCCAAGAGTCCAGTTTCCTCCAGTTCTGTTGGCAAAGAAAAGAAGCCTGATTTGACTGTCTCCAAAATGAAAACAGAACAATCTGCCACTCACAAATATGGTTTTTCCCACTTACAACAAAGCAGTGCTGGCCTCTAGCATCATTTATGCTATGTCTTTCATTTCTAAAACCATCATGCAAGTTTTAACAGGGAAAATATCCTGTCCTGAATGGAAAGCACAAAGAGGAATGTGCACGATGACCCATTTAACAACTTAGAAAAATATTATAACTTTGATTTTTGTTCACTCTTTATTTAGGTTTTAAAATAAGTGGGCTGTATTAATATAGAGTTGCCTATGCACCAGTGATAAGTGTCTTTCAAAGATAGTATGCCCACATCTTAGTGGCACCTGGACTTTACAATGCTGGATGTCACAAATTTAGAGGATCCATGTGAATTTGGAATGCAGAAAGCAAAAGTGAAGTTTAATCAGAGCATTCTACTAGGGTAAGTTAATAAAGTCAAAGACTCTGCTACAATTTGTATGAAATACTGAATATTCTGTTTTTTCTACATATTTCATGGCAGTTCTTGCTTTCAGAGCTGTAATAGATTGGAAAACATTATGATGAATTATGAAAGATCCTTGGAATAAATCTGCTCAGAAGGGACAAGATTCTTAAAAATAGTACATTGGTCCATGTGTCACTGTAAATCTTAAATCCTGGAAGGTAAACGTGATACAATCCAGACTTTTCTATCTTTGACAGTTAATAAGATTCAAACTCACAGTATGACTTTTATCATGGAAAAAAGAAGAAATGAGTACTTTTTGTTAAGCACTTTACATGTGTTAATCCATTTGGTTTTCATTATAACTCTATAAAGAATAGCTGATATTGGTCCCATTTGGCCAAGAAAGAAAGAAAGAAAGAAAGAAAGAAAGAAAGAAAGAAAGAGTGACCATGCAATTTGCCTGAAGAGTTGAGATTTAGATACAGTATACTTGACCCCAAGTATCTTCCTCGTAGAGAGTTTGGTCCTTTCCATCTGAAGAAAAGAAACTTCTTTGAAGTCCTCAATCTAAAACTTTTTTATTTTCATTTTTGGAGCAAAGATAAAGCAAGGTCCACGGGCCTAATATTTTGAAATTTGGAAAGGGATGTTAGAGAAATGCTGAAGTTCATTTTAAAAGACAAAGTGAGATCATTAAAACTGTGGTCACATGGTTTAATTATTGACCCCTGCAGGATGTGTGGGGCTTTCTTTGACACCCAGCAACTGACGGTGGAATTAGAGAAATGGTAATTGGAAAAATTTAATTGCCATCCTCATCTCATTAAACCAATTTTGTGAGACAATTCAAGAGGGTACATGGCTCTGTAGTTTCCACGCTTCGTTTGTTTGCTAAGCCACTCAGCCCTGAAGACCATTTATTTTTCAATTCAAAATGAAATACATATATGATTTTTAAAAAGAAAAACTGGGTTTAGGGGAAGGGCCAATGTAAGTTGGATGGAGAGGGCCAGCGAGCCGGGCAGCGTTTTTAGCGGTAACACCATTGGGCAGAAAGCCTATCTCCCTGGAGGGTGGATGCACTTCAAAGCACGCTATTAAATGATAAGAAGGAGGAGGAAAATCTAATTTCTCTGGAATAATATTTTGCAACTACCGAAATATCTTACACAAGTGGATGCTCAATTCTTTCTGAAATATGCATTGCTGTGGCCTGTGATGAAATATTTAGACTATCTGAGGACCTGTGTCTCCTGGGAGCTTAAGATAACGACACATCATCTGTCATGTTTATGTTTCTATTGTCTACAAAGGTGAAGAGAAAAACACACAAGAGAACGATGATGTGTGTGACTAAGTACAGCAGGCTTGGAAATAAATGTAATACATCAATTGCAGAAGACAGGAATGAGTCTCGATTGAGAAATTTCATAAGAAGTGGGTGATATATTTTAGGGTAGTTTACTTTTAAAGTCAAAACGAACAAGTTTATGTTTATTGTGTAAGATTATCTGATGATGAATGTGACTGTCTCACAAAATATTCCTCGTGTTTTGTGTACTTAAATCCTATTCCAATGATGTGGATAGGCAAAGTATTTTTTTAAACTGGAACATTAGTAGTAAATTAGAATAGGGCCGGTAGAGTCAGCTGGAGTCACCAAAGATGAGGAGGGACTGTTGTGGTAGAGGAAGCATTGTCCTCCAAGCCTGACTTATCATTTCTCTACTTTTGAAATATAACCCCCCCCCTTTTTTTCTTTTCTCAATCCTTCAGCTTGACATTCTCCCCTTGACTCAGTAGCCTCAAAATCCCCTTGAAATAATGAGCTGCTCAAGTGATTGAGGTTATGATTGATTGCATTTACTGAAGACCTCATTACATTGAGGGCCTTTGGAGAAGTTGTTAATTTGATCCTAATCAGGTAAGAAAAAATATTTGCTTATGTTCCTCATTTTTTGGGGGGAGGAGAAGAGACTCGCTCTGTAGCCCAGGCTGGTCCTCAAATCACCGGTGTAGCTCAGGCTGTCCTTGGACTCAGGACAATCTTCCTGCCTCAGCCTTCTGAGTGCTAGAATTACAAGCATGCACTACCATGCCCAGCCTTTTGTGGTGCTGGGGAATTGAACTCTGGTCCTCGAGCTTGCAGGGCAAGTGCTTCCACTGCTGTGCCATTTCTCTCTTCCGTCACTGTTTTATCTATATGCAGCTCCCATTTTCCTATTTTTAAGTAGGTGCAAGATTATTTCAAATCCTGGGCTACATTTTCTTCCATTTTTTCTTTTCCTTTTTCTGATTGATTTTATTCTCTGTTTAGAATATTTTGATTCCTACAAAATTTGTATTGCTAGAAATTTAGGCGCCAGTTACTAGGCATCTACTGTGGACCAGGCACTATCCAAAAGAATTCTCATCTCTGGCTACACAGAATTCAGCAGAAAAAGTGAAACTACTTCATTTTTTTTTTACCACTTCAAGATCTGCAATAAATATCACTTTCTCAGTTGCCAAGTGAAGAGTATTACCTGGCAGCTACCACAATCTGTAAGAAATGGCTAGAATTAATTAGACAGTCTCAGGCTGGGAAGGGTTGTGACACAACAGTTCTGAGCTTGTCAGCACTGTGTGTGAGTGTGTGTATGTGTGTATGTGTGTGTGTGAGTGTGTGTGTAAATTCTCTATATCAGAAAGAAAATGACAGTATACTTCATTTTCACAATATAACAAATGAAAGCAAATGCATGCTGAATGTTTAAATAAAACTTTAAAAATTATGGTAAAAGATGCATTGCTACTCACACCCACCAAAAAATTACCCTTTTACTTTGAGCACACTTATCCCATTATTGTTAGCACGTCTGAGTCAGTTTTTGGAGGTCTCTCATGAGTGTTGTGTGTGTGTGTGTGTGTGTGTGTGTGTGTGTGTGTGTGTGACTGATTTAATGTACAGAATGGATTCAAAATGTTTAGATCAATTTCTAGGCAGGCACTCTTACCCTGAGCCATTCCTCCAGGCCTACAGCAATTTCTGTCAAAAAAATTATGAAGTGTCCTCATTATGGTTTAAAACTAAACAAACTACTGCTTTCTTCACCAAATATTAAAAAGGAGAGGACTTGAAAGGAAGAGAACACCCAGGGTATCCAGGGGGATTTTCTTGAGCATACTATAATCAGTGTAAAGTTATTTAAAAAAATAAACCCAGGGAGAGCCACTTGAAGGGATTAGAATGAGCATTGCTTGGTATTAACATAGGGCTAGTAATAGTACAGATCTGGACCAATCAGCCAGATGGCAAACTCTTCAGAATTACGGGATGTTGGTCATACAACTAGAAGATGTTCAGTAATGGGCCTCAGAATTTGGAAATCATTACTCCTAAACTAAATATTACTTGAATCCACTTAATTAATTATAAAAGCAAGGCCCTAAAGTCCCAAACTAACTCTCCCAGAAGGATAACGAAGAATATTTATATAAATATAAAAACTTTTAACATTCAAAACAGTAAAGTTTGCAGTCAGTGCTATACATACAGCCAAACTCTCTCGGGCACAAGAATAAGCAAGAGAATAAGATTCAGGATGGGATGAAAAAAATCAATTAATTTCCAATGGTGAAGAACTGACCCAAATAGTTGGATTTCCAGATAAAAACATGATGGGAGTCCCACACATATCAAAAGATAAGTAGAAAAATAAGAATTTTAAAATGATCATAGTTAAACATCTCAAAATAAAAACTGTAGGGACAGAGGTATAAAATACACTTGTTGGGCAGCATATGGTGGCACATGCCTGGAGGCTGGCACAGGACAGTCTTGAATGCTAGACCAGCGTGGTCTACATAGTGAATTCAAGACCAGTCTAAACTACACAGTAAAACTCTGTCTCAAAAAGAAACAAAACACAAACTCACAAACACACACAAAAAAAAAATGTACTTTGGAGTTTTGCCAGTGGAGCTCATAGAAGATAGTGCCTCTATCTTCCCACCCCCTTGTCAGCAGCAACTGAAGCCTACACACAGATTTAATAGTCTTCCTTCCAGCGATCTGGTTTTCCCGACAGGAAGAGAACAGGAAGTATTTGCAATAAACAGCCTTCCAAGTGTAGGGGTGAGCCCCAGGGGAGTCAGAACATACTATCAATAGCTTTGGCTACATTTAAGCCATCCCGGAATGGCTTTCAATAGTCCTTGCCAGTTAAATTATCTTTGGAGGCCGTGTAAGCTGACCAGTCCTTCACAGCTGCTAAGCGAATGGACTGCTTCATCACATGTGAGTGCATGAGTTCAACTAGTTGGCAACGTAGCTGGGAAATGCAGTGGGATTCCAAGACGCACTGCAGCTGTCCCGTGTTTGTTATTAACAAAGAGCCGTTTATTAGAGTTATTTTATAAGCTGGATTATCATTGTGAAAGGTTTTTTCCCAAAGAAACCAAATCACTGGCATGTCTATGCACTACATCGGATGTGTTTTATCGTCAAAAAAAATAATACTTGTGGCTATATATTACAAAGTCAATGGAAAGCTTTTTTTAACTCTATGATAGTTTCAAAGCACAATTATGTTGACATCTGCCATTTGGTTTTATGGGATGACATGTTTTACATGAAAAATACGACTCTGAAAGAAGTCTTCAGACTAGAAATCTGCCTTTCCCACATAACATGCTTTCTCTTTCTCAGTAGTTCTATGCAATATTGTAATTCTCCTATCCCAAATAAGAATCCAACACTAAGAAGAGTTGACCAAAGACATGGGTATTCATTATTACTGAGTAACTGTTACTGAGGACATTTCTAGACCCAACTGAAAACTAACTGGGTGAAAATGTTCACAGCATGGGAGGTGTCCAAGCGTAACTTGACATCAAGTCAACAGTCTAGTTTAATGGAACATGCATTGGGGTTGGTTCTAATATCTCTTTCTATCCCAAGATACTATAGTTCTACAATGTGCACAGAATGTTCTGCTGTGAGGTTGTCTCTATTAATTATATAGGCTGAATAGCAAAGTGCCTAAAATTTAGTAGCTCAAGATTATATGTTTTTATTACCTCAGAGATTTCTGTGGGTAGAAACCGGGGTTTGGCTTAGCTATATCTAGCTTAAGGTTTCTTATAAGCCTGTAGTTAAATCAGAGCTGGAGCCAGCTGAGGGCTCCACTGGGGTCGCATTCACTTGTCTCTCAGTGTACAAGGTTTATTTTCACCTTTAATTCCTTCTCATGGGGTCTTTTTATAGCTCAGTTTACAACATCACACTCAGCTCACATTAATGGTGAGCAAGGGAGGGAACCAGAGAGACCCAATACATCATCTTCACCATTTATGGCTTGTTGGACATAAGTCTCCAAGCCCGGCCTACTCGTAAAAAAAATGCAACTACATAATTCAATGAAAGCCCAGTGGTAGGTATAAGTGGTAACCATTGAAGAGGCTGCCATAGAATCTGAAGCTTTCCCTGGGCTGCAGATCTCTTTCTTTTGATGCTACTCTAGAAAATGAAATTCTCACTTGTTTTTAAGAAAAGAGAGTTGAATTTCCTGACTCCCTCTTTGCAAATTATATACAAATACATATACTTCACAGGAAAGTTATGTTCAAGAATCCCTATGAGACCTTGTATGTATGGGTAATGTTTAAATTCATTTTGCCTGTGAAGGAAGCTATTTCCTTTTTCTATGGGGGTTGAGAAGTAGAGAAGAGTAGTATTTCTAGAGTGTTCTAGATATCAAAGAGAAAGGGCCAGCTCAAGGTCACCAAGCCTCTTGGAGAGAAGAGAGAACTCTAAAGGAAGCTGCGTGAAGAAGACAGGACCGCCCTATCCTTAAGATTTCCACAGTCATCAATTCGTTGAAACTACATGTTTTCTTTGGGTTTTCCTTAATGTATGCAACATGCAGTCCTCTTATTTATTTAGAATCTTCTCAAAGCTCAATCTAGGTTATCTTTCCAGGCAATTTTTAATGATCACATATATTATTCCTATTTCAGTAAAACTGATATAAGGAATTGAGAAATTCCCCTAATCAAAAATATTATCCCTTTTTGTGTTCACTTATTTGCCCTTCCACAACTACGTTCAATGCCATGCGCAGTCTTTCTACATGACATGATTTGGTCCCTCACTGCGTCCAGGCATTGATCCTATTAATTTGAAAACTAACCTTTTTAAAGCTTCTTACATTTTCTTTTGTTTGTCTATTGATATCATATTTTTACTTTTTATGTCTCTACTTGCCCTGATGGCCATTATTTTTTTAAGGAAAAGAATTTGCTAAATACTTTTTCAATAGTTTTAAAGTTTCACATATTGATTGTCTCTGGTATCAAATTTAGAAATGTGTCAGTAAAAACAAACTCTATAAAGTAAAAAGTACCTTACGCAGATGTAGTAAAATAGAACAAAATAGGTCTGTATTCTTTATACTATAAGAGAAGGCCAACATTTTAAAAACATTTTTGTCTTGCATTTTAGCTGGGCCATGCCATTGGCTGTGTGGTGTACTTAGTTGAGCCGGGCAGTGCCATTGGCTGTGTGGCGCGCTCTGCTCATACTGCTGCACACCCACCATAAGTTGTGAGGGCTGGGACTTGGCTTGTTTGATTCACTACTCTCTACCTTTGCTTGCAATACATTGAGTGATGCATAGTAGATAGTCAATAAACAATGTCAGATGAAAGAAGTTCATAACTGCTAACTAATAAATTGCAGGCATGAATATGTGGTATATATTTTTAAACTGGATAGAATAAACAAGGAAATTGAGAACACAGGTGTTTCTATGAGAACATCATATATACATATGGTGGCATCTTCAATCAGGGAAGGAATGAAACATTCAACAAAAAATACCAGGGCACTGGCTTTTTCCATCGGGGAGAAAAGAAAAAGTTGAAATGTTATCTACCACCTAGCACTCACAAAAATTAACTCTAGGTGGATTAAAATCTAAACTCTAAATAAAACCTTAATCCATGAACAAGCATGTTTATGACTTTTGGAAAAGACCTGGTAACACTTTCTCCTGATCAGGAGAAACATATACACTGAAATAATATAATTTAAAAGTTTTATATTATAAAAACACTCTTGCAAAAGTTAAAAGACAAGTCATGAGAGAAACCAGATATGGCACATATCAAATAGACATTCAAAATATACAGATAGATAATGAGAAAATACTTTCGATTCGACAAGAATATACCTTTATAGCTGAAGGACAGACCAAAAACATAGTGTAATATAATATACACCAACATAATAATTAGTTTTCTGTCCTTGAATTTCATAGAAAGGAAATTCAAAGGAAGAAATGCAATTGACTGATAGCTACATAGAAAAGAAATTTGGTTGCACTTGTTACCCAGGGAACTGAACATCTGAATAAATTTTTGCAGTGATTTGCATTGGTTTGGCAAAATTTTTTAAATTTGTTAACCTCAAGTGTTGGCAAGGGTGTAGCTATATTACCTTTCCTGCATGACTGGCGGGGAAAATTGGGCACAACCATCGTGAATCAGAATTTAGCAAAATTCCTTTAAAATTAGCATGAAAATTTGTATTTCCTTTGACTGAACAATTTTACATCTAATTATGCCAGAAAAATCTGACAAGTGTGTAAAGGGACACAAGAGAGAAGAGTTAAATAAAACCTGTTCGATCTTTTGTGTGGAATACCTAACCAACAGTGAAGAAGAAATTGGTGGCTGTTCTGATCTCTAAAAATTTTCTAAGTGACCAGCAAAATGACACAACCATATGAATTTAGGAATAAAAGCCCCAAATATACATATATATGCTCATAATTCTTCATTTGAATTTTGTAATAGGATATTAACAGAAAAGGAAATAGACATGGTCAAACTATGCAAAAAATATATCACCTATATTTTAATAAGTATAAAAATATATCCACATAAGAGGAATGAAAAAGAAGCATACAATGTAAAGGGACTGGGATTAGAGGCCATTCAAAAGCCCATTAGTTTTATTTGCTATTTTAGAAGCAAATTTGGCAATAAACTCTAACTATGCATTCAAGTAATCAAGATAAATAAAATTAAGTTACTTTAAAAGCCATGCTGAAATTGGCCAGCAGCACCGTTCCCACCAAGCATATCTGCAAGCTCCTGTTACTCACCCTCCTCCGAGGTATGGCCATGGGAGGTCAAATGGGCCTTCCCAGAAAGCAGAAAAAGATCAGAACGCAGGCAATCTCTAGCACTTGACATTCTCAGAAACTGACGTCACTCTGTGGTGTCCTAGGGAGAGAGAGAAACTGATGCAGTATTGCTGCTGCTTGACCTCTCTAAGAGTCAAAAAGTGTTCATGACCAGTGCCCTCCATTAGAGCTGGTCATACTCTAACTAACTAGAAAATTGACCGTGCTTAGAAATAACAGACTAGAAACTCAGTCCTTGCAATTGCAATTTTATTTTCAATGACTAAATAATAAAGTAATGTTTTTTTGACCAGAGATAAAAATTCATGCTTTGTAATGACTCAATTCCCAGTTGCTAGAATACGCACATAAAAATGAAGGTTGACAGAGGTAATGATTGGTTTTATTTTCATCCTGGAATGTGACCGTATTAATTTTTAAAAGGATTTACACAAAATATTTTATACCATGTGGTTAAAGCCCTTCTTAAAAAAATGTAGATCAGACCTGGTCAGCTTCCTAAAGGTCGCTACTGTTCCTGAACATCTCAGGTTGGCCATGACCAGCTGCGTTCATGCACTGTAAAAACTGTATTGCTTTTGTCCAGTGTATTAATAATTATTTTGGATGGATTTATATAAGTCCTCAAATCTTTACGTGTGTGAAATCAGTACCTTAAAGGTTGAAAGATGATTCTGTTTCATGGCATGTATTCTTTTATTATATTTTATGCATTCTGAATGTATTAAGCATAAACTTTTATACATACTGCTGTGCCTGCTGCCTTTAAAATAATGATAGTGAATTTGTTCTTTATTTCAAGGGCCACTCTAGTGAATGGTTGTTTTTGTTTTTTCTAATATCATCAAAGATTAAGCATCTTCCCACCTCTAGGCCATAAGGAGTAAATTCATTTCCCTTCTGTCTCTGTCATTCTTTCTCTACTCCTAGTTTTCTTTCTTTAGACCTACGTATAAATCACAGAAATTGATATCCTATGTTTCAAAATAGTGCAAATGAGACAATGTGCTAATAATGCTCTATCAAGTCTTAGGTAATATCATTAATGGGCAAGAGGGAGAAATTATTTGGTAATCATGTTAGTCATGAACCTAGATGTCACTTGAGAAAAATATTATACCAATTAATAATTTGTCATATAGCCCTGCTGGGTGGTACAGGCCTGTAGTCCCAGAAACTTAGGAGGCTGAGGAAGGAGGATCACAAGTTCAAGTCCAACCTGGACAACTTAATGATTTATCAAGACCCTACCTCAAACTCAAAAAGAAAAACAGGCTGGGGATATAGTCCAATGTGAAGGCCATGTACCAGTACCAGTAATAACAGTGATAACTATTACTGTTCATATGACAAATGTCCAAAAATATAATTTAGAGAAGGCACAAACAATGAAGATTTTGGAACAATCCTTGCTAACTCCCAGTTCAGCTTTTCTCCAAAATGGCTGCTTCACGATGACATTTATACAATCTACTAACATAGAAGTCATAAAACTTGTACTTCATGATAAGGGAAATGTGTTTTAGCAGAGAGACTGTTGGCCATTTATAACTTTGGCAAAATCACAGTCATATGAGTTACATCAAAGGAAAAGCCAAGAGCTGACTAATCGTGGTTATCTCTTCCAAATATGTAGTAGGTTGCTTCTGATAAGTTCTGTCCTGAAACTTTCACTTGAGGAACTTTGTCAAGGCCTAGAGACTGTTCTACTTTTGTGACTTGCACATAAATTATCTCTGTTCTTTCTCTGAGCTCTGATAACGAACAAAACGTACTTGTATCTGTGCAAAATTATGAAGAACATACTGATGATTTTCTTTTTGGATTTATGTTTTCCTACAGCTATTCTGCCTAAATCCCTTACAAATCTCAGCAACACCCACTATGCTGCATACATTTCTGTGTTTGGCTTAAGGAAGATTCTGGAGAAATGGCGGTCTTGAATGGATTGATGCTGAATGTGTATTATTCATATGTAGGTATGGTTATTTTTCATGCATGTTCTTCAGTGAATATAACAGGGACTGAGATATGTATGTGGAAATGTGTGGCCACATCTGCAATACAATCAACTTGAGATCCTCAACCAAGCCCTTTAGTCTTCTGAAGGTTGTACACCTAACCTCAAAGTCAAGTCTGCTGCTTGGTTTTCTTTACGCAGTGACCAAAGGTGATAAAAATGTTTTATTTTCTACTGTGGTTTTAACTATTCTTCATTTAGGCAAATTTCTAATGCTCATAGGAAGATTCTGAGAGAAGGGGATCATTTCTTGGTTGTCATAGTTGGTCACGGATGGAAGAGGCAAACCAATCTGGATAGGGCAATCTTCTAGGAAGAAGGAATTTAACCATATTCTGCTAAACAAGGTTGAAACTTAGACTGAAAGGCTGAATTGCAGGGACAGACACTAAGATCCCATAGCAGCTGCAAAGGGCTACAGATAAGTAGGAGTCAAGTCTTAAGTTTGGGGAGAAATAGATTAAAAGATCATCTCCCATGTTTGAGTCTAGCAGGGGACAGAGGAGGAATCTGGCATTTCTAAACTAAGAGTTATACAGATAGAACCAGGTCACCCTCAAGGTAGACAGCCGCTGCCTGTGAGCTGAGGAGGCTGGTATCAGAGAAAACTAAGAGCCAGGATTCAAATTATGTCTCATCTCAATTGATTTTAACAAGTGGAGACTGTTTTCAGCTATGGCTTTGGTGGTAGCTCCTGTCTCTCCTTTCCAGATCTCTCCCTAGCCAGCAAGGGTCCTTGTTCTAGCATGGTGAGCATTTCACATCCCTATAGGCCACTTTTTGCAGAAGGGTACTGAGAAAAAACCTGGTGACCCCTAGAAGCTCGAATACTCTGCATTCTGAATCCCCACCACAGAACAACCAACAGCTCATGGCCTCTTGGTATCAGGGCAGGTCCTCTACCATCTGGAAAAACAATGTCTGAAAAGGGGCTGAAGAACAGCAATCTGTAAAGTCAAAAAACACTGGGCTGTCCTCAGAGATCTGTGCACTCATGGGTTCCTGTTCCCTAGCAGAGTGGACTGAGTCACTGTGGAGCAGATGGAAGTCACCTTGAGGAGTTTAGTTACTGACAAGCACGAAATAAAGCATAGCAACTGAGGGAATACCTGAAGAGTTTTGTTGGTACCATAAGCAACTTAGTAATGACAATATTATGGCTTCCAGACTTAGTTAACTTAGAAAATCTCCTTACAAATGCTTCAAAAAAAAATGCCACAAGTGATTTTAACTACATATAATAGTTAGTTTAAGACCCCCAATTTATTTCTATAGATACCCTGGCATCTCCACACTGATAGAGTTCTCCTGATTCTGGTCTTCACCAGGCAGCTTGACTTCAGGAGCTATGAAAAAAAATACTTGGTTACTTCTTTCTTTCTTGGACCCCTGCCATTGCTACAAGATTACATTTGGGTTAAATTGCAGGAGGATGAGAGGTGTGTAGACTGGGTGCTACTTGACCCATTGGAGTTGTGGTAGATTGTCTAATTCCCAGCTAACCTCAAACTCTTATCAGATATGTCAGTAGGCCCAGGAGAGGTCAGCAGAACCACCACTCTGAGCCACAAGCCCATGGGAAAGGACAACTGGTGGTCCTTGTAAACTGCTGGCATTTGGAGTCGTCTGCTACTATAATTGTGAGTGGCACACATTCAGTCACGTGACAGTGAGGGCATAAGAGGTCATGAGTTAAACACAAAGAACTAATGTGAGGATAGGTTTTGTGTGACAAAAATGACTGTACTGAGACCAAAATAGCAAATATACACCTTTCCATATTGACATGTGATAAGATTTTCAGGCAAGATTCCTTCAAACACATTTTACTGATAGTAGTCAGAAATGGTATTATACATCATTTCCGGAAGTTTTCTGGAAAACTCAATGACTCTTTTGAACATCACTCATTGTAGTGAAAAAAATAATTGCCATACATAGGACTGGAGGAATGGCACAGTAGTTAAAGTACTTGCAAGGCTCTGAGTTCCATTCCCCAGCACCACATAAAGCTGGATACGGTGGCACACACCTGTAATCCCAGCACTTGGGAGGCTGAGGCAGGAGGATTGCCAAGTCCAAGGCCAGCCGGGGCTATGTAGTACATTCAGGACTGGCCACGGCTACAGAGCAAGAACCTGTCTCAAAAACAAAACAAAACAAAAAACAAAAAAAGAAAGAAAAAAATTGCCACATGCAATCATTTTTATTTTTATCATTTTTATTGCGAAAAATGATATATTTCAAAAAAGCAAGGATGACAAATATCTGTATGCCACTACCCTCAACCTAAATTTTTGCACCGTTATAATTAATAAATTGCAGAAATTCTCATAATTAATTTGAAAAAGGTATTTTAAGTGTTTCTTCATTTACACTGATATTTGGTTTAAATGTTTTAAGAGTTGTGGTAGCCTCAAAACTTCCGGTACTCTGACTTAAATAATTGTCTATAATCATGAATGGGTATAGATTTTACAGTTGCTTATCCTCAGCTGGCTATGCAGCTCAGTGCTAGAGTGTTTTCGAGCAGACATAAAGCCCTGGGTTCAATTCTCAGCGTCTCAAATCTGGAACTATTTTTCAACTGTTAAAATGAGTGGGGTTGGAGGGAAAGCGCAGCAGTTAGAGCACTTGCTTAGCAAGCACAAGGCCGAGTTCACTCTCACCGCACCACATAAGCTGGGCATGGTAGTACACACCTGTAGTCTGAGCACTCGAGAAAGCTGAGGCAGGACTGCTCTCATTTCAAAGCTAACCTGGGCTACATAGTGAGTTCAGGACCAGCCTGGACTTCAGAATGACAACATGTCTCAGATAAACACATTAATAATAAAGTAATAAAATAAAATGATTATAAGGTCTGGGAATACAGTTTGGTGGTTAAAGCATTTGCCTAGCATGCATAAGGTCTTGGGTTTAATTCCCTGGTACCATGTAAAAAATAACTGGGTATGGTGGTGCTTACCTCTAATCTCATCACTTCAGAGGCTGAGGCAGGAGAATCTCCCTGAGTTTGAGGCCAGCCTGGGCTATACAGTAGGTTCAGGACCAACCTGGACTACAGAGAGAGAGACCCTGTGTCAAAAACAAAACACAAAACAAAAGCAAAACATAAAATGTTACACATAAGTAAATAAACAAATGACTACTTTTAAAAACTCATCTGGGTCATAGCAATTATCTTAATAGTGATCAAAAGTTCTACAGAAGAAAAATGTCTATATAATTGTTTCTGTTTTCATTGTGATGCCAAAAGTTTTTCTTTCTCTTGCAAAGCAAACTGTTAACAGTTGTGGGAAATGCTGAGTTAATGAGAAAACTATACAAAGGAAAAAGAATTACTTTGATTTAAATGGATTGAAATGCTATTTTGGTGCTACAGACAACACTTTGACAATGATGTGAAATAGATTCGCCCTGTTTGGGCTTGGGTAGAAAATCCAGAAGATTGGTGTTAGCAGTGGTACCCTTGTGTAGAAAGTTCATGTTCTACTATGAGTCTTTGATCAGAGAACATAGAATTGTAGCTGGCTCCAAGCATGGGCCACATCAAGCCTTTTGATTATAAGACCACCACACTGGTTTCTCATTCACACAAGAGAATTGGCCAGTGGAACACTCCCAACCCCACACAGGAACTGGCACAATGAAAAGAGCTGTTCTGGCCACTTGCCTGTACAGTGAGTGCCTCTGTAGTCCCTTCCGCCAACAGCCCTCCAACACCCTTGACTTGTTCTTTCTTATCAGTCTCTCGGCTTTTATGTGCCTTGTTCCTAACTCACACTCGTAGACATCTTCTAAGGATCACTATTCTAGAGACAAGCGGTAGCAAAAATGAACTGTCACAGGACTAAAGAGGTCCGCTTCCTTTGTCTTGAGCCAGGACCAATTCTAAGGTACAAGGCACGCTTCAGAGCTCCTGGTGGGGTCAGGCCAACCTTGAGGCTCCATCTGAGCTTGCACTTTTGCTTTGCTTCCTTCCCGTCTCCATTGTTTCTATCCACCTTTACCAGTTTCCTCTGGGAACACTCACTTCATAAATCATTTGTACAAGTTCCTTTGTTTCAGCACTCTATACTGAAGAGTGCCGTCTAAGGCCCATGTCTTATGTCATGTGCCGGTAAGGGGTTATGTTTCAGTGTTCAGTGTGTCGGCCCTTGGTCCTTTGGTGAACTGATGGCTTACTCTTAGATGGGCAACTTAACTTTGTAGCTGGTCTTCCTGATATTAGAAAATAGAAAAAAAAAAAGGTACAAGAAAGAAACCCTATGAAATTACTTCTATTTTAATAACCTTAGTGTTTTTCATTCTTTGCTGAGGTGCTAAAAAAGCCAGCAGAATTTACTAAAATTTTCCTACTACTTAATCAGTTGACTTGGAAAAAAACAAGACTATAGTGTGTTACTTTATAAAGCAAGTAAATAATATCATTGAAAGATTTACGATGCACTTGTGGTTTTTCCCCAGTCATTTATCCTTCAAAGATAACTGCCAAATAAACCACAGACACAAAATGATGACAGAACATAAAATGATGAGCTACTGTCCCTTTTGATGATTAGTTTGATGATATTATCATGATCATTTTATTATCATGAAAAGTTCCATATGACCAGAAGATACACTGCTTTCAAGATTGTCCTTACATAATAAAAGGCTGAGAAGTAACTGAGCATAGGGTGTTCCAAAATAAAATTTCTTTCACTAGCTTGTGTTTCTCCCTACAAAATGAAATCGGCCAAAGAACAAAGACACAACAAATGACACAAAAAGATGTCCATGTTTTCAAAAACAATGTTTGTTTTTGAAGTTTTTTGTAAATTTCAGAATGTGCTATAAATCATGAATAATTGAAAATGTGTTGAATGAAATTAAGGCTGGTTTCTTCTCTGTTCAAAAGAGTCGCCACAGGCCACGAGGGTGGCCCTTCGTGTGTGCAATCTCCATATTGCTTTTCTAAATGCACAGATCAGAGGTCACACTCCTTGGGCCCCGTATCTCCTTAGCCATGAAGAAAAAAGGTACAGCTTCTCAGTAGAGACTTGTCAGCTTGCAAAATGTTTCTTAACGACTGCATTTTATTATCAATAAAAGTAGTAATAGCAACTTGAAAAAAAAATCAGACTCCTAACAGGCACTGCTCACTCCTGAAACTAAACTTGTTTAATTAGTTTGCATTACACAGGCAATACTCATATTTGAAAATGGTTTGCTTACAAACTGATTTAACTTGGGCATTATAATTTACAGCTAAAGAGGACACTGGTCTAATATTTTATACAAATACTACCGAGGTTCTGGGGACAGGAAGGAAGTCATTGCCCTGTTTATAGATTATCCCTCTATCTCTTTTGATGACAAAGTTATAGTTTTATATTTGTCTTGGTCATTTTAGTGGGCACTCACAGTCACGAACCTACGTCTGAAATGGGCTGATAACAGATGATATATGCCCCAGTCACATCAGGTAAGGTCATCAGACACTAGCCAGTCCCCACCGAGATCAGCAGAACAATCCCAACAACCCACAATCCAGGCTCATATTCAAACCCAGGTGTGATTAACCAAGCCTAGCTTCAATCATCTGAAACCACAAACTCATGAACCAAGAAACTTTCACTGATGTCATCCTCCAGAGTTTTATAGTTGTTACGTAGCCTTATTTTGTCCATAGATAACTGATGGATCTATGATCTTCAAGTCTCTTGATGCCACAGCCATACTTGTTTCATGTCGTTCCCACAGTACTTTGTAGATTTCCTTGCATATAAGATGTAGTTTTTTTTTTAAAGGGGTTTTTTGGTGAATGAAAGAAGGAAGGAATGAATGACTGTATTTGCCACTTAAACACATGGTCTCCTTATTTAGATTTCCATAAAATCATTTCTGACTGCCCTGACCTCAAGGCATTTCTCCTTGATATTTGCAGAGTACTTCCTGTCCATGCCAGCAATTTGCAAAAACTATATCTTGTCTTAAAATATCACTTATGTATTTTTACACCCACTTTCTCATTCAGATAAATTTTTATATAGACTTCCATAGCCAAGTACCTAGCCTTTAATGAAGACCTGGAAGCACTTTGCTCATCTTATTATAAATATAGTGGGTGATTCCTAAAGTTTGACATCTAAGAATCATAAGTTTACTTGTCCTTAATTTTTATAAAAATAATTGGAGACCTTAGAAAACAGGGAAGACAGTATATAAATAGAACAAGAAGGAGAATTATAAACTTCTCTATTTTCAAAAAATAAGAATGCAGAAATAGAATATATTTTAGTTAAATATTATTTAAGGCTTCTATAATAATGAATTTGTGATTTTCTCACTATGTATATAAACACTTAAAATTGGAAAATGTCTTTAGACTTAAAACTTACTTGCTCTCAAAGTCTACAGTGAACTGAAAGAAAATTACTCTCTTGAAATCATTCTTTAGTTGTGCTATGCGTTTATGGGTTTTTTTTTTTGTTGTTTTTTTTTTTTTTGCTTTTGTTACCACACTGACAAACAGCAAATCTGAAGATTTCTTTCTGATGTAACACAACTGAACTTTTGACATTTCTCAGGATGAAAGTGATATAAGACCTCCCCCAACTGGGCTTAGTGGTGCAGGCCTGTAATTATAGCACTGTGGGAGGCTGAAGCAGGAGATTACATGATTGAACCCAGCCTGGGCAGCTTGATGACTTAGAGAGACTGTCTCAAAATCAAAAATAGAATAGGCTGGTAGTGAGGCTTACTGTGAAGCCCTTAGTTCAATCCCTAGTACCACATGAAAAGAACCCCCAACTTTTACGACTATAGGCCTAGGATCTCCTCCAATGATAAGGACTTCCACAAATAACTGGATTGTCTGTGATTTACACTTTGAAGCCTAGACACACATAGTGGACTCTCAGGAGCCATGAATTGTTGAATGACTTCCAAATAGCTTCTATCAAATAATATGATTTTCTATATAATTACAGTGATATTGCTACACTCTTCATCCAAAGGAATGGTTAAAATGTGCATGACTCAATGTTTTTCGGATATTTGAAATAACACATGCAATCAACCTATTGGGAAAGACTGTTGAAACTCTAGTCACATGGTTGACTTTCACTAGAGAAAGACCGGCATTGCTCATGTCTACTCCACTCCTGGTGGTTTGTTTTTACAGAAGCGTGTTTATATCCTGCAGTTCAATAAAGTGAGAAGTAAATTTAGAGTTTCGGCAAAGTGAGATACAAACTTTGACCTTCAGTAGAGTGAGATATAAACTCTCATTTCTTTAGAAAACCATGCAGTGCTTGCCCTGTAGCCATCACATGCAGACATGGTGTGCTTGAAGTCTGTACCATGTAGCATTAAAAATAAAAGTGCATACAAGCCATCCTAAGTGTATATTTTTTAAAAATCAAGTCAATACTACAAATAAAAGCTAGTCAGTAGAGCATTCAAAGAAAACCTCAAAATCTGATCTGAGGGTTATAGAGTACACGATGAGATAGAGCAGATTATAAAGCAAATGTTGACTAATGCTGAGACACGGATATAAATTTCTTTCATCTGGAACACAGCGGAGAGGAAGATTTTCATGAATAACAATTTTAGCATGATACCATTTTATAATTTTATTTTTATGATTTTCTTTCTTGGAACCTTTTCAAGAGAAACCAGTCAGTGTTGAGAAAAACACAAATTTCTTTTTTTCTCTTATTTTTGTAATACAGTTTTTATGTTACATTTTAGGAAATTTCTGTAGTTAGCCTTCTTCATGTTCTCTCAAAGGAAAATATGTTTTTTAAGGCAACTGAAAAAGCTATAAATATAATGGAACAGAACCTTACAGCACTTAAGAGATTCCCATTCAAGGTGAGAATATCTTTCAGAATTCCAGATTTCCAAATGACTATTTTAAAGTGTTTTGCTTTCTTTCAGTGAGATTTTAGAATTTCCGGCAACTGTGAGTCTTGTTCTGGCAAGCATTCATCTGGTCGAAGTGAAAAATTGTGTTAATCAATGCAGCAAAAGCTACATAACAAAAACAAAGAATTTTCTAGCAAGATTTATAATACACAGAGGCCAGACATCAAACAAGATCAAAATGTATACAAATATATTTAAAAATATGTACTTATTAATATGTCAGTGATAAATATTTTGGGTTTCACTGACCATTTGGGAAAAAGCATATATTTACTTTGAACCCTGAGAACTTTTCTGGGTCAAGATAAAATAAGACAGTTTAAACAAGTGAGCCAACATCGCATAAGGGAGTTCCTTGTAACGATGACTGCCCTCGATGACTTTTATGATTTAACTGTGTGAGATTCCAGATCCAAATTCTAAAGGGGAAATGAAAGTTAAGAGCAACCGCAGGACTTATTTTAAAAATCCTTTTATCTTTTCACAATGGAGACCACGGAGAACAAGATCTGTTTTTAAAAGATGGAAATGAAGATGCCGGAAGGAGCCAAGACCTATTAATACAATGAGTACATCCAAATTTCAGCAGTGACAGGAGAGGTAGTTCACTCAGAGGTTAACTAAATAATTATTTTAAGGACTCACTGTCCTTTCTGAGAAAATGTACTGCAATGTCAACTGCTCTCAAGATGTGAAAAATTAGAACAGTTATGAGTATAACTGAGCATATCTCTTCATAAAACATGGACTTCACTTACTGAATTACAGGATGCACAGTCAGCGTTTATCAGTATTTTATAGTTAGCAGAGTTGTACCAAAATCATACCATGACTTATCTCAGTCAGACAGGTTTCTCTTGGCCTATCTCAATTGACATGGCTAGCTCTTGTGGTTTATTACAATCTTATCAATACTATGGTTCGCTCTGGTTGCCTTTGACAAGAAGGAAACTAAGTAGTGAAGTTGCTGTGAGCTGAGGACAGGGCGTTACTCTCTGGCCATTAGAAAGTTCTTGAAGAGAAACTGAGATCTGGAGTCTACAGGGTGTTCTGCCATTGCTTAGAAAGGGATCTGAAACATTGTAAACATTAAAAAATATTTTTAAGGAATAAATCGTGCTACTACAAAAATTGACAAAAATAACTTCAGAGGACAATCCATTTGGAAGATCCCTTTCTAATTATATTAGTATTAAAATACAGTTATAGGTTAATTATTGTGATTTCTCTTAATTACTCTCTGATTATGGTGTTGAGTCCTTATTTGGGTTAAATTGGAACAAAGATGCCTGGAAGGAGAAAATGCACATACAAGAAAATTCTATGTACTAAAACTCTTTGGTCTTTTATCATAAATTATATCATCCATGAAGAGGCTCAGTTTATTATTTTGTTATCCAAACTTGTTTGTGTCATAAATTTATCCCATAGTTGTGCCTACTCATCTCTCTGTTCCCTCTTCTAATTTATCTTTTTCTGTACAAATGCTTTAGGCATTGTTGAAATTGTTTCCACTTTTGATTTGCCAATAGTTTTAATTATGATTGCATTATGTCAACTAATTTGAATGTATAATACTAGCAACATCAAAAAAAGTCCTAACTTGAACTTATCTATTTCTAAATTTGGTCTTCCTCCAGTCCTTTCAGTGTTTTGTAGAATGAGAAAGGACAAGTGTCACCTGGAATCCTCAACTTCATCTTTGACCACCCTAAAATTCTTCTCATCTAACAGGCCACTCAGTATTATCACATCTGTTTTCCAAAACGTATTTCTAACTAATCCTTCCTTTCCTCTGCATTTTCTCTGCCCTCACTTGCCCTCAGGTTCTATTCAGATGCCAACCCCCCTCTGGCAATGTCATTGTGGCTTGGCCACCCTTGATGCTAATGCTACTTCATGCACAATGCGCAAGACTCCTAAGGTTACCTTCTCAGATTACAGACATGCATTACTCACTTCACTGTTTGGAGTCATTTCCCAAGTCCCTAAAGGCTTCTGAACCAGCATCTGTAAGGCAGTCAAGATGCATCATCGTTCAGTTCTTTTATATCGATGCAGATTATGCGCCTCCACTTCCTTGCTGCTCGTCTTTATGTACTTTGGGCCTCACAATCTTCTGATCATGGAGTTCATGAGGGATGAATATTTTGTCACCCCTTTTGCTATTGTTATTCTATTGGTATTTGAATATCTTAGTACATTCTTGTTGCGCCTCAATAAATCCTCCCAATCCTTTAAGATTGAGCTCAGATGCAAAGACTCAGTGTTAACATTTTCTGTGCTGATTTCCATTTCTTCTCCTTCTTCATTGGCTCAGCCTGATTTAGTTTAAAACCGATTTAATATTTCAACTCACACCTAAAGGTTGTAAATGTGCAAACAGACCTTGGAGGAATTGTGCTCTCTCTAACTCAATGTATTCTACGTATCCCCAAAGAACATGACTTCACAGGCCTAAAGATGAACATGTCTGATCAACAAGACTGATCAATAATTAAAGCATATGTGAGCTGTTAAAGATTTAGACTTATTTAATGACCCTCACTTTGATGTTTAAGACTGTACTGGCAATTTGAAATGGAAGTGGAGCAGCCTTTGAAGTGATTTTGATTAGTTTATTTCTGTCCTAGTGCCATTTTTTCCCATCTGTCTTATCAAAGTGAATCATCTCCTCTTTGCTTTTACTCAGCAGAGCCTCAGGATTTCATCCTCAGATAAAATATTTAGTATCAAAGACTATCACCATATTTTGAGGCTATTCTATATTTACTTAATAAAATAAGGATAAGAATTTGCTATTATTGGGATGTTACCTTCTGCTCACCATCGCAACGAGTGTTTTCACAGGTATCCTTTCATGCAATTTTCTTTTGCAGGTGATGAGGATACTAGCTCTGATCCTCACATCATTCTCATAACTCCTTCTGGAATGACTTTTAAACTCTTTTTCAAGTCTAAGTTTTTATTTAATTTCCAGAAAAAAATATGCTGCCAAACTTCATAAATCATTAAGGTATTGTAAGTTAAAACTACAGTCTATGCTTTGACATTAAAAGGCTAGTTTTCTGAGACAGACAAACAGAAATTTACCTCGTGTTGAAAAACTGCTCGGCAGAATCTCCAGAAGCCAAGCAGGTGTATGCAAATTCTTTAAATCAGCACTTTAACTTCCAGTGAAACATCCACACAAAGGTGTAAGATGTAAAATTAAACCTTTGCTGTTTTACCTAATAGCAGGGCCTGAGGCTGGAGGGCAGCGGCCATCTTGTAATCCTGAAACAATGGAATAAGATCCTAAACCTCCAATTAATGAACCATTGCCAGATTGACTGACTTGAGGTCAAAAAAAGGTGATTTGGAAGTATGGGGGAGTTTAAACTGCACACCATAGGTTCCCTTCTGTGTCTCTGGTCCCCTGCGCTATATAATCCTGCACTTGATTTTCTAATGCAGCTCTAGTCTTCTTACAGCTGCCCAAACACCGAGTGACTTCTGGTCCCAGATCCTCAGGCCTGAGGTATTACATGGGCGTTCAATGCTTCTTCTCGAGAGGCAGCTGCAGAGCTGGCGTCCTCATTTCCTTTGCTCTGTAGACGTCATTGCATCTGAGAGGCCTGCCCTCACCTCTTCGTTAATGCAGCACCATTTCTAGCCATCTTCATAACTTCCTTTGTTTTCACCACTCATATCAATACCTGCTCATTTTAAAAAATTGCCCATCAAACTATCTCTGCCTGTAAATTTCAACAGGAGAGGGGCTTTGTGCTGTTTAGTTCATGGGGATAAACTCAAAGCCTAAGAAAACAGATTCTGAAAATATATGGCAGGTACAGCACAACTATTTTTGGTTAAATGACTTTAACATATGGCGTTAAAGTTGCTGACAATCTTCAGGAAATCTTCTGTCTCCTTGATGTAGTAAGAAGAGAAATATTGCTGGATGTGTGCAGCGTGGGGAGTGCATCCATCTCTGACCGGGCTGTCTCATTGCTTGAAGTTTCACTTTGCACTTCTCAAAATGTGACTGCTCAAACAACTTCTCTCTCAAGAAATCCTCTTCTCAGAAATCAAATCCTCAACATTCAATCACAGCTTTAGAGATGAGTATAGAATTCCCAAGGTTCCTGGTGATCCTTTTCAAGTCTTCTGTGTGCTTTCGTTTTTCTTTGCTTACACTTGACTCCCAAGGCAATGGAAAACATTGTTCTGGTGGGAGACAGGCAGGTCTTAGGGCCAATAGATGCACTGCAAAGGACCAGGGACATGATCTCTTTAGGTATCCAAATTATATTCTATTACACAAGTATGCACATATATGTGATCCCTTACTTATTCAGCAAATATCTGCATTATGCCCTGTGCTGGGGAAAGGAAGCTAAATATGGACAAATAGGTTTGACCTCCCCTTCTTTTAGTGCAGCTTACAATCCAGTTGAGTGTCTTGGTTTGAATTCTTTCAGAAGCTGACCCCGAAACAACTAGAAGGACAATGATGGATAATGGAGATCAGGAAAAGGAGGGGAAAACAGGGAAGGACAGAAAGCTCATACAGGTGTGCTAAAGAGCTGTTACTGCTGTAGGCAACTGGGCTCACTGGTGCTGTGCATTGCAAAGCTATTTCACAAAAGGAATGCCTCCAATTTGTTCCACCAAAGGGTAGATCAACTCTGGGCTGCCAGGGTTGAGAGATGCTCTTGGGACATGAATTCGCTGGCATTCGGATCACCCCTTGTGTGGACAGAGCAGGATTTTGTGGCCAGAGAGAGTCCCCAAGTGGAGATGAAAAGGTTCTAAGAGTAGGAATCACAAGGAAGAAGAGAGGTGATTACAGAAGCACCTGCAGCTCTGCAACAAAGTAAGGCAGGTAGGATGCCAGCTATTAACAAAGTCAAAAGCAGGAAAAACCTAGGAGAGTTAGGATGACTGGATAATGTGTTATATTAACTGATGAAAATTACCGTAAGTGTACAATACTAAGCCGAGAGGTACAAGATAGGAAACATTTGCTCTCACTCATGAACGAAGAAAAAATTTCTGGCTGAAGAAATAATTGAGAGCAAAGACCAGGTTGCAGGGATTAATATGGTACGCTTAACAAGCTAACAACCGGCCTGTGGAGCCAAAGCGAGAAAACTGAAGAAAATACCAGGGATGTGCTCAAAGGGTTGCAGGAGTTCTACATGTGATACAGGGGGTGGAAAGCCACCGGTGTCAATCATGAATAAGCCAATTTGCATTATGAAAGTCATGTATGCTTTACATATACACAAGTATGCATATATGTGTTCAGTAGGTAGGCATTTCATACATTATATACACATTTCCTTATTTACATATTCTTAACTTTTTAGACACATAGTCTCACTCTATAGTTTAGGTTGGTCCTGAAGTCACTATGTAGCCCGGACTGGCTCTGAATTCATGGCAATCCTCCTGCATCAGCCTCCTGAGTGCTGGGATTATAGGTTTGCACAATTAGTCTGAGCTAATTTTTATGAGGTGCTGGGGAAATGAACCCAGGGCCTTGTGCTCACTAGGCAAGCAAGTGCTCTAACAGCTGCGCTCCATCCCCAGCCCTTACAAATACTTGCATCTGCATTAATTTACACACTCTAGTATAATAAATAGTAAAAACTGAACTTCTTCTTTTTGTTCCCAGTTACTATGCACACATGACCAGTACAGACAAATATGTGTGCATTTTGTGATTCTAGGTGACATCGCTGTGAATGACTCTGGAAGGGTCTGGTTGTTTCCATAACCAGGAGACCCTAGCATCGGGGGGGAGACAGGAGAGCGTCGCTCAGATGAACCGACATTTCCCTTGGTAACAGCAACTCCCTTAAGGAAATGGCTAATATGAATTAAAAAGCACTAGAGGTAAAGAAATAGATAAAACCTGTAACACCTATAACTTGAGGCTTCACATATGATGAATAACTTTATGGTTTTTTTGCTTTTCCTATTATTTTTCATACATATCAGCTGTTACAGAACCAGAGAATTTTAGTATGGAGAGTGACTCACTGCAGGGCTCACCTCTAATCTTCACATCTTGTTTTTAAAAAAGATTCAAAGTCATTAAGAAAGGCAAATGCATTATTTGACTTACATTCAGTACACATTAGCAATACAGTATTTTGGAGCCTTCTAACAAAAGACAAAAGATTGCTGCATTGACAGTGAAATTATTAGAGCATTGTGAGGCACATTATGTTAGCTGGCAACGAGACATCTGTGGCACACCTGTTTTATGCCAAGCGACACAATAGGAGAAAGTTAGCGAGGCAGCGTTATTCTCAATTGTTTTAAAGGCAAGGGGTCATGGAGACAGTGCTGACACAGGCTCATTTTTAATGGGTTTAAAATTAGTTTTAACCCACAGAAGTCACGCACAGCATGTGCAATGATTTGCTCGGAGTGGTTGCTGGGAAGAAGCTGGATAATAGACAAAAACAGAAAGAAAGGAAATTTTTTTCCCCTTCAGGATGTCTCCTACCGCTATTGTTTGTGCAAGGTCCCTCCTACAGAAAGTCTACTGTCTGCCTAAGCAACATCGGCTCCGGACCTGAGGCTGAAATCAGGTAGACAGTGTGTTCATCCTTTGACCCAACTCTTGGCCCCATTGTTGAAACCTACACACTCGGATAATCCTTAGGTCATGCATTATTTTGAGGCCAGCCGTAAGCCACAATCTCCATAAACATACTGGTTGAGAAACAGGAGCAACTGTATTGCACCATAAATGATGAAATGATTCCATGGGGAAATAATTCATTAGAAAGAGATTATTCTTTTCCCCCAAAGTTTGCATGATTCCCATTGAGTGAACGATTTCCAAGTTTTCTTAACGAATTTAGTATGGGGTTGGAGGCATAGCTTAGCGGATAGACTGCTTGTCTAGCATGCGTAGGACCCTGGGTTTGATTCCCCAGTACCACGTAAGCATAAGCCAGGCATGATGCACACATACGTCATCCCAGCATGCAGGAGGCTAAAGTAGGAGCGATACCATGTGTTTGAGCCAGGCTGAGCTACAAAGCTATAGTCAGGATAAGCCTGGACTACAGCATGAAACCCTGTCTCAAAAAAAAAAAAAAAAATAGGAGAAGTAAGAAAAGAAAAAGAAACAGAAAAAAAAAACCATTTAGGATGACTTGAAATGTGAAGAGAATTAGGAAATTCAAAGCTACATGAAAAGATTCATATATATTCATTTCTACTATTTTAAAAAAGTTCTGTTTGACATAAAGCTAAATATCTGTTGGCAGACACATGGGAAAAATACATTGTGGCACATCCATACAATGGAATACCACTTAGCAATACAGGAGAATATTTTTTATGTGAAAGACTGCATACACAAAATGTGAATGTTGTTTGAGTCTCTCTGTCTCTCTCTCTCTCTGTCTCTCTCTCTCTCTCTCTCTCTCTCTGTCTCTCTCACATACACACATTCTACATATATATAAAACATTTTGGATAAAGGACCCTCAATGAACCTGCAAACAAAGCATAGTGCAGAATCTTGATTGAGTCCTTGAGGGCACGCTATAAAGAAAATGGAGAATGCTAAGGACAAATGGGAATTTTTAAAATAGAAATTTGTGGGAGGAGGAAGTAAAATTGAAAAAACATTTTAAAAAAGAAGAGGAGTTCCCTGTCCGTCTTACCTCCATTTTGACTGAAGAAAAACCCTCTCTCTCTCCCCTTGGTCACACAGGAAGGGCGCAGTGGCTCTTCAGTCACTGTGAAGTCACAAGGACGAGTGTTTTCCTGTCTGCTTCTCCCCACGCTGCTCCAGCCCCTCAGCTTCCCAGACCCTCATAGCTGCCCTGTAGTTTCAGTTGCTATGTTCTCTGTTTAAGCCAGTCCAGACTTTTTAGGGGCTCTCAGTCTCTACAAACATGGAGAGACTTTCCCATCAATGGGTCTTGGCTACAGAAACAGTTCAATTGAGGAGCTGTGGCTGCTGATGCTCAAGCTGTCTTAAAAAGGAAGAGCCAAAGGGAGAGAAAATGCCCCGAACAGGGCCCTGCCTGCTCAAGGAGATGACGATGGCAACGTGAACTACCTGTTCTCATTTTGGGGCCATAAAAACCACTCCAACTGTAAAAATTAGAGTTTGTATTTGGTGTTTGTAACTCTAAAGAATTTGAAAATGGCCGAGCGAGGCTGGGAAACCAGGGCTTCCTGCATTGTCTTGCTCTTCCAATTTTGTCCCTTCTGTCATTCTCCTGTGTAACGGTAATAAAATGGTTGTTAAAAATACGTTGCTTACTTTCTCCAAAGATAGGAGCCTTAAAAAAATGACAAAAGGTAGCTGTTGGTGAAGTCGCTTTTTGCCTTATGAAACATTTGTTACCTTTGTGGAACTAGTTTGTTACAAAATAGTAAGAAATCCAAGTGATCTCTTTAAATTATTTTAAGTGCACATGTATCACAGGAATGTTTTCTTGAGCAATCTCAAATATGGCAGAAGCTGCAAACACAACTTGGTTTTTTACAAATAAGATGTTACCAACTTAAATCTCTATTTTATAACTGTGTCTACCTTCCTGATCCCTGAAGATCCACTTTCACATATCACTGAAAACTTAATTTACTTAGTTACATGTAGAGGATTTGTACTTATAAACCAAATGTCTCTCCAACGTTTTAGCAATTTTCATTGCCAAGTCACACTAAATCGGGATTATCTATGTCCCAACCTTTTTTGTTAAACTAGATGGTCTGAATCTTCAACTTTGTCAATTCGGGGGCCAGTAAAGTTCTATTTTGTGTCGTCCATGTCTTTGATCACCTTTGCTTTGTGTAACTGTCCTGCATTTGTCCAACATGAACTGGCTGTGTACCATGCACACATTTCTCTACTGCACTATTTATCTTTGTTATTTTGTGGGAGCTTTTTATATGTTATGCATATTAATTACTTTTCTGGTGTGTGCTATGAAAGGACCTTTTCAAAAGAACACATTGGAATGTAAAGTAAACAAATAAATCATCTTCCCAAGAAGTTGAGCCCAAGGACAAGAGTGGTATGGAATTCCTTAGCAGAGCTTCTGCCCAGTGGGAGTTGTAACCCTGCCCCAGCCTTTGTCCCACAATCTTAGGGCTTCTCCCATGGTGGGAGCAACATTCTCCAAGAGATGAGAACAGGGCAAAGCAGGGTGCTGCTCGCCTCTTGCTGAAGATGTCGAGAGGGAACAGAGGAACTAAGGATGCTTCTGGGAGGCAACAATTGTTCTACGCAGAGTGGGGTCCTGGAATGCAAGAATCTTTCCTAACATTCCCAGGAGGACGTGAGGACTCCCACTCTCAAGAGTCTGAGGAGTGGTCTGTTCGCGGGCTGAAAAGCATGTTCCTGTGTTTGGGGCTGGAGGGGAGCTTTGTTATATTCCAAGACTAGATCAAACGTCCTATGTGAGATAGTCTCCTCCAAATACCAGGCAGGCACAGGCATAAGAAGTCAGTGTGGCTCTCCCACCCCAAGCTACACAGGAGTTTTCCAGCTCTTCTAACTCTTAGTACCCTATTCAGCCAGGCAAGGTTGAGAACCGCAGCTGCTAACAGAATATGAGGCGAGAAGAGGTAAAAGAATGGAAGCCAGTCACATTCCTTTTTCTCAAGCTGGGCTGCTTCCAAATGCAGCAGAGAGCTGAAGAGAAGCAATTTTATCTCAGAAGGATGATGGAAGGGTTGATTAATATCTTGGACTGAACTGAGATTATATTTCTGACTCAACATAAAAAGAATCATGAGTCCTCCAGAAGGTTCTACTTCACTAAATTTTAGGGTATATTTGGGCAATCAAAAGTAATTTTGTGTATATCTTGTGTATCATACATTGGTTAATATATTACAAAATTTTTCTTATTTGTCCTCTTGCTTTCTATGCATATGAATATGTTCATAGACATTCTCCATTCTTATCACCAAATTCACCTATCATTTGCAATGTCTTCTTGATCTAAGATCATAGACTCTTATTAAAAAAAAAAAAAAGAACCTACTTGGTATTTGAGTTTCCTACCGTTGTTTCTAGACACAGCTGGGATTCATTGCATGAATGCTGTAGTGTGAAACCTCTCCGCTGGGGAGAGCAGCCTTGGTCAAATCTATACTCACTTCCTGCGGCAGCCGATTTCCATTGACTGATCCCCATGACTGACCAAGTACCCCTGGGCTAGCAGCTATACAGGGGCAGTACAGTCTCACATCTCTCCTAGGGTGGGCAGAGATCTCAACCCAGACTAAGTTGTAGCTCAGTTTTTCTCTCTGTCCCTTGCTGTTTCTTTTGTATCCCCCGTTACCACTGGGAGAGACCTCCAGGGCAGCGCTCCAGGAGCCTCCTACCAACAGATCTGTATCAAAAAAGAAACTTCAAGTTCAACTCCAGCCTGTGTAATTTACTCTTACTGAGATCTTGCCACAAATTTTTTTCAAAAAGTTTTTAAAGGAGAGGGGGACTGGGGATGTAACTCAGTATGAAGGCCCTGGGTTCAGTCCCCCACATGCAATACAAATAAATACATAAATATAATAAATAAGTAAATAAAACAAAACAACATTAACTCCTACTTCTTAGGGAAAATGACCTGTAAAAAATTTGAAGTCACTGACTAAATTAATTTATCTTCCAAACGGTGAGTCCACAATCAAGGTACATTTTTCTGAACAGTCTGTCCTTTTCCTTCCAATTTAGGATGTTACCTTCATTACACACTGAAGTTCCCATTGGGCATTGGTTTGTCTTAAAATATATGACTCCTTGATATTTTAATGATTGTCTGTCACATTGTTTTCATGACTGTAGGTTTAGAATACATTTTGATATTAGTCAAGACAAGTAACCTATATGATTTTAATTTTCTGTGAAAAATATCATTAGCCCTTCTTACATTTGATTTTCCTCTTCCAGATAAAAAGCTCAAGTCCAAGAATTGAATGTGGATTTTAGTGGTTATTGCATTGAGTCTATAACATAATGTATGAGGAATTGAAATATTTCCAATGTTGATTTTCTAAATACAAGAATCTTACCTGTTTTTCTGTGTACTCATAGTCTTTATAGTTTTCTTCCTTTGCATCTCCAACTTTATCTTTGGGTAAATTTATTTCTCTATATTTTAGAATATTTATTGCTGTTATAGAACGCTATTTGAGATTTATAGGCTAATCTCACATCTGAACATCTTGATAAACTCTCTTAATATTTTTGGCTTATATTCTTAAATTTTCTTCTGGTCAGATGAAGTTATTTACAAATAATTCTAATTTTGTCATTTCCTTTCCATTCAATATACCTAATTTCTTTTTATGTTTTATTAAATTGGCTATGATCCTCAAAACAATGACCATGATTGCAGCTTTCTGTGTTTTCTTCAAGGCTTTAATAGGAATTCCTAAGATAACTCACCAATAAGTGTGTTTTTATGAAGAATGTTTCTGGTAGATGCCAAAAATCTACTTAAGGCTATGATTTAAGTACGAGTCATTTATAACTACGTGGAAAAAAATTATAAAGCACAGTGAACAGAAGCCAGGGACAGAGAGATGGATCAGGGCACCCTGGACAGGTGGCTTTTAGCAGAAACTGACTATTCCAGGAAACACAGGGAGACTGTCTAACTAACTAACTAACTAACTAATTAACTGAATAAGTAAGAGATGTCAGGTGGCTCAATTATAAGGAATAAAGTTTGTTTGGAAATAAAAACAAACATTCTAAATATTTTATTATACCTGAGATACATTGAAAGAGTGAGTGGAACAGGTACATCAGACAGGAAGACTCTGTCTAATAAATATCTTTAAATACAAAACAAATTGCATTCATGAAGTCACCCAAAAGCAATTCGGTGTGTAACTCCAGGAACTCTAATATTCAATTAGTAAGAGCTTGGAAAATCCAAAGAGGAACAGATGGAGGAGAGGCAAAAATCAAGCAATAGAATAAACTTATCTTGAATGGTGGATAGAATAAATCTTCGTAGCAAAAGGGTGAAATAAGTTCCAAATAGCACTAATGCAAGGAGACATGGCACATCCTGGCAAAATTCCTAAATTTCAGAGTAATCTGTGGAAGATTTAATAAAGAAAATGTTTCTCCTAAAACGGAAGAAATATTCATACTGACATTCAATTTCCAAGGCAAAAAAAAATAAAATAAAATAAAAAGGACACAAGCTTCAAGGTTTACAACTCTGAATATAGATGACAGAATTTAAGACAGGAAGCACTAGTGAGATGAAGCAATAGTCCATATGGTAAAAGAACAATTAATGAATTACACAGGATGTCTAAACCAATGACTAAGATACCTACTGCTGTGGTTTGGATCCTGCGTGTCCCCCAAAAGTCTCATGTATTTAAACATAGTGCGATAACTGCGGAACTGTATTATTGGGAGGAAGAGCCTGGCTGGAAGGGGAATGAAGATGCTAGGGGCATGAACTGGAGGGATTGTGTCAATTTGTTAAGACTGGTGGTTGCCCAGGACACAGCTTCAGGTGTACGTGTTTTACTTGTGGGGCAGAAAGATAGGGAGCTGCACCCCATCTGGGTGGGAGGGTCCAATCAGAAGCTTAAAGCAATTAAATGAAGGAAGAAGAAACATTGTTGTAGCTTCTTCCTGGGAAAGTTCTAGCCTTGCCTGAGCCTCCTGACTCACTTGGCCACTGTCTCGAATGCCATGAGTAGCTCTCCAGCCTCTACCATATGCTTCCATCACTGCTGGCTGCCCCTGAACAGAAAGTGTGAGACCTTTTGAAACTGTGAGCGATATAAATCTTCCTCCTTTAAATTGTGGATGTTGGGTATTTTTTTCCCAACAACAAATAAGTAACCAAGATAGCTGCCTGTGCAAAACACTAACAGAGATCAAGGGAGAAAATAACAAATGCAGCTATGTTGAAATATTGTAATATACCATTTTAAGAAACAGTGAAAGGGAAAGCAGGAAGTGTGAAACACATCAAAAATTAATTTCACAAAATGAAAAATTGATGGGTAGAAGTATATGAAGTGTTGTCATATGTTTATAAAGATTAACTACATAATTGCCCCCCAAACTGAAAAACTAGATTTTATTAGACATATGTTCTGATCATAATCTACAAACATAAAAATGTCCACTACATGTTATTTAATTTTTTATATTCTTTATGGATATTGAGTGGTTTAACTCTTATGGAAGCCTAATGGGGTAGTTATCTATTATTCAGATGATGAAACTGAGGCAGACATTAGTTGAATGGTTGAGCTAATATGACACAGATTAGTAAGTGGGGCCACCTGGCACTCACCAATATATTTTTAAATTCTTTTTAAATTTTTAATGTTTTTGATTTTAAAATATTTGTCAAACAAGGTTCTTTATATCCAAAGGATAGAATGTGCTGACTCAGCATACTTTTACGTTACATAATGATGACTACAATCAAGTTATAATTGATTGATGACTACAATCAAGTTAATTTATGCATTCATCACCAGCTAACACTGTATGTCAGATCCCTAGTGCAAAATTTATCTCAAGAATTCAGAACCGGCATGAAGAAAGGGTAAAAACTAAAACTGTAAAAATGGAAGTATAAAAATTGTGAGAACTAAAAAAGAAAATTACCAAAGACAGCTCTAGTGATAAAAATAGACAATGATAAAAATAGAAACGTGTACAGGCATTTGATAAATGACAATGACTGAAAATAGTGAGAGAAGCAAGACGCATGTAAGAAAAGCCATGGGATATTTACGTACACATCTAAAACATGATAGGCCCCAAGCCACATGCATGCGTAGCCAACCAACTCCAGTTGGATTAAATGCATACATTTCAGAATAATACCGGAAACAATGAACATCACAGAAAGATTAGGAAACGGTGTGAAAGAAAAAGGAGGAGATGATAAGAAGATGCTTACACAGAAATACTTAACAGCTTGGGCCGATGGCACCTGCCCGTGATCCCAGGACTCTGGGAGCTGAATTGGGAGAATGGCAAATCTCAGCCCTGTCTAGGCACCTTAACGACTTAGTAAGACCGTGTCACAAAATAAACAATAAAGATGGATGGGATGTGTCTCAATGTGAAGTCTCTGGGCTCAAGTCCCTGTGCTGCATGCAAGTACGTGGGCATGTGCATGCACACACACACCACGGGAGGAAAAGAATTATGTTTAACAATAGCAGGAGACAAAGAAGCTATAGAAGAGAAATGTGTTTAACCTTACACAAATTTAAAATGTATGTATAGTTTACCTAATGTTAAAAGTGTTCTTAGAAATTAGTTAAAACAATCATAGAAAAGTAGACTGATGATGTAAAAAGTAATCTATGGAAAAGCAAAATATCAATAATAAACATATGGGAAATGCTCTCTAGTAGTCAGACAACAGAAATGTAAATAATGATCACAGTATTCTAAGCTCTCAAACTGCAAAATCAGGTGCACACTGCTGCCGCGGGTAGGCACACGGAGAAAGGACAGTTTTGCCTTTGGCTAGTGTGGATACCCATCATGTAGGACCTTTTGGAATTCAAATTGCCAATATTTTAGTAGAATTAAAAAGAAACCCCACATACTCATAATTCCTAAAACACGACTCCAAAAGATCTATCTCACTCACTGAAATAAAAGAACTAATATGTAGTGTGTGTGTGTGTGTGTGTGTGTGTGTGTGTGTGTGTACTATCTTGTTAAATTATCAAAAACAAAATGAATGGAAGCGTGTGTTCATCAAAGTTTTATAAACAATGCAGAACTCTCTGATACGTGCATTTTTATACGCTTAGGTGATTAGGAGAAAGGTATATGCTTCACTCTGGCCCTCCTGGAAAGCGAATGCCCACATGGGCTTAAGAGGCAAGAGATTCCCCCACCCCCACTTCCACCCGGAGATTACTCTGCTGAGACCTAAAACAGGGAGAAAGGAGGATTAGGATAGAGCGAGCCCAAGAATACTTTTGGATTTCTCAAGGTCTTGGACAATGTAATGATAAGCCTGGGAGCAGACTGCCTACTACAGGCTCCTCCCTGGACCCACTGGGGAGGCAAAAATGGCCACCTAATACCACAACCTCCCCTCCAGCCTCTGCCCAGTCACTGGCTGAACAGCCAGCCACATTCCTTGCAGCGGAGTGGTAAGCTATTTCTTGAGGGGACCCCAGCACTTCACCCCCGCGAGTGTGTGGCACAGTATGGACAAGTCAGTGTGCACAAGTGTGTCAGTCAGGAATGAGAATGTGGGCTAAGAGAGAGGGGTTAAAGTAGCGGTAACCAAACAAAATAGGGAAAACTGGGGTGCTTTGTCATTCTCTTATCTATAGATCTTGAAATGCAATTTAGTTTCTCATGTCCTCATCTTCACAAAAATGGGATTTTATTTTTGTAACTGAATTTTCTTTTTCAAAAGCATTGCTCAGAACCGCCCACGCCAATGGATCTGTCTGTACTCGTCTCGTTGTGACTATACCACAGCAGACTTACCTTAGTTTCTTTTGGTGGAGGAAACAGTGTGCTGTTTTCTCATTGGCATTGTGCACAGCCTGCAAACTTCTCCTGGGACCTATGGCAAGAGTTTCTTCATGGTATACCAGGCAGAGCTGTAATTGCTGAGGTGAGGGCCACCCACATGGTCACCTTCACAGAGAATGCCAAATAGTTTTTCAAAGTAGCCTTTAACAAGTTCCACTGTTAATTTTACATAAGATCATGTAAATTAATATTTGTGCATAATGAGATACAGTTGTGAGACTTCAGGGAATTTTTATTTTCGATGTATCTTTTGAAGTTACTTTAAAGAAGCAAGTACTATTTATGTAATAGACAAAACAAGTCAACTCAGTTAAGGCAGGTTGATGATTAGAAAAAAAGAAATAAGTCTTCAAAAATATCTGGTTGTCATGGTAACTATACAGTCTAATCAGAAAAGCAAGCTAGGGAATCTCATTAATCAAAACAAAACTAAGTAGAGCTGAGCTGTCTACCGCAATCTTATGTAGTCTGAGAAATCTTAGAGATAAACAGAAGCTATCAGCACAGAGGGATCATAATCCTTGAATCTTAATCCCAGCTAATTTAATTTTCCTCTGAGAGAACTCCTTTCCAATTAAACCGTCTGCTTTTAGAAAAAGGCAAGCTGTTCAGAGGGGATGCAGGGGCCACATGGTTTCCGTCTACTCTGAGAAGGAAGAAGTTATATAAAATGCAACATGATGTTGCTAAGTTCATGGACAGCACAGTAGTCAGAACTCCTTAACTCCTGGTTCTGGAGGGCAACTCACTTGAGACCCCTTCCCAGGCAGCAGGAGCATTTACCCCTCTATCTTTTGTTTCTAAAGAAAGACCTGTTGCTCTACCTTGAAAGAAAAAAAACCTGCTAGTTCTCTTTCATTATTATAGAAGATACTGATGCTTTCAGTTTCCAGATCAAAGTGTCTGCCTTTCCTGAACTGCATTTTCCCAGTGAGCTTAAGTAAGAATATTTGTAATTAAAAAAAAGTTCTGTTCCAGATTAATCAAGGTATATATTGTGCAAAAATAGCCAAAATATTTGTTGGATCTCTTTTTTTCTCCTTTCCTGTCATTAAAAATGTCTTTACTTTCATTTCAATAATAAAGAGAAATATGGGGGGTTTTTTGCATGCATTAGTTCACTTCTGATTATCTTAGATGAGAAATTTGCCAAGATTTCACAGAGAAGAGTCAAGAGGCCCAGCAGAGGGGGCCATTTCTTAGTCGGTGTCTCCCTAAGGAGGTAGCAACCACAACAGCTCTGTAGGCAGCGAGAACTTAAAAGAAACAAGCAGAAGCCCTGAAAGATGATGCACAGGAACAGGGTATTTTCTGAACTGGTTGCTGTAAGAAACAACTACACCTCTAAGAGCCAGAAGAATACAAACAAGGGGCTGGGCTGACCAAAACGAGACAGGTAGAGAAGGAACCACAACAGAGGAGTCTTGAGAGCACACACTAAGAAGCACTGGGCCTGCCCCTCAGAGGAACGACATGCACAATCTGTGCTGCTGTCCTCGAGCTCAGAGGAGGGACCCTACAGAGGGAAGAGAACCCAGACACAGGCTAGACTTGATTTCACAATTCAGGAATGGGTCAAAAACGAAGTGTCAGGTCTTCCACCAAAGTTGTATTATTCTTCCACAAAACAAAACATGAGGCTTCTGTAGATAAATGGATGCAGCTTGAGACTATCAGAAGGTTGGATATCACGTGGTTTCTCTAATATGAGAAACCCAGAATACAGGCAATTTTGAGAACCAACTGAGTGTGACAGTGGCAGTCAGGGAGATGAGGGAGGGAGGAGAAGGGCCAAAAAGGAGGAGGGGAGAGTTTGGAATGTTGACGGAGTATATATGTACACAAAATATCCCAGCTAAATTTACCCCATTATTTACTGCATATATACAAATAAAAATGGGGGAAAGTGGATTATTCCCCCAGGGAATGAGAAGAATGAGAAAACAACAGAGGAAACACATGGCCATTCACATATTCTATACATCCTTCCTGTCAGTAGGAATCCTTCTTTGATTTTATGATGATTGGATGAGGTTGAGTGGCTTTTCCAAGTTATAGCGCAAGTCACCAGCCCCAGGCAGATATCGAATTTGTTGAGTGTCTTATTTATCATCTGATTTTAACTACTTAAAAAAGTAGAGTTTTGTCTCTTCCCTGTGTTTGACTGCCATGAAAGGGAAACTTAAACTAAGGGCAGGAAGACAGAATTCTAGAAGATGCAGCAGGATTCTAGAAGACTCAATTCCATGGGACGATGGAATTACATACCTTTATTCAAGGATCAGTTTTGGTAGTCCGCTAACTTCAATTTAAAGAACTAAGGTACTTGTGGAGTGACAACTGGCTTACCAAAGATGGAAAAGACAGGAAAGCCAACTGGACATACTCATTCCACAATATGCTTTGGGTTCTTGTTGTTGGACTCTATGCTGCATGGGTAAGTATATAACTAGTTCATATAAGAAGGTCGGCAGGCTGGTACTTTTATAAGATAGAAAACACAGACACACGTGCTACTGTATAGCGCTTCTCTTTTGTATTACTTTATTTTTATATATAACTATATAATTTATATTTTTAAGATTATGCTTATGCAAAGAATTTAAGATTGCACTAAAATAGGGATGGCCCTATAGGAATTCATAGTGCCTTACAGTTATCTGAATCATAATTATATTTGATTAATAAAGAATAATTTAAGTAAATCACATTCCTGAATAACGAACAGAAAGCCAGGAACAGCCTAGAGCCTAAGACTTGATGGAGTTGTGAATTATATCGCCATCTAGTGGCAAACCCTTAAAACCCAGGACCTATGAGAAACTGACCCCATCTTCCCTTCCCTAACCCAACACCCCCACACAGGTGGGAGCAAGTGGCCCTATCTTAGGAAGGGAAGGAGAGCTTCTGTCCTTGTTCTTGATGAGGATGCAGAAGAGTGGATGGTGGCGTGCAGAGTTAATATATTTGAATATACTTACAGTTTTCCCTCTTTAGACCCTAGAAGAATTCTAAAGACCTCTTCAGAAATCAGACATGATCATTTCATCATAGATAAATGCCAATAGGATACAAAACAATCATTTTGCCTTAATTTCATTTTTCTGCAAAGAAAAAAGGATGTTCTAGCTCACAGACAGGATCTATTTACAAATTTAACATATTCTGTACAAGAAAGATCCCAGCGACAACATATTGGAAAATTGATACTCTCTCATTCTTTTTATCATAGTGCAAGTAAAGTATTTATTTTTAAATTATAAGGCATCAAAACGAGCATAACTCGGATGTAAATTGCTCTTTGTTTTAAATCATCACTGCCTTTTTCTTTGCCAGTTACTTTTAAAAAATCCTTTTTTTCATTTACTGTGTGTTATTTAAATTTAGAAAAATTCTTTCTCCCTGCTGTCTTGTAATTTTTTCCTCTTCTCAAATTCACCAGTGCCCTGTGTCATTTTCTTTTCCCCTTAGCATATTTCTTTTATTATTATTCTCCCACAATCAACCATCTCTCTTCTCTAGAGATTTTCTTTTTTTTTTCTTTCTTGTATAATAACTGCTTGGCTTTTGTAAATCTCAGTCCTTTTTTATTAACCGCATAAAAATCCTTTTTCTTTCACATTTCAAAATGAGAAGAAAGAGAAGATTTCATCTAAATAAATGCAAAGTATGCCTGGAAGTTCCTGTGGTGGCAGAGAGGAGGGGACAGGGCATGTCCCAAGGAAACAGGCCTCAAAGTGAAAAGGCTCCCACAGCCAAGGCCAGTATGATTCCTGGGACTAGATAATAACCCAGGGAGTGACAGAGAGGTCAGTGGACTCACACTGAAAGATTGAATGGTTGAGTGGGGAAAAAGAAAAAGCTCCACCTAGAGAAGACTGTAATTAGTTACTGAGGAAGAAAGGAGGAAAACAGAAAATTATTGCTACACAGACTCGTACAAGATCATTGACGCAGGCAAGATTCATTCATAAATGCCAGGGTTAGCTGGCAGAAGTTTGAGAAACAGGATATGTGCATATCATTAAGGGATTTCTTCTAAGATATAGCACAAGAGGAAAAAGAACCGCCCACTGCACAGTGCTGGAACCTGGCAGGCACAACCTTTCCCAGGGCAGCAAGGACCATCCCCTTGGGTGCTAAGACACTTTCCCCCTCTCCTGAAGGATGCACTGAGAGGGACGCAGAGTTTCCTTTGCAGCCTCTTGCCTCCCAAAATGCAGAGCCTCAGTCTAATCATCAAAAACATCACATCAGCCCAAACTAAAGGATGTTCCCATGTCGTGAGAAACAAAAAGACAAAGACCTGTTGCAGATCGGAGGAGACTAAGTCGTCATGGCGCCGTGGCAGGGTAGGCCATGGACCTTGGAACAGAAAAACAAATGCTGGTAAAAAGATGAAGCTCAAACTAGGTGGCTTGGTTTAAAAAACAAGCAAACATACATGCATACATACATACATACATATATTCCCTACTCAAAATGCTTGAGGCCATGTGTTTTGGATTTCAGATTTAGTAATATCTGCATACACATAATGAGATATCTTGGGGGTGGGACCCAAATATCAAATGTATTTATGTTTCATATGTAGCTTAGGCACATAGCCCCAAGGTAATTTTATACCACAGTGGGAGTGTGCCCGCATATTCACTGCTCCGTGTTATATGAGCTTGGCTGTGGAACTTTCCACTTGGAGTGTCATGCTGACATTCAGCGTCTTCAGTTTAGGAGGCATTATTGAATTTTGACTTAGAATCCTCAACCTCTAATATTGCAACGAGGCTAATATCCTTGTTTTGATGGCGGTATCATGCTAATGTCACTGAAATCTTGGTGAAGAGACTTATGGTAACTCTATGTCTTTTTTTTTTTTTTTTTTTTTTGCATAGATAGTTTCTTACCAACAGCAGAATTCTAAGGAGGAGTTTATAAGTCAGGCTTCATGTGCTTGCCTTATTGCTCTATCAGTGTTTCAGAGGCTGACCTAAAATGTCCGGTAGAAAGCATTACCTATCTCTTATGTGGTTGAGCCAACTGCTGTCCAATAAGGCAACACTGAGGTCATTGTACTTGAATGAATGTTGTTTATCTGGGTTGTAAATGTCTTCATGTGTAAATACCTACTGGGGCATTTTGGGATGGGAGCGGCGTACAAATTTCCTTACAGGTAACATGTGGTAAAGTTTGAAGACAGTTTCCATTGTCAGATCTAGGTAGAACTGGCATCAAGTAAGGAGAAGCCAATAATGCTAGTACACCCTACAAATGTACAGGACAGACCCATATAAACAGGAAATGGCAGATTCAAAGTATTAATTGTGCTGAGGATGAGAAATTCTCACATATATAACTGACATCGTGTTTTTAGGTACTAATGATTAGAGCATACTAGTCCTTAGAGAAATATGCTAGTATCAAACTCACACACACACACACACACACACACACACACACACACACGTACACACACCAATATACAAACACACACACCACCACTGCTGCCACCATCATCACAATAAACGTTATTGATAAAGAATTTCAAGCTGAATCAGATGTTTTCACCTATTACTTCACTGGAGTCTTGCCAAGGATGCCATCATGGTGAGGTCATTCCATGGAAGAGCCCATTAATACTTCCCGAGAATATGCAAATCTGTGCATCAAGTGGACCTTTCCAACATTTCCTGCTCTCAAAGAGAAGGCACATTAGTCTGTTCAGTCTCAAAACCAGCTTTCAAAAGTTCACTGTCCACTGAGGAAAACAGACAAATTATTAATGGGCTTGGATTATGTATACATTTACATTTTGGCAATAAACAAAAGAAAACCAAATTAGATGGCTGCCATGTAGTGGCACAGTGATACCCACTCTGAGTTTTCCATTTTGAAAAAAGTCAAGGAAAGAAGTATGACTGCTGTAAAGAAGTAATCTGTCTTCTCACTGATACCTTTTTTGTTTTTTTTTCCAAAAAAAGTGTAGTGTAGTCCTATTTACTAGACTGGGAGAAGAGCTTAAATTTTTCTAAATCATCTCAAATGTTATCACTTTTTTTCTCCATTACCAGTAACGGCTAATCTAGAGACATAGATTTCTGCGGTTGAGGATTATATTAGCAATACCCTGTCAACAGCTCCAATTCAATTATCATTAAAACCCAACAAGGACCCCCATACCGTGCCCCTCCTTTTCCCACGTGCTGCACAGGGACAGCTTTGTCTCAGGGGTCATGACAGCAGAGGGGACTCACTGATTCTGCCCTTTTCTTCACTTCTTGGCATTAACCAAAATATCCAAGTAATTACTTTTTTTGTTTTTATTATCATCTTTAATTTTTGCAAAAGTAGAGATAACATAACTGGTTGGTTGGCTGGTTTTGTTTTCTTTTTTGTGGAGCTAAGGACTGAACCCAGAGCCTTGGGCACACCCGCAAAGTACTAGACCATTGACCCCGGCTCTCAGCTCCCTCTTGGAGGTTCCCACGTGTGCAGCCGAGTGCCATTGATCATATCCACAGCGTTGTGCATCCAACGCAGTTATTCTCTTCCAAGACTTTTGTGTCATCCAAATAGAAACTCTTTGCCAATTAATCAGTTAATTTCAGCTTTCTTCTCTGGCTCAAGAAATCTCTGCTATTTCTGTCTTCATCAATTTTTCTAATATAGATATTTTGTAATATTGTAATCTGATAATTATTGGCATATTTCATTTAAGTTTGTTAGGTTTATCTGTGCCATACCCTGCACCAGAACTTCACTCCTTTAATCCTTGAGAACACCCTATTGTATATATTTATATTTCTCTCAGAATGATTAAAGTAATGAAATAGTTCCAGGTCCTGCTGAGAACATGCAGCAGGTCTGATACCTTACTTTTGAGGAAATATTAAGGGTGCTATCACTAAGGAAGAGAGTTCGGCAGGTTTTTTATGAACACGTTGACTGTTTGAATCAGAAATTTCATTTAGTCAAATCAAATAAAACTTATGGTCTTACCAAAACCTGTTCAAATCATATATAGTAACTTCATACATTATAATTTTTGAAACCAGAAAATAGTACAAATATCCCTTGCCTGGGGAATACACATACAAACGAGGGTATACGCTCAGCAAGAAAAAGAAATCCTGTCCTAACAGACACAACACAGACGAATCTCAAATTACGCTATGTGAGAGAAGCCACATAATGACAAGTGCAAAGGTTTCCGTCTAAAACGACCCTGAAACCCTCATGTATTTAAAAGGTGATTGCATGGAGATATTCTATTCATCAGTGGATAGAGCCCTAGACAATGACAGGTCCAATCCAATCCTTATTCTGAGTCTTTCTGGATTTATTCATACTGTACTGTACTATGTCGTCATCAGTGAAAAAAAGAAATTGTGTCTTGCTTAAGGCAATAAAGTCACAAAAGATGAAATTAATTTCATAATGTCCCAAAGTACAGCCATCAGTTCAGAAAGAAAAATAAAAATCAATACTTAAATCTAAAAGTTGTAAAATCATTGGGACACAGGGCATAGCTCAGTGGTTGTCTAGCATGCACAAGGCCCTGGGTTTGATTGCCCAGCACCACATACATATTTATCTGGCATGATGAGACACCTCTGTCCCAGTACTTGTGAGAAGATGAGGCAGAAGGATTGTCATGAGTTCGAGGCTAGCCTAAGCTACACAGTGCATTCAGGGACAGGCTGGACTACAGAGCAATACTCTGTCTTTAAAAAAAAAAAAAAAAGGATAAAACAAGTTGTAATATCATTAATATATTTGGAAAGCACACAAAATTCACTAAATATATTTCAGGAAGAGGAAAAATTATCTTCTATTAGGCAGAGCTCCAAAACTGAACACCAGGATTTCAACTGTTCTTAGCCAAAGGACTTTTATCTTGTCAGAGTCTTCAACTTGGTCCTAATCTGTCCTATGCCAAACACTCCATTTTCAAAATTAAATTGGCAATAGAAGCACTTTCTATGAATATTAATAGAGTAAGAATCCAGAAATGCCATGTTTTTGGTTTTAAATTGTGTGCTGCAACTTTACTTTTGCTAATTGGGTTCATTTAATCATTTAAACGTGGATAAAAGACTTAGGTGGACCACAAAGATATTAAGTTTAAAATTGATCTGACCCTCTTCCTAGCTATCCAGCTTTCTTAAGATTCTGCTGTGTGTCCTTCTGTGTGTCCTTCTGTGAGGAAGAAGTTAAAGGCTCTGCTGGAGATTCACTCAGTTCCTGTATGAGAGACATGCCCTCAGGAGAAAGGCACAGATCTTATCTGATCTCCAAGTCACCTGGAACTCCAGGTCAATAGACTCACTGCAATTTTGGAAGAGGAAATGGTCTTTGCAAGGCCCTTGGAAACCAGTTCTTGGCTACAAAGAGCTTGTAGCCAGCAGGACGGGCATCACAGAGATGGGGCTCCCCAGAGAACACCAAGTAGGCTGTGCCTGATACCCATGAAGGTGCTTCACAGTCCTGTGAAACTGACATAGATCATGCATCTTTAGATAGTGGGACCTGTGGGATTCCTAGGACTTCATGGGCCTTTTTCTGCTTCCTCTCAGAATTTTGATTGTACTTCTTAAGTGCACGGTATGGGAAATACTTCTCTGATTCTTGGTATTTTGGGTTTTGTCTCAACATCTAAAGAACTTCGGTGCATATACAATATATACAAATTTGTGTTTTCCCCAACATTTTTACATCAGTGGTAATGGGTTATAAATAAATAAATAAATGTGTGTGTGTGGAATGATAACTTATTTTCCAATTAATGTGAAAACCTTAAAAAGAGCAAAGCCAACACTCACAAAAAAGGGAGGGGGTTACTTATAATACTACCATAACATGGTTTTTCTTTTTTCTGTTTTTGCATGAAGTGCATTTTGCAGAGAAAAAAAAAAAGAAATACATACAAACTATAGTTGTAGAGATATGGCAATAGGCACCTTCCTATATTGCTCAGGAAAGCATGAGTTGAGAAAATCTCTGTGGCGGGCCATTGCCCTGGAGGACCGTGGTCGTCTCAGTTGCAAATGCTAGTTTCCAGGAAGTCACCCCTTCTAGAATGCAGCTCTGCATGCTGTGTGTGTGTAATACGGTCCATGTGTGTGCTTGCCACAACACTGTTTACAAAGTAAAATCTTTAAAATAACACTGAAAATGAAAAAAATAATGAAAATCTGCATAAACGCATTATACATAATGCACATACATACATAGAGGCTATTAAAAATGAGGAAGCTCTTAATGTAGTGATACAGGATTATCTACAGATTACATTTGTTTCAGCTAAAACAATCACACTTTTGTTTACCACTAAAATTTGTTAGTATGCATTCATGTGCCTTTTTTTCCCCTCTATGACCAAACACAGGTCTGTATTTTTTCTAATATGATATTAAACATGCAGTGTGTGTGTGTGTGTGTGTGTGTGTGTGTGTGAATGAGGAGAGAACAAGTCTGACGCTTGAGATATTGAAGGGTAGGAACAGAACTCTTCCTTTTTTTTCTTTCATTCACCTTTCATGACACATAAGACTTTATAAATACAAGTAGAATTATTTTTACATTGCTCCATAATTCAACCACATGACTTAAACATTTCTATAAATCATGACTGCAAAAAACCTGAGTTTTAATGCCTAAGTAGCATCTATTAACAAATGGATATATGCAAAATCAGTATTTAAATCCAACATGTTTTGGCCTATCATTCTGGGTTTACTGTTGATGCCACGTGATAGTAAATGAATGCTTTCCCCGTGTCTGAGAATAAGGTTTCAGGTTAACCAGATACACTGTATTTCTTAAGTGAAAATTGAAAAGGTGTTCAGTGGAAAAATAAATTTAAGGAGCACTGATTTAGAGTTTTATTTGCTCTCTGCAGGCGTGTTTCCACTACAATCAACTGAGCAAACAAGTTTGTCTGGTTATGTGTGGGTGTTTCTAAGTGTTAGTGTATTTGCATATTATTCTGACCACCTGCAGACACTCGACTGGATTCATATTTTCAGTTATCACCCCCCCATTTTGATATTTTATCACTCATTTTAAAAATACATGGGAGGAAACAATCTTATAAAATTCAGAGACTTCATAGCTTGAGGATAGCAGTCTTGATATCAAACATAGAGAAGAAAATAGAGAAAAAAACTTAACACAAATATGATTCTACATATTAAAACACTGAAACGTTTTCCTTCACTTAAAGAAAAAAACTAGACAATAAAGCCACTACTCCCATTTCAAGTCAACGCTATTAAAGGTCTGGAATAATGATATCATAAGCAATCAAATTATAAAGATTAGAAAGATAGAAAACATTCATAATTCATTTAGAATAAATTTGTGCATGTATAACCTTTTTTTAAATGGCGTGTAATAATTTAGCTTAATAAGCTGGTGGCTCGTAAGACACACGTTCGTTAGTCATGGTTTCTGCTGATTGGGAACCCTGCTTAGGTTCTCTGCTGCTGTTCTATACTGATTCAGATGTTCTGCTCTGGAGTTCAAGGCCTTTTCCAAGCTCATTCAGACTGATGGTAGAAATTAGTTTCTTGGTCCTGAAGAACTGAGCTAGAGATCAGCCCTCTCCCATAGGTCACGAATGGTGTGTTTTCCTGCTTCCTAAAGGCTAGAAGGAACATCTCCTTCAGAAAGGCCTTTTTTCCTCATTAACCTTTCTAATGTCTAGGACAGGTCCATCTGGAATCAACTCCTTTTTGACTGAGTCAAAATTGGAGACCTTATCTCACCTGCAAAATCCCTTCACCATTGTGGAGACCATGGGAACAATCCCTTGAGACGCACAGATTCTGCCACACTCAATAGGAGGTAAGTGGTACAAGTTAGTTATGAAAAATACGGACTTTTCTTTTAGCAGTGCGTTTCATTACAGATGTTGTCTTACCTGTTGTCCCAGCTTCTACCAGGAGTAGTAGCCCTCACAAAGTACTGTATTAGCTAAAACATTAGATGTTGAGTTTTTGAGCTGTGTAACTTAGTATTTTAATGATTTTTTGTATGTCTAATCTCATGTTTCAGAATTTTGTATGAAGATCAAGGGAGAAATGCTTGAAGTGGGGGACAAACATTATAAATAGAAATAACTAAGTTTATTACAGGGTACAGAGTCTTTTATACTCCCATTGAAATAGAAACAAAGTTTAAAATACATGTTTTAATATGTTGAGGAGAAGAATTTGGCTTAAATATCAATGAATGTTTTCTAAAGTGAGATCTCAAAAATAAAGTGAATTTTTGGTAGGTACATGAGAACTGCTGATCTAGTTAATGTGTTTTATTGCTCTGGAGAAGAGCAATAAACTCAGTGGCACCTTTGTTCTATTTTAGTTCTTCTCCTCAATAAAAATAAATCTTAACTAAATGTGCTAAGCGCACAAATTCAGATTCTGAATTCCCAATCTTTAGATGGCAAAACACATTTGTTCCTGATAAATATGGTTGAGCCACATGCTGTGGCACAGGTCTGTAATCCCTGTGGATTACACTATGGAAGACGGAGGCACGATGACAGAAAGTTTGAGTCCAGCCTTGGCAGCTTAGCAACTTAGAACGTGTCTCCAGATAAATAAAAATGTAAAAGGGCCCTCACTGAAAGCAGCGGTCTGGACCTCTGCTGCCTCCCAGAACCCAGAGCAACGCCTGGGCACAAACTGTGCTCTGTGGAGTTTGTCAAACAAACAAAGTGAAGTCCACTACTGATACGTTCCAATATTCGCAGCCTGATGATTATAGGAGAGCACCAGACTTTCCAAAACACTGTAGGTAATTTTAATACACTGAAGGTTTTTTTCTGTCATGTATAATTTGACATACTTGAGGCACATAATTGCCACCAAGTGAAATTTATGCCTCCTTTTTTCTAGTACCATTGCTACACGTGCCAGATTCCCAAACATCACATAAACGTAGTGTGTAATCATAAAGTGAATGGAGTTGCACAAGGGAGATGGTAACAAACCCACTGAGGGAAATAGCAAGCAAACTATCAGTACGTATAAAATGTCTGGGCCAATGGTGTGCAGGAGTAGCTTGCTTTATTCATCTTCTTACCTCTCTTTTTGTAGGTATTTGTAATCTCTACTTTCCTATAGGGTTGGGTACTTTTTCAGTAACTATTTGTTGAATTTTTTATTGTCAATATTAAATCACCTCAAATATATGGAACTTTCTGAACTTTAGAATTACTAAACTTTTGTGTGCTGCATGTTTTAGACCGCTTCATCCAGTTTGGCTTTAACTTTTTTTTTCTTTGTGAGAGAAACTTCCAGAAGCCCTTTATGGCTTCATTGTATCCTCTGTAACCTAGGAAGTTTATCCACTTTAAAGTAGGTTTTAATGTACAACAAGATGAAAACCTACGTCACTGCTTCTCGTCAAAATCCTACTGGCTACTGTTTGGCATTAAATTCTAAGATGGATTTTTAGAATTCTACTGGAAATAAAAATGACCTTGGTTGGATTTTGAATGATATGGCATTAGATTTATAGATTAATTTATGGTATTATGCCAAATAAAATCCGATAGTTTTTTTCCCCATGCTTTACAGGTTTTTATACACTTTTTAAAAATACTTTTTGTCGATGTTGGATAAATTATTTTCTGTATTACATTTTAAAATAAATTCCTGCAGGTGGAAAGGAGAAGAAATGGTTTGTATGTATTTCTCTTATATGCAGATGCTGATTCCCTGCACTCACTTGGTAATTCTTCAAAAAGTAGTTGACTTTCATTCATCAAGATATGGTCCTTGATTTGCTTCTTAGAGACTTATCAAGGATTCTTCTGGATTTGTTTCTAGTGACTAGTTTGGGCACACTTTTGTTTATTCCCTTTCCTTGTGGATATTTTCTACCATCTGTTCTAGGACATATTTCTGTGTCCTATTTAAATTCTTCCTTCCACCTCTTGTTCCTGCAAGGCATTTAGCAAATCTGTTTGTGTAATTAAATTCCTGTGCTATCATTACTCTATAGACTAATTTTACAGATTGCTTAGCTTATTTAATATTTCCTTACCAGTTTCACCATCCTCAGCAGAAAAATCATCACATTATTTCCATACACAACTGCTATAGAATTTTTGTTATCTGAATACAATCTCCTTATTTATCACTGATGAACCTCTAAATACTAAGTTTCAAGTTGCCAATTATACCCAAGTGTTAGTCTGGTAACTATGTATTAAAAGTTTCCACCATAAGGATATATAATTTTATCTTTCTTGAAAATTAATTTCTTGTAACCATTATTCAACAGTAAAAAAGGCTTCAGAATAGCAGAGATAGGTATCTAATTCTTATAGATTTGTTTATATAATTCTTAACATATTCTTTTGAATCTCTTTTGAACAAGTTTAACAAAAACTCCGTGAAGTTTTGAATACTTCAATACCACACTGTCAACCCATTTGGCTGTCTAAGGGCTTACATGTCATTCTCCTCTATACCATTTGCCCAAACAAGTATTTCCCAGGTCCTAATTGCCAAAGGTAAAAGGAAAAAGATCATTTCAATTTTCTTCTGTGGAAATGTTTCTGTCCTTCCTTCTCAAATACTCAAGAGACTACTCACTAAGTCATCAGTAGGGCAGTCAAGATGCCCTAAGTGATGCTTCAATGACAATTCCCAGTTTCTAGTGGCTTTTTGGTAGATCACAGATGTCCACAATTGTGTTGCTTCTTGTCAAGGATAAAGCCTGATTCTTCTTCCTGTTAGTCCAGGCTGGCCTTTAGTGTCTGTTTGACCACTAGATTATGGTCCCAGTAGCACCTTCCTACTTCAGCGCCTCATACCCCCCCTTCTCCGTCCTCGTCTTTCTTCTCCCTTTTACCCTATAGAGGAGATTGAACCTACAGCCCCAACTCGTTTTAAAAATTTATCTGCATCCTCGATTCTGTTCCACTGGTCTATCTGTCTATTTTTATGCCAGAACCAAATTGTTCTTACCACTATGGCTTTACGGTATAGCCTAATGTCTGGGATTGTAATGCCTCCTGCTTTGGTCTTGTTGCTTAGGATTGCTTTGGCTATTCGCAGTCTCTTTTGGTTCCATATGAATTTAAGAATTGTTGCTTCAAGTTCTTTGAAAAAACTTGTAGGTATTTTGATAGGAATTGCATTGAATCTATATATCAGTTTTGGTAGCATAGCCATTTTGACTATATTTATTTTGCCTATCCAAGAGCAGGGAATGCCTTTTTATTTTCTAATGTCTCCTACAACTTCTTTCTTCAATGTATTGTAGTTTTCTTTATATAGGTCCTTCACATCCTTGGTTAGGAATACTCCTAGGTATTTAATTTTTTGCTGAGCTACTGAGAATGGAATTGTTTTTCTGAGTTCTTGCTCAATCAGCTCATTGTTAGTGTATAGAAACACTATTGATTTTTTAGTGTTAATTTTGTATCCTGAGACTTGGCTAATTTTTTTTATTATATCTACAAGTTTCATAGTGGAGTTTTTTGGGTCTTTCATATAGACAATCATATCATCTGCAAATAAGGAAAGTTTGACCTCCTCCTTTCCAATGCAGATTCCCTTTATTTCATTTTCTTATCTGATTGCTATGGCAAGTGTTTCAAGGACTATGTTGAAAAAAAAGGGGTGAGAGTGGGCAGCCTTGTCTTGTTCCTGATTTGAGAGGGAATGATTTCAATGTTTTTCCATTTACTATAATATTTGCAGCAGGCTTGGCATATATGGCTTCTATGAGTTTTAGGTAGGGCCCTTCTATACCTATTTTTCTCAGAGTTTTTATCATGTAGGGGTGCTGGATTTTGTCAAAAGCTTTTTCTGCATCAATGGAGATGATCATGTGGTTTTTGTTTTTGCTTTTGTTGATATGGTGTATTACATTGATTGACTTACGTATGTTGAACCAGCCTTGCATCTCAGGGATGAAGCCCACTTGATCATGGTGCATGATCTTTCTGATTACTTGTTGGATTCTGTTTGCCAGAATCTTATTGAGGATTTTTGCATCTATATTCATTAAGGAAAGATGCTCACTAGGCATAAGAGAAATGCAAATCAAAACAACGCTAAGACACCATCTCACTCCAGAGAGAATGGCTTATATCAACAAAACAAATAGCAACCAATGCTGGTGAGGCTGTGGGGAGAAAGGAACCCTCCTGCACTGCTGGTGGGAGTGTAAATTCGTTCAACCACTCTGGAAAGCAGTATGGAGAGCTCTCAAAAGACTAGAAATAAATATCCCCTTTGATCTGATGACACCCCTCCTGGGAATATATCCAAAAGAGGCCAAAACAACATACAACAGAGATATATGTATACCCATGTTCATAGCAGCACAACTAACAATAGCTAGAATACGGAAGTCACCAAAATACCCATCAACAGACCAGTGGATACACAAACCGTGGTACTTATACACAATGGAATACTACGCATCTGTAAGGTCCAACAGTGTGGAGGTTTTCACAGGCAAATGGAAGAAACTTGAGAATATCATGCTTAGTGAAGTGAGTCAGAAGCAGAAGGTGAAACACCAGATGGTCTCTCTGATATGAGAGACCCAGACCACAACTATCTCATGGAACTTTAGATGAAAGACAAAGAGAAAGAGGGGGACAGGGTGGGGGTGAAGGGAGGGAAGGGAGGGTAGGGGGAGGGACAAAGGGAGAGCGGGAAAGCCCTTGTCACTTTGACATGTATGTGCACAAAATGCTCAACTCCATTGTAAACCTTAAATTCTGCACTTGTACATATCAATAAAATGGGGAGAAAAAAAAATTTATCTTTTTTTTTAATTTTGAGTCTCTAATATTTTCCAGGTTAGGCTGAACCTGGCTGTCCTCCTGCCTTACCTTTCCAGAGTTCCGGGATGACAGGCATGTACCACCATGTCTTGCTACCCAGACTTCTGAAGATTTCTGAATTGAGATTCTAAGAAGCTGTGCAACTTCTATGTGACCGGAAAGAGAATGTAAGAAATAGGTAGGAATGTCTCAAAATTGCCTCAATTACAGAAGTCTGGGCTGGTCACCAGGAAGGGCTCTCAGGTGAGAGAGATGCCTGCTCAGCCGCCAGCTGCCCTGGTCCTCACCTTAGGTGCCTGACATGAGTACAAAAGACTTTAGTGCAGTGCAGCTTTAGCTTGCAAGCATCTACCATCATATAAAACAATGCAGTAAAATAAACACAAACAAGCAAACTGGTAAGCCTACCAAACCCCAGAAACAGAAGAGATGAATCTGGGGTTTTGGGAGCTTGGTTATGTAGCAGTGTCTAACTTGAGTACGTTAATGGGCCATTGTAATGAAAATTCATATCCTGCCCATGTGAAATCCATTGAGTTTCCAGGGTGCCATCCAGGCAGAGCATCCTTTTTTTTTTTTTTTTTTTTCGCTCAGCAAATCAGGCTGTCCAGTCACGGAGCCTCCAAGATCATGAACTTTTCTTTAAATTCCCATGGAACACTGGGAAATCTTGGATCAGTAATTAAATGTTTCCACCTCAAAGTGACATATACTTGTTCCTTCTGCTGTGGGCCACTGGTATTCCTCAGAGGGTACAGAAGCACATTCCTCTTTGGGATGAGAAAAGAGGGAACTAGATATGCATCTACCACATTTTTCCCCTTTTCTATAATGAGTATGATATCACCTCATCCAAGTCCAAAGAACTCCTTTCCACCAAGGAGCCATATGTTTGTGTAGAACTGTAACTACTCCACAATGCCTTCATTGCAAACTACTGTGAGAGAAAAGCTCTTTTATAGCTGCCAGTCTTTTTAAAACTACAAATCTATGCTTTAAATGTAAAAATGATATGGATATAAGAGAATTCCCCACATTCTGGTGGTTTAGAACAACTTTATCTCATCGTGCTTGTTCAGTTATTTCTGCTGACTCTGGGTCACTCACCAGTCATCTCAAGAACCCCTGAGAAAGATCCACTTCTAGGTTACTCACCTGGTTGTCCCCAAGACTTAGTTGTTGGGAAGCTGTTGGATGGTGGCCTCAGGACCTCCTGGGATGTCAGATCAAGGCCTCTCTTGTTTCCTTATCACTTGAGGTTCTCTGTACAGAATATCTAGCAAGATAAAAATCCAAGCTTTTTGTGAAGTTGTTCTAGATTAACCCATAACTTTTGCTATATTCTATTAGTTAAAAGTAAATCACTGAGGACTCATACTAGGGACTCGAATTAGTCACCTCCCCATCATGGTGATGAAACACCTGACACTCATAATTTAAAGGAAAAGAGGTTTATTTTTGGCTCACAGTTTTCAGAGCATCCTGTCTATGGTTGCCTGTTCCAAGGCAGAAATAGAATGAAGGAGGGCATGGTGGAGGAAAGCCGTGCAGCCCACAGCAGCCAGGAAGCAGAGAAAGACGGTAATACACAGGACGAGAGTACACCTTTCCAGGTGACGCCCTCCAGAGATTCACCTCCAACTCTGCCACACATCCTAACAGCCCATTCAGCTACTGAACTCACCAGTGGGCTAATCCATTGGTAAGCATGCACCCCGGTGATCCAATATCCTTCTAAACATACTTCTAGGGGGGCATTTTAGATCTAAACACCCGGTGGGGGGGAGCTCGGAGATCATGTCAGAAGCTTCCTAACACAACAACTGGCAGTGGTGCGTATCTACGACACAGGAGAGGTTGAGGCAGGTGCCAGCCCCGACAACTAAGGAACTCAGCGAGCCCTTGTTTCAAAACCAAAAAATAAAAACGGGCTCGGTTGCAGCTCAGCGTGAAGGCCCTGGACTCTGTTGCCAGCACTACAAAACAAAAACCCAAACGCACGAAGCCACACCGACCACTAACAGTAGCCGTTCTCAGGTCCTCATGCCGTGGGCCTACGGCGCAGAAGGTAACGGAAAAATCATTTAAGGCGAGTTCCAGTTGAGATCTGACGAATCCGTAGGTGACAGAAAATGTGAGGTCTATTTTATTACTGGCAGTGATATTTTATGAACTGACTCACATTCCCTTTTTATTCACGCTTCAATATGAAATTACGTTGTGGACACTGCAACTGCACGATCTACCTTCACCATGACCCCAGGTTGGGCAGGGATGCTCCGCGGGACCCCTGCAGAGAGAGCGCTTCCAGTGTTCTTTTTCGGGGGGAAGCTCGCCCCGTTAGTTACTCTGTTTACTAACCGGGTATACTCCGCAGTCCGCAGCTGTTATTTTTGATCCTGGACGGAATGGACTTTTTAAAATTACCGGCCACGTTTCCCTTTTGGAGAAAGCTGCCCACCACCCTCCTTCCGGGAGCCTGAGCGCCCGCGGTGCACGCTGGAACTTAAAGAACGCTGGGTCGCCTGTTTATTTTCAGCTTCGCGATCCGTAAGAAAGGGCGGCCGTTGCCACGGCAACCGGCACCCACGGCAACGGCGCAGGGAGGCGGAGGGGGCGTGGCTTCGGCGCGCACCGGCCAATAAGAGGCGGCGCCTCCGCCCGCCCTCGGCGCGGGCCGGTTCGGTGTGCGCGAGCTAGCGAGCGGGCGGAGGCGGGGCCGTCTGCTCCGAGCGCCACGCACGGCCGGTCGGGCGGGCCGCTCAGCGAGCCCGCGGCCCCGTCGCCCTTTCCCTCACGCCCGGCGGAGGCGCGTCGCCCGGCGCCCAACATGGCGGGCGCGCGCTTCGTCCCGCTGCTGACGGCGCTCCTGGGCGCCTGGGTCGCGGCGGCGTCGGGCGACGAGGGCCCCGAGCAGGCCGCGGTGCCGGCGGAGCCGAGCCGGGTCCAGCCCATGACCGCCTCCAACTGGACGCTGGTGCTGGAGGGCGAGTGGATGCTGAAATTGTGAGTGTACCCGCCCGCCGCGCACGCCACCCCGTCCTCTCGGCCGCCTGCGTCCCGCCCGCCCGGCTAGACCTCGGGCCCGGATCCTCCTAGACCTGCGACCGGGGACCTGCGGCGGCGGGCCGCGGCTGCCCGCGCCGCGCATGCGCGCCGGGCTCTGAGCGGTGACAGCGACGGACGCAGGGCATCCCGCCTCATCCTCGCCTCGGCTTAGCCAAAGCATCGTAGGGACGAAGTAGGCGATTCACGACGGGGAAGGAGGAGGAGGAGGGAGGACGCCGGCTGGCAAGCCCCGTGCTTCTTAGCGGGGTGTGCGAGGTCAGGAGAAAGGGCCGCAGGGCAGTGGCGTGTCCAGTGCGCGTACCTCGCGCGGGGACGATAAGGTGTGTGCCGAATAAATCCTCGCAGAAAAGCGAAGGCAGTCCAGGTTGTACAAAATGCCCGAACCTTGAAGATGATTGAATCTGTACCTTCGTGTTGAAAGACCTTGGGATGTCGTGAAAATAAAACATAAAACATGGATGCCTTTTAAGACAAGGTTCCAAATAAATGCTGGCATTTTTTTTTTTTTAGAGGTAGGACTTTGGAAGGGATATAGTTCGTGCTAATGTCATAAGGAAAAGGTCATTTAGAAATTGCCCCCTTTGAACGATAGAAGATAAGTGGTGGGGAGCGCCTTGGTTTGAAGAGGATGGGGCAACTTCTTGCAGCCAGAAGGTGGCAAGGGGCTTGTTGGTGACAGCTCCCAGTGAACTTGTAGTAAGGAAGCGTTCATTTAAAAGTCTTGAAGTTGGCAGAAAACTTGTCCGAATAGGGCTAACCTAATGGGATGGGCTTGTGGAGAAAATGAAGAGATATGTTTGGAAAAAATTGCTGAGACCACATAGTTTGCATACCTGATCACTATTTTTTGATGATTAGTTTTACTTTGAGGACTTAGACAAATGGAATCTTTATTATCCAAACTAAATTTTGATTCTTCCCATTTAGATTGCAAGAAGATGCCCACAGAGTGAAACCCTCAGTGTGAAATCAGAGCCAGAGTTTATGTCACTTATTTTTATGTTGCCCAAGGGACATATAATGAGTATTATGCTTTAAAATATGCATTTATCTTTTGGTTATGAATTAGCACATAAACATCCAGATGAAGTGCCCTCGTTGTCATAATACATCAGTGAATCCATGTAAGTCATAAACAACATAGTTAATTAAACCACTTGCTTTGGATAGAAATGACAAAGTACTATTCTGTGTACAAGAGAAACTTGAAAGTGAGTGGAGTTTTCTTCTAGGGCTTCAGTGTAGTAAGTTGGAAGAACTGTATAAAAACTGTGCATTTGTCAGCTCATCCTACCGAAAGTCCTTTTACTAAGCAGATCAGTGTTTCTGTAGCTGTCAGGTTTCTGGTTAAACCTGGGTTTGTAGATGTATGTGATGACAGAGCAGAAAGGCCTCCTATATTTAATGAGGACAACTCCTTTATGGAGCCTTTTGTAATTGCTTTTTTTTTTTCATTTAAAAAACTTAGAGATCCTAGCGCTGTGAATAAGCTTCTTAATGAGTGACAGCTGGGAACTCCTGTGTTTGGCTGTTTTGATGATTCAGTTTTTACCTTTTTATAGATGTAGAAGGCTAGGTGGTAGAAGTCAGTTGCTTGAAACTTGCTTTGTGTTCAGTTGTATGGCATTTACTGGGCGGTGTTGCAAGAAGAGGTGGTAACCCGGAAGTAAGTTGTGTAGAATTTGGAGATCATTTTAGAAGTTCCCTTTTCTTGGAGCACGTTTAAGAATGATGGATAGCTGTGGTATAAAAACGAACTGTCTTAAGCCATTGTGTTCAACATCCTCCTGCATGCCAGAACCTCTCACAGAAGGCCACTTTCTGAAGGAATTCTTTGCCTCTTGCCTCTTTAGATCTGTTTTGGTATTATTAGATGATACTCTCTTCCCTTTGAGAAACACCCAATACTAAAAAAAAAAAAAAAAAATCAGTATATTCTCAGTACCACTATAAATTTCTGAGTACATTCAGATAGATATCAGAATATTTTTCCCTGACATATATAACAGAGAAAAGCAAATTGTATTTATATTACTTTCCTTGTTAACACTGTATCCAGGTTGAATGGGTCTTTCAATTAGAGATAGAGTTTTGACTTCTCTAAAATAAGTTAGGAAGTACTCTGAAAGTCCAGAAAACTTGATAAAAATTTGACATCAATTGCAATGACACTTATTTATTTGTTCCTTTACTGATATACTACCTTTCTTCTGGGAATCTTTTTTTTTTTAATATTTCATGCCCTTGTAATGAAATTCATAGTTATGTTGGTGTTGAGAGTTTAACTTATATTTAACAACCTAGTACTATTTGACTGCTCTGAGATATGCAAATCTCTTATTACAAAGTATGTTTTTTTGTATTTTTGTCTCAATCATATTTTGAGATCTTTGTGATTGAATTTCTAAATTTAAAAAGCACTTTTGTGTTAGAGAAGCATTCGTTAAAAATATGAAATATATAAATATGAAAACATTTGAATAAGTCATCATTTCTATTCTAAAGTGTTTTTACAAATCTGCTAACCTTGTTCTACTCCTTCTTATATTTTCTTTAATGCTGTGGATTTATTGTATGTTTTTTCTCTTTCTGTTTGTTTTTCTTTATTGTTTTATGTTTACTCCAGTTTCTGCCCTGTCACTGTAATTGCTTGCTTTGCCTTTAGAAAATCTTCAGGTGCATTTTCCCATTGTTTTATATGACCCTTTATCCCATTGTTTTGACATCTTTTGCTCTCAAAAAGTTATAGCTCTCATCTCCTTTGTGTACCTGACATACCTCTAACTAAACACCACTGCCCTACACATTGTTACAGATATTTTAAAATATGCAAAAGGGATATCCTAAGCTAACATTGAAGTATTTGACTTCAGATATTACGAAGGTTCAAAGCCTTCTTAAAACTTGACATACTCCGGATGTGGTGACACGTGCCTGTAATCCTAGCACTCAGAAGATTCAGGCAGGAGGATTATTGTGAGTTCAAGGCCAGCCTGGACCACAAAGTGAGACCCTGTCTCAAAAACAAAACAAAACAAAATGTAACAAACAAAGCAAATAACCTGCCATCCACATCGCCTCTATCATCATCCTCTTTCTCATTATTATAACCACTACATACAGTGCCATTGCTTGTGTCATGTGTTCCAAATGCTCTCTTGTTTTATGGTTCCAGCAATCTTGTGCAATATTATCATTCTCATTCTTTTTAACTAGAGAAGATGAAAACTTGGAAAAGTTAAAGTGTGAACCAGAAACAGTTCTGTAGTGAGGGCTGGGCAGATCCCGAACTTGGAATGAGGAATGCAAGGTGCGAACTCTGCCATCTCCAACACAAGCTCATCAAGGTAGATGGCAGCCTGGATGACTGTTGTTTAGGCTGTTAGCTGGCCAGCACCCTGACCCACCCAGAGAAGTCGCTGTTCTCTAGGACTCAGAGGCCTGTCCATGTTTAACCATCTGTCTAGTTTCAGTAAATGAAAAGTAGTATTGCTGATGCTTGTTCCCTACACTGCACCACTTACATAGGTACCCTGCACTCCTTCTTTCCCAGCCCCCCAGGAAAATTGCTTCTTACTGTTACGAGTCTATCAAGGTCCAGACCATAGCTAGAGGTTCCACATGTATTTATGTGGTTTTTTACTAGGTATTTATCTTTTTCTCCATTGGATTTTAAGCTTGTCTGTAGGACTTTCTTCCTCCCTATAGAGTTCAGAACCTGAACGTTAGGCAGTGAGCATTCAATAAATACTTCGTAGCTAAATGAATAAATAATAATAGGTCATAACGGTTCATTAATTAAGTGCTTCCAGTGTATTACTGAAGGAAGCATCTGTTAAAGGAAATCACTGTCATTTCCCATTTGGTCATTCATAGATAATAAACGAATCTGTGGCCTGGAAACTGCCAGGCTCTGAGACAGCAGTGTCTGCCTTCAGGGAGCGTTAATTGTAGGGAAAATAGTGAATTCCACTTTCTCTAGCAGTTGTGGTTTTCCTACAGCTGTCAGTTGTTATATTTTCTTTATACTTTGTGATTATATGTTCAGAAATTGTTATCTAAAGAAATAGATTTGAGCATAAAGTCTAAAATTCTTAGATTATCTAAGTGCTTCCACATTTTTCAAAATGGTGAAAATTTGATATAGTTGTGGCATCATTTATGGGTAGTTTAATTTAGTATTATTTGTTAAGTCATAGAAAAAGCCAGAAGGCTTCTCTCCTTTGTTACAGGTCAGCTGAGTGTTTTGGTCAAAGTAGAGATGAGTAAAAATTGACTATATCTGTCATCGTCAATCTCCATCTGCAAGAGGAGGAAAAGGTCACCAGAAAGGAGAATGAATAGGGAAACACTGCTGAGATTAGAGCCAAGACAGGAAAAAAAAAATTATCCTTTTGGGAGAATAAAAATTTATTTTTAATAATATTTTTTGTCTAGGAAATATAAGTAAACCCCATCTCTGAGGTGTTTAGAACACTGAATAATATCTCACATTCAATTCAGTGAATTCATTCAATAGAAGATTAAGGTCCTTCCACCACCTTATACCTACCAGACTTTAGTGTATTTTGTGTAAGAGTAGCAGCATGGTGGAACAAAAGCTTGCTGTTGGATATAGTTCCCCAGAAATGGTTTAAAATATTAGACTCATATTCAAGTTGGTATAATTTAGCAAAATATTTTGGGTATCTGGATTACTTTTCAAATATATTTATGAATATTACTAATTTTGCATGTCAGCATAACTAGCAAAAAGTTTAAGTAGAAAGATGTATAAAAAAGACATGGTCAAGGCTTGAATGGGGAGCTGTAATGAGAGGTTTATACTCTTAGGAAGATTGTGGGATTGACAAATGGTCTTTTCTAGAGGTACAGTTAGAGAGGTTGAACATCTCAGTCTTGCTAAGTTTTCCACCTTCTGGGACCTGGCTAGAGAAATGCGTGCCTTGGCTTTGGACTGCCTTTTCTTTTTTGGCCTCTCGCTAATTTTCAGTAATTTTTCTAAAAATAAATTTATTCTCTTCCAATTTTGGCTTTTAAATATCCCTACCTCACTTTTTATAATGTTAAAAGTCAAAATCTTGCCTGATTTCAATTTTGTGTGTATATTTTCCTGTTATTCAGCAAAATTAATGTGTATTAATGTGCATTGGTCTTTTCAATGTACTTATGTGGCTTTGGACAGTGTAGGATTTTAAAAGGATTTGAAAATGATGATATGACATCCTCTTCTAATCCTTTTAGTGAGTTTGATCAGCTTGCACTTCTCTTTCTCGCTGTTTTTGTTTTGTGTGTGTGTTTTATTTTGTTTGAATCAGTGCTGTGCTATATAGTTCAGACTGTTCTTGAACTTGCAGTCCTCCTGCTTCAGTCACCTAAATGCTGGGATTACAGACATGTACTTTGTTACTCTGTTTCCTTTCTAAGGTATGATATGTGAATCTGTGGGTCTGCATACGTGTGTGTGTGTGTGTGTGTGTGTGTGTGTGTGTGTGTGAGTGTGTTCAGCAGGCCTTCTTTCCTAGCTCTTACTATCTTCATCCCTTTCCTCATTTAATGTAGAAATAATAGGGATCATTTTTTGTAAAAGCAGTTCTGGGATGGAAAAAAATGAGAAATACATGGAAAGAATTGATGTTTTTACAATGCTTAGTTTGCCCATCCATATCAGAGTTTAATGGTTATCAATATAGTGCCAGTCTTGTTTCATCTATACAACTGCCTTCTATCTAGTGACGTTAAAATTTTTATTCTTAAACATTTATTGAATGTATGTGAACAGTTTAGTGATGGATGCTGTCCTTTTTTGTGTGTCTTTGTAATTTATTTCCTCAATATTTTGACTTCTGTTGAAGATTTTTAAAAGTTTTAAGAAATTTTTTTTAAAAAGTGTAGCTTGTGGTAGAATCCTTAAAGTTACTCAAAGTGTGCTTGATGATATTTCCCCTGGAGTGTCTTGCTTTATTTTGTGAGCATTGATCAATTTACTTGTTTTTATCTTTAGGGTATTATTGAGAAAAACCAAATGTTTCTCCATTGTACCAATGAGTATTTGTGACATTATTCTGCAAATGTTAATTTTCCTTTTAATTGTGACATGTTCGTGTTTCGAAATGGATTTCCAGCATATGGTGGTGTTTGATCACAATCTTTTATCTTACCCACAGCCCCACCAGCTCTGTAATTCTCTCTATGATTTATTTGCTCTAATTCTTTCCAACTTCAAATAGTGTTAGTTTCCTTGAGTTGCTGTAACAGTTACAAACTGTGTGGCCTTAAACAACAGAAGTATTGTTCTCACAGTTGTGAAGATTCGAAGTTTAGTATCAAGGCGTAGCACACTTACAGCCTTCTGAAGTCTCTGTGGAAATGGCTGTCTGTGTTTCTCTCCTAATTTCTGGGAGCTCCTGGCAACTCTTGATGTTTCTTACCTTGAAGCTGTGTAACTTCAGCCTCTGCCTCCATCTTTACAAGAACTTCCTCCTGTTTTTCTGTGTCACAGCTCCTACTTTGAAGAACAGTTGTTAGATTTAGGGCCCATCGTAAATCAGGATGATCTCATCTTGGGAACCTTTAATATTCTATGCAAAGACCCCTTCATTCAAATATTTTTCAGGTACCAGGGCTTGGGCATATCTTTTTAGGAAATATTAGCGCACTACTTCTCTGGATTCCCATGTTGATATCTTCAGGTTTAACCCTGAGAAAAGGTCAAAGTAGTGTGAATTTTCCAGGATGTGGGAGGACAAGGTGAGACCGCTAACGTATTGCCAACTGATTGCCTGTCCTTCCAGTTTTCTTTAGTTTCATCTTGTTCTTCCTTCTGTTAGCCACAGAGCTGTCACTTTAAATTTTTCTAAATGTAATCTAACTAATTCTTTTACCACTTTAGATCTTATTATAGAACCTCATGTGAAGTTCTGACTTCTTATGCAGCCTTCTAATGTCTATTGGGTGGTGGCTTTACCCTACCCTGTGCCCTGAGCCTTCACTCATACAGTTTGCTCCGCTTCCTTTGGGACATTCCTTGGCCCTTCCCTGGCTGTTCCTCACACTTTAGGTCCTAGCGTGGATGTTTTCCTGGGGTCTTTCTGAGATGCCCCAGGCATGGCCCTTGCCTCTTACTCGTCCCTCTGCACATCTCTTCTTTCCTGATTATGCAGACACAGGGCAGGAGACACCAATTCTGCCCCGTTCCCTGCTGCTGCCTCAGCTTTTAGTGTAATGCATTCATGGTAATATAAAAAGGAGGCTTCTCTCTTGAAGGCTGAGGTGTTTTTACCTCCTTATTTAATTTAAAAAAGTGTAGGGCATAGTTGGTTTAGCCTGTAGCTTCTTTCCTTCTTCAAATGTTCCAGAATTGACATAGATATTCAGATATTTTGAAACAGGCTTGAGGACCCACTAATGACATGTCTTCTGGTCTCTGCCCATCAGATCTGTAGCTGGATGGGCATGAGGCTGATTCAGTTATTATAGGTACCTTCTTGTGAAAATTGACCTTTTTGAGTCAAGGCACTGAAAACATTATTTACCCTTGGAGAAAGTGACACAGATTTGCCCAATTGTGAGAATAATATCAAAAAACCATTTTATGTTTGTTACATATATATAAATATATAAAAACAACAATTACTAAAACTATTGTCAAACTAATTTTTCCTGTAGAATCCATACTCATATATTAAGTCATAGGGGAGAATTATGCTTCTTTGTTTAACAAATGACTTTGTAAAAGCTTGCTTTTATAATTCATTGTAATGAAGACTTTTAAATTTTGAATATTGTTTCTCTGTTATGTTTTATAGATTTTGTCCATATTTGTGTTGATTCGCTCTTCTTCTCTTATAGTTATGCCCCATGGTGTCCATCCTGCCAGCAGACTGATTCTGAGTGGGAGACTTTTGCGAAGAATGGTGAATCACTTCAGATCAGTGTGGGAAAGGTTGATGTCATTCAAGAACCAGGTACTGTAAATATCGGCCATTAAATGCAGAGGTGTAACTACTTTTCCTTCCAAGCATATAGAAAAGTTGAAATTAGTGTGTTGATTACATGTGAACTGACCACCTGAGTCAACACATGATATTCTGCTATATCTCTGTGTACATGTGTTTTTACATATGTCTCTGTTTGTATATATTAATATTCTATTACGGTTTTTCTCAACTGTTGACAGTAGGTTATCAACATCATGATAATTCATTTACTCCCCAGTTATTTAGTGTGCCAATAAAATCCTCCTGATGATGTCCTGTGGATGTTTTATTTTAATAGTTTTTGAACCAGGATCTAGCTGTGGGGCACACGTTGCATTTGGTTTTAGGTGTTTTTTTTTTTTTTTTTCTGTGTCTCATCCGTAATTATCCTCTTTTTTTTTTCCCATGACATTGATATTCTGAAGGGAAGAGACAAGGATTTTCCTAGGTGTTTCCATATGGTGGCATTTAGCTTACTCTCATGTTTCCTGACTTTTCTGTGAATTTGAAAATTGATAGAGGCACGATACAGCTTAGGCTAGGTGTGCTCAGCAAGAGTACTTCATAAATGTTGTTGTGACTTCATCTTGCACTTAGCTTATTTGCGAAGCAGTATGATGGCCAGTTAGATCACTCAGGGTGAGTGGAATGGGAATGTAGAGGTGACCGAAGGCCAGGCTGTGTGTGGGCTTGCTGGCTGTGGGAAGAAAGGAATGTAAGTTTTATAAGATGTGTGATGGGAAGAAAGCTGCTAGAAGCATCAAGCTGGGAAATGCCATGAAATGGTTTATGTTTTAAAGGCTGACTGCAGTAGGTCAGAACAGGAAGCAGGGAGGACAGCTAGAATGCTGGCTAGCACTGTAGCCAGTGTAAAATGGAGGCATGAACTTGTGGTTATAATGTTAACCATTGGTGAATTTGAGATCAGGATTTCCTGATGGAGTGGTGTAGGCTGTGATGGAGAGGACTGAGGAAGAACAGGTTTGGAGCAGTATTACATCGAGTACTCTGAATAGATACTTAAACAGTAGCTAGAGAGATAAATTTGAAGTTCCCGTGTATAGGTTTTTGAAAGCAAGGGAAGAATTGAGACTACATAGAAGGTGTGTGCTAGAGAAGTGAGAACTGTGATGCTCCAACATTTGGTGCAGACTAGAAGTAGAGAAGTATTAGCCAGTGCAGAAAGAGAAAGGGAGAAGGAGGGGAATCTGGAAACCAGGTGAAGGGAAGACATCCCTAGAAGGTCTTTTGGCATCTTGACCCTGTTCTTAGAATCAACTATTTATTATTACAGAAGCTAACATCCTGAATGAACGGTAGACACCATTCAGGTAATGTTGATTAATTCCTCCACAGTTGAGAACTTCACTGGCTATTTCTGTATATAGATTCTCTTTGTCTACTGATGTGCACTGATTCTTTCATCAAGGCTTCTTTGCAGTTAGAGGAGTTCTAGACATGAATAATTCCATTTTTCTCTGAAATAACAATTTAAAATGAGTAAAAGCAAGAATTTATGAAGTACTTATGTATGTTTTAGTTATATTAATAACATGCTAATTATTATATTTTTAAACAAAAAGAGTATTTCAGAATTGTCAACATTAGGAATTATAAACATGTTCTGTTCTTACAGCAGAGATGTAGACATCAAGGAAAAGATGGGGTTTAGGTTCTATTACATGACATTGCCTGTTTAATACTGTACTGCATAGGTCAGGTAATGTTTCAGTTGAGTTATCTTTGTGAATTTCAGTTTAATGAATATGTACCTGAACCTTCTGTTCCATGCAGATGAGCTTAGTTGTCAGGGTGGGAAAACAGCAGCTGTTCATACATCACGTGTGGGTAGTGGCTGTGTCACTAGATGGTTGGGAAGCTAGACTCTTAATCAATGCTAAGAGTAAACACCTATGCTAAGTAAAACACATGAAAGCCAATAGAATTTGATACACTTCAGGGCTGGAGGAATGGGTCAGCGGTTAAAGCGCTTGCTTAGCAAGTGCTAAGTACCCGAGTTCGATTCCCCAGCACCACGTAAGCTGGGCGTGGTGGCGCACGCCTGTAATCCCAGCGCTCAAGAGGCTGAGACAGGTGGATTGCCTGAGTCCAAGGCTAGTCTGGGCTCTATAGTGAGTTCAGGACCAGTCTGGACTACAGAGTGAGACCCTGTCTCAAAAAAAAAATAATAATAATAATAAATAGAAGAATTTGATACACTTCAGTTAGTGTTATATTTTAATTTTATAATTGTACAAACTAGTCTTTTGTATTCTATTATTTTGGCAAATTTATTTAAAATAAGTTTCTCTGTCTTCCCATTGTTTTCCTTCTGTTACTCACTTCGGTGGTAACTAACATTGAGTTTTCCCTGTAAGTGAGTTTTACATACTTAGATGCTCTTAGCATCATAGCAACTCTGTGAAGAATGACTTTCTCTTCTTCAGAAAACAGAGGCTCAGAGAGGTTCAGTAACATAATTAAGGTATGACAGCTAATAAATAATAGCAGAAGGACAGTTAGCTTTCTCGCTGTTCTTAATGCTGGACTTAATTTCTACTGCATGTCAAAATATACTTCCGTACCATAATTTGGTTTCTTCTCTAAGCTCTATTTTCTTTGCTTGCTGTGTTTTTCATGATAAATTTTCTGAAAGAAATGATTTTTTGTGTATTCTGGATTTATGCTCTTTTTTGTTATAACATAGTGTTCTTTTTAAAGTAGAGATGCTCTGGAATATGCCAAAATTTTGGGTGACTCAGTGGCCAAACTTTTATAAGTTTTATCTAAAACCTCAGTAGTGCACTTAACTTCTTCCACACTTTCTGAGGCTCACTGTAGCAAACCACTGCTGTACATTTGAAGGCCCACACTTTATTCACTCTTTTAAACCCTGGAGCCATGACCTCAGATGGTGCTTTTCTGCAAGATGGTCATGTTCCAACTTTCCAGGTAGTGAAAATCTTTCTTGATGCCTTGTGACATCAGTATGAAAGGTTATAGCAAAGGACAAAGGACACACAAGGCTTTTTTAGTTTTCCTTCACCCTCTCAGAAGTGACATTTACTCAAGGTGAATTTTGTGTGTTGTTGGATTGGCAAGGGTTTAAGAACATGTCATAATCCAAGGATGACTTTGATTATTCTAGATTTTGTTATTTTTATTGAGTACATTCTCATTGGTGGTACATGGTTCTAGATAGCAAACTGAATTCATTGATTTAGATGTCCAACTTTATTATTAATATTCCACATGGGTTATCATTTGAAGATAGCATAGATAAAAGAAATCTTGAGGAGATGCAGCTTATTAACAGTGTTTTTTTGTTTTTAAATGCATCCTAATTGATGACATTATAAACTGTAAGCAGTAGTTGTGTACAACAACACAGGAGTTCATTTCAAGAGCCATAACATACTTACGCACTCTGATCTAGGAATTTCAGGACCGGGTGTCTTGTTATACCTTCTAGGCCGAACTAGAAAAATGTAGAATATTTCAGAGACTATCATCTGTTGTTCTGGTTCTTTTAAATTTTTTTCTTTATATTCATTGATTTTCATGGACACATTTATTTCCCAAAATAGTGTGTAGTTTCCAAAGGACTTAAGCCTTGGTTAGTTTGTGTCTGTTATATGCTTTTATCTTTTTCCCATTATTAATAAGTGATTACATTTAGCTTTGGTATTTTGTGCACATATAGATCACATCAACATTACAGTACTTTTCCTTCCCCCCTTTTGTCTCACCTGTGTCCTCCCCATGCCCCCTAACTCCACTGTCACACCCATTTGGCTCTATGGAATGCCCATACTCTGCATTTCTCGTATTAGAGAAACCGTGCGATATTTATTTTTTAGAGACAAGGTCTTGCTCTGTAGTCCAGGCTGACCATGTGATATTTAACCTTCTGCATCTCACTTACTTCACTAAGTATGATGGTCTTAAGTTATATCCATTTACCTAACCCTCAAATCCACCTGTCTTTATGGAGGAGTGGTCCTCCGCTGTATATGTATACTACAGGTTTTTCTCTCTGTTGGTCTCTTGATGGATATATCCGTGTCTTCCATCTTCCACATTTTAGCTATTGTTAGTGGTGCTCCTCTAAACGTGGGTGTGCATATATCTCCTATAAATCCCTTTTAACTTTTTTGGGAAGGTACCCAGAAAAGGTATGACTCGATTGAATGGAATACTGATTTTCACCCTTTTGAGGAATCTTCATACTGCCCTCCATAGGGATATAACCATTGTACTTTTATTTAGTCAGAGATTTAAGTATAGAAAATTAATAGTTATTTAGTACATCATATGTCAGACAGTGAATTCTGTGTGCTTCTTAAATATGTAATCATTTAATGATAAAATACTTTGAGAAGGAAAAAGTAGTGCTCATATTTAGAAGAAAGCAGAAACTCGGAGAGTTTAACTCTTTTAGATTAAAAACTTCAGAAGAGGTATAAGTACAATTTGACTCCAGGCATGCTGCCTCTTAAATCAGGAAATACTCTCTTATATAAGTAAACATGTTTTGTGAGAGATTTTGTGCTTATTTATGTGCTTTATTGCTGTAGCCAGTGATAACTAAAAGCATATAAAGTATGTTAAGGAGCAAGTTAAGGAAATTACTGAGTGAATAAAATTTTTATTGTATTTTCCTTTACATATACAAAGTATAGCATTTGATATACTTGGTGGTCAGTAAAAGTTTGCTAAGATAGGTTGAAAAAATATGGTTCATATACTTGTATTTCCATTATAGTAACTGCATATGTTATAAATGTGTAAAGATTGCATGTAATCTTCAATATTTAATTTTCTTTATTCATTTATCAGTTTCTTAAATTTATACTTGATATAGTAATATACATACTTTTTGAATGAACGTGATGTAATAAAACTTCAAAATAATTGAGTTAAATTTTAATTAAGCCATTGTGCAGTAGGAGGTGACTAAGCCTCAGAAAGGTTACTTTCTCTAAAGCCATAAAGCTGAAGTAAAACAAGAGGAAACTTAATTTAGCATAGATCGTATGACTATAACTTGTGCTTTCATTCACCAAAAATCCAAATGGATAACAGAATCCAGAAAATTCCAGGGTAGCTCACAGTTGTATATCAGTCATTGGAAAGTTTTAGGTAAGTAACAAAAAAAAGCAATAAATGCGATTTTGATATGATTTATGAAAGCCAGCTCCCGGATTTTGTTTTGTTTTGTTTTGCTTTGACCTCAAGTTAGAGTTAGATGCACAGTTTGAGTTTGACTTGTAACTTCTTTGTGTGTGTTTCTTACAGGTTTGAGTGGTCGTTTCTTTGTCACTACTCTCCCAGCATTTTTTCAGTAAGTTTAATAATTTTCTGGTCTTGTAATGATGAGAAATCAGTAGATTGATTTCAGTAACTCTGAGGTGTTTTCCGTGCTCACTACTTAATTTCCTGTGACCCTTGCGAAGAGGAAAACTGTCCTGTCCTGAGTGGTCCTCTTGATAGAGGTGGTACCTGGAGTGGTGTGTAGGAAGAGGACCTTGGTTTCCATCGGGGAAAGGTGGGGAGGAGGGGGCAGAGAAAATTTTTAAACTTTCCTCATTTAAAAGGTGAGAATTCTTAATAGATAAGCAGGAATGGATAAAGCCAACAAGGTGGAGAAGGTCCTTCTGGATAAAGGAAGTGGCACGCTGAAGCTTGGGAGGAAAGGAGACCTCCTGAGAGCTGTAACCGTTTCTGTTATGCTTGTCTGTGTGGTACAGTTGGATCTTCCTGGGTGATGAGGTTAGAGAGGCTTCAGTGACCGTAAAGAGAAAGGAAGGGGTGGATTTCAGAGGTACCTAGAAAGTAACTCTTTCTGTTTTGCTGGTCTGTGTGGTACAGTTGGATCTTCCTGGGTGATGAGGTTAGAGAGGCTTCAGTGACCATGAAGAGGAAGGAAGGGGTAGATTTCAGAGGTACTTAGAAAGTATTATCATTAGGAATTGGGGACATGCTGTGGCTCATTCTCCATAGGAAGGAAGAGGTTATGATGACTACAGATAGGCCATATGCAACTAATAAGCACCATTACAGGCCTGCAGGATGAGGAGCCCTTAGAATAATATGCACTTGGGGAGATAGAAGCCAGAATGGCGGAGGTAGTGTGGAGTGCCTATCCTAATTCCAGATTGAGAAGTTTAGATGCCAGTTTGATGTCAAGATCTAGAGCTCAGGAAAAAAAAAAAAAACTAGACTAAAAGTATATACAGGGAATTGCTTAGTACTAACGAAGACTAAGGAAGTATATATGGAGAGAACATATATAGTGGGAGGAGAAGCAGGTACCTTTACCTGCTTGATCATGGAACATGGGCTTGATCATTAAGACATCTACTGAGGAAGGCAGAGAGTGAAGGAAACCGAGAAGGGATGGGCAGAGTAGTGGGAAGAAGTCCAGAGGACTCACGTCATGAGAGTCAAGCTGAGTGGACTGGGGTTGGGTTCACTGGGGGAAAGCTTGCTGGTGTGCATAAGCCCTGGTTCCATCCTCTGCACTTGGGGTGGGAGGTGGGAGTGAGACTGAATGAAGGAAGGATTTTGAGGTGAAGGACTCAAGTGACATCAGCTTAGAAATGTGGATACAATTTATTAACCTGAGAACAATGGCTGTTTTGCTGTAATGAGATAAAAATAAAAAATGATCAGTAGCAAAAAATTAATGAAAAGCAGCTAGGCAGATTAAACATTGTCAGAGACTTTGCTTATTGTTACAAAATGTGTGGTGATAAGGTAAAATATGTAATGCTTTTCTCTTCTGGAATTTCTCATTTGTAATAGATTAAAAGTTGTACATACCTTCTGATTTGTGTCTGACTATATGTTTTTCTTGATTTGAACCAGTTAAAAATTCAGATATCCATACGTGTGGCCAATAGTTCTTTTAATTTTTATTACTTATAGCATATGTTATTTTAAGTCATTTCTTTTCTTTTTTTTTTATTACCTGTAGTGCAAAGGATGGAATATTCCGCCGTTACCGAGGCCCAGGAATCTTTGAAGACCTACAAAATTACATCTTAGAGAAGAAATGGCAATCAGTTGAGCCTCTGACTGGCTGGAAGTCCCCAGCTTCTCTAACGTAACTTGTTAATTTTAAATTATAAAGTGCTGTAAATAAAATAATAGGTATTGAGCTAGGCTAAGGGTTATCTTTATTCCTGATCACTTCCTGGTTACCCATGCCACACACATCTATGACTGGCCCCTTTCAGGCTTCTCTTTTTGTGACCTACGTATGTTTTAGGTAGGTTTTTAGGAAGTTGGAGTTGGGTGGACAGATCCTGTGTGGGTTGCTGGAAGTCTCTCCTCCAGCATTTGCCCACAGTCATGCCAACTGTTTTCTCTTTATAGAATGCGGTATTGAACACCAGTTACCATTCTTTTTCTTTGTAAGCTGTTGTAGGAGCAAATCTCTCTTAAATTATAGTTTTAAAGAAATTGCTATTGTATCTTACATAGAAAATAAAACCTATGATCTCTTTGGCTACCTTTCACAATATTGCTGGGGGTAGCTATTAGCTGTGGTGGTAAACTGTGTAATATTTGGTACAATAGATAGGGCTGAAATGAACTATCCTTAATAGGAACAAGTAGTATAATATTTCAGGTTCAAATCATGTAGTGGCATCTGTAATAATACTCAGGAAACACATGGCTTACTCTAGAGCAGCCTGCTCCTTGCATTTTATTCTGTGAATAGTTATGCCAGAGAATTCTAGGTGCTAGGTATTCATCAGTGAATAGAGAGCAGACGTCATCCCTTTACTCCCCTCAGGTAACTAAACTAAGACAGATTCAGAAAAAGCTAGGAATACAAACAATCATAATCTGGATAGGGATATTAAAATTATACTTTCTTAAGGCAGAGAGAAAAAATCTTGGGATTTTGAGCTTTCTCTAGGTGGAGGATTAGGAGAGGTTCCTCTGATGGGAGGACTGGGAGTGAGATGTGCCAGGGAGAAGGAATTGGCTAAGGTAAAGTCTGGAGAAAGAATAGGACCAGCTTGCACATAAGCTCCGATTTGGGAAAGAGCGTGGTATGCTTGGGGAGCACTGTGCTGGCCAGAGTCGAACCCAGCGAAAGGGATGGACAGTAGCATCAGCTGAGTGAGGGAGGCAGGCTGAAGGGAGACCGTGGCAGGGCCGAGGCCAAGGTGTGGGACCTGGAGCTCATCAGTGCGTCCAGTGAGATGTTGACTCTTAGGAGAAGGCGGAGAAGGCGGAGAAGGCAGGGACAAATGAGAGACAGAGGCTTTTGTAGCATGCAACCTGATGCTGTGGAATGATGGCTCACAGCAGAGTAGCAGCATTGGGGTGGAGACAGTGAGTGGACTTAAAATGCATTATGGAGGTGGACTCGGCATAGGTGATGAGAAGGAGGACTCATACGTAAAAATTCCAGGATTTTGAGTACTTGTTGAATCTTGGTACCTGTTAGTGATTCGAGCAAGAAAAAAAAGGATTCTGGTGTGCTGGACTTGTTAAGTTTTAAATGCAGACATTGTGGTGCTCCTAAATTGGATGTATGAAGATGGTTCTGCATGGAGGTCTCAGGTCACAAATGTACAACACCTAGCTGATGTCTTGAGACTTATAATGAAGGAGAACACTTAGACAAACAGAAAAAGAGAAGTGTGTTTGGGATTGATCCATGACTCCCAAATGAAGTTGGGTAGAGAGTGCTTCAGCAAAAAGAAATTTAAGAATGAGTCTCAGCGAGGCAGGAGAAGAGCCAGGAGTGTGCCATTGTCCAGAAACCAATAAAGTGTGCTCAAGAAGGAAGGAGCAGTCACTTGTGTCCTGTGCTGTTAAGATGTAAAACAAGATCAAGGGCTGGAGGAATAGCTCAGCAGTTACCGTGCTTGCTTAGTAAGCTCAAGGCCCTGAGTTTGATTCCCCAGTACCACATATGCCAGTTATGGTGGGCATACACTTGTAATCCTAGCACTCAAGAGGCTGAGACAGAAGGATTGCTGTGTATTTGAGTGCAGCCTGGGCTATGTAGTTCAGGAGCATACTTAAAAATAGCAAAGGAAGATATTTATGGCTTTGATAAGTATTGGAGTATTAGTAGGTAATACAGTGCTGAGGGTGCAAGCCAGATTTGAATGGGTTAAAGATATACTGTGGAAGAAATAGCAAGTGAAGGCTGCTCTTTGGAGAAATGTGTGCTTGAAGGTGAAAGGCTGTATGAGGTCCGAGGTGCTCTTCTTTAGAAATAGAAGAGAGTAGAACCTGTTTGCATGAAGAGAAAACCAGCCCATCAGAGATGGAGAAATTGCTGATGTAGGAAGAATTTGTGACAGAGAGAAGCCATTAGCAGGACAAAAGTGATAGGATTCAGGGTGTAAGTGGAGGAATTGGGTTTTGGTAGGGCAGACAGACTTTCCTATTAAAAGAAGAGACAATGGATACAGGCATGCACTGGGCTCAGATTTCATGGTGGAAAATTGAGGGAGATCATATGATAGCTTTTGTTTTCACAGTGACATACGAGGAGTGCTTTGTAGCTGAGAATGCTTAAGCAGGAAGCATGTGTAAGGTGTATAGAAAGGGGAAGGAAAGGAATTGTTACCTCTGTTAAATCTTAAAACTGCAGTGAGAATGGGCAGTGTCGAGTGTTCTCTTAGGTTTAGAGTTAGGTAGGCCTGTGATCTCCCCCCGTATACTCAGGTACTTGGGGTCGAGGTTTGTGCCAAGCGTGTACTGTGAATCAGATTGTGTTTATAGTAGAACAGTTCAGCTGTCTAAACACTTCATGCACAGAAGTGAGTCCAGGAAAGAACAACACATAGCAGGGTTTAGAAGTGTCTGAGTGAGAAGTTCTGTCTTCTTGTCTCTGCCTGTTTTTTTGTTTGTTTGTTTTTTCATAGTGTACATGGTTCTTCTTTTTGTGTATTCTTTTAGGATGTCTGGCATGGCTGGTCTTTTTAGCATCTCAGGCAAGATTTGGGTAAGTAATCTTTAATAGAATCATTTTAATTATATTTGCAGAGAATTTCATAGGGTAAAAATACAGCTTTTAAACAGGAGGAACATATACATTTATACTTTTGTACTTTTACTTTTCTGATTAAGCCACACCATTGTTTTGATGCAGTTTCCAGTGGTGATATGTCTGTGTGGAGAAGGGCATAATTTGAGCAGTGACCAGTAAAAAAATGTCAAGGTTATGCTTTTGTTGACCAGTGTAGTCCCTATCAAAGCAGAAAGACTGGTGTAGTTTTATTTTGTCTTACCTTCCAGTTGGAAAATCTCGCAGATCAAAATTGTCTGAGCATAAAAGTAGTCCTGTATGTCAGTAGTCACAAACTATAGCCTTGGTAGGCCACTGGTCGTGAACTACAGCCTAGATAGGCCGCTATTCTCATATACAGAACTGTATTTGAACAGTCTATTGTCTAAGACTGCTCCGGTACTACAGTGGTGGAGTTGAGTGCCTGTTACAGAAACATGTTCTCCTAGCTCTTATTTACTAACTAGCCTTTGAAAAAGTTTGGTTATGTAGTTATTTCAGTGTGTTAGAACAGTTACTCGGGTTAAGATGCTGGACTATTATATAATCTCGAATATATTCAGTGACCTGTTTCCCCTCTCTGTGGAAGAGGATAGCCCTGCTGGCTCAGTGAGCTTATTTAGTTCTTCCTTTCCAAAAACCCCAGGAGCCGCACAACAAGATTGAATGTATAACTGGGGACTGTACCTGTTTTAACTCATGTTTAGATGATGTAAAACTGCTATGCAACTATGTCAACAATGAGTAGACGAAACAGTGCCCCTGGGAGAGGGTGAAACACAGAAGTCACCAAAGAGGCTAAAATCAGGGTGTAATGTCTGAGAAAAAAAAAAACACAAAAATGAAAGCATGGAAGCAGGAAAGATATAGTGTGATGAGTGCCACTGAGACAAGATTGTTGCTTTCCCTAAAATCTTTTTTATGCTATCAAGATTTTGTAGATGCATGCATACACATACTTACATAGTCTTTCCTCCACAGTCGACTTCCTGGCACAGGTATATCATTAAGTATAAAAACATCCAAAGACAAACAGACAGGTTATCTGGGAGGGGAGAAGAGAACAAAATGATGTGTATGATATAAATAGAAAAATACCCAGAGCAATATCATGTAAAAATTAGCAGTGGTTTCCACTAATACTGGAATTATGGCTTATTTTAAAGACCTCTTTTTTTTTCTGTCATTCCTAATGTTTTTGTAATGAAAAAGCGAAACATTAGCAGTATGTAAAAGATCAGAGCCTACTAGTGATTCTGGAAGTACTTGATTTTCTGCTGTGGGAGTGAAGACAAGTTGTTCCCCTGACATTCTAGGGAATAAAAGCTGGTCGTTAGCTGTCTGATGTTAAGATAATCACATATTTGAATTCCTATGAATTCAAAGGTTTTTAGGGGGAGAGGAGGCCGCATTTGGCCTTCTTAATTTTATGCTGTTCTTGCTTGAATAAACCCTACTGTGAGGAAGTGCCATGAATAACCTTTTCAGTCAGTTCCTTTTGCGCTTCCCTCTGCCACCTTGACTTCCAGGGGTTGTTAGTAGATGAGTTGTACTGCAGTGTGGTACAAATATTGTGTTCTTTCCATAACCGAATTCAAGTTGTCTTTCTAATCTAGTCATGACAGCATACACACCTGTGCATTGTAATGTTTGCGTGAGCCCAGAGAAGTAATTGCCAGCCAGCTACAATACCCGCCCTCATGGATAGTGTGGACATTCCATCTCCTGACATAGAAGTGTTCTTGAAGCCTGGGAGATGTGTACTTGGGTAGTTTCTGAGAGGAGAAATCTTCAAGTAACAACATAAATATTTTTTACATTTTGTACAACTTAAAGAATGACTCTTATCTAATGAAAAACGTCAGTACTCTATTGAATTGTACAAAGTGAGGTGACTGTCGGGTAAATGATGTGGAGAGGTGGTATTTTGGGATGCACTGTTGTTGTGCCTGGCGTCACAGTCAGTGGTTGGAGTCCCTGGGCTGGGATTTTGTCTGCACGTGTGTGGATACACACGTCCCAGCTCTTGACTTCTTACCTCTTTCCTGTTGCCTCAGTGTTGCCCAGAGGCTCTGGCCTCTTTTGCAGAAATACGAGCCACTGATTCTCCCATGTGCATGCCTCTGACCTATTTGTTTTCCCCACTCTAGGCTGTTTTTACCAGAACTCTGAGTGCTTTGCAGTAAACCTGGTGCTAGGATGTACTTGCTAACTGCTTGCCTTTTTGTTATTATCACTGTTGTCTTTGTTATGTTGTGCTGCCTCTCTGATACAGGCAATGCAGAATGCTTTAATGTTTTAGTTTTTTAACCAAGGCGAATGATAGACTTAGTAACGGTGGTTTTATGGTGTACATACTTTTGCTAAGTACATTTAGTATTTAAATCTACTTAAGGAATTATTGTATTGGGTTTGGCAAATCTGGGCTTTCCATGAGATAATGCAGGATGTTAGTTACTTCTCTGTTGTGTTGTATCTGTTAGGAAGGGAAATGTCAAATTTTAGCTAAAACAAGCTGTGCTGTGTTCTTGGGAGGAAAATTTGTGTGACAGATACTACCTTCTGCTTTGATCAGAATGAAGTAACAGAAGATTTAAGGCTTCATAAAATCTGACAATGAGACATAAAGGTCTTGAGGGTTTAAACTGGACAATAACATTGTATTTAAAACCTGAGAATACTCCCCTGTCGTTGAGATAGTGACTTCTTTTCTCTTATTCCCCTGTGCCTCTTATCTAGACCATTTTGTGGAATGTGACAGTGAGGTGGTTCATATCTGTGTTCACTCTCATGGAGGCTACAAGAGGCTGCAAGATTGTGTCTTCTTGCAAGTCTAAAAATGTAGAGCATGGAAAGAAAAGTGGAAGGAAAAGTTAATTTTTGTTCACTTTGAGTCCTTCCTACCTGCTCCCAAGCAGAAAGATAATTTGGGCACTCTGATTTGTGTGCAGAAAGGTCAGGGACTTGTCCTCACAGTTTATATTCTGTGATACATGAGAGCTCTAATGCCAAAGGCTTTCTATAGTTTAGAGTCAGGGCAACTTTGAGTCAGAAAACGTTACACTGCGCTGAATTGGTGAGTGTGACAACATGGCATTTAATCCAACCTACTGTAATTTAAGAATTAGAAACATAAAAATCTAAAAAGTTATTATCTTGGGAAAAATTATATAGTAGAATTTTAAGTACCTAATAGTACAAATTCTAATACTCATAAGTGGTTCTAAAGCCATTGTGAATGCAAATAAACAGATAAAAGATTTATAAGTATCTCTGCAGTTACGAAAACTTGAGTCTTTAGTAATAGTTACCCAGAAGAACACAAGGTGGCAGACTTTCTTTAAGAACATCAAATCAATACCTTAAGGAATAAGGTGATACAAGAAAATTGAAACTTTTTTAAATATGAGGATATTTTTTAAAGCATTGGACTAAGAATGCACTAATTAAAAGGCAAATACTTTACTGATATTTAAAAATCAACAATTTTCTTGAGGGACGCTTTTGTAATTTCTTTTGAAGAAAGAATGTAAGGTACTATCCAGAGGGACTTAAAACTGCATGCTATCCTAAAAAGTACGTAAGGAATCCTATTTGGTCTGATGGACGTGTTGACCGGTGCTGTCAGTGGAGGAAAGATGATGGCTTTACAAATCGCGAGTTTGTGTTTCCTATGAATAGTCAAGCTTTTGATGTCTTTTTTTTTTTTTTAATTCAACAAATACTGTTCTAGCCACTTGAGTAATGGAAACCAGCGGTATTCATAAAGCAGGTTCAGGAATGCATCCATGAGTCAGCACCAGGGCAGAGCGCCTTTCAGCAGCTTCTGGTTCTTGGGTACTTTTTAGAGTTAATTCTAATAATGGCACTGAGACATCAAGAAAGGCATAAAGTGTTCAGTGCACAGTATTTTCAAAGGTGCAAACTGTACAGTTCACTAAAAAAATTGAAACTATGATAGTTCTGATAACTTTTCTGCCTGCTTGGCTAAATCCTAATAAACATTCATTTTGGCTGAACATGGACTGATGACCAGTGCTGTCAATGGAGGACAGATGATGACTTTACAAATCAAGAGTTTTTGTTTCCTATGAATAGTCAAGCTCTTGATAGGTCTTTTTGTTATTAAGCAAATATTGTTTGAATACTTATGGGTGTTAGTGTTTAAAATATTTGCTGAGTATTTATATCAGGCTATTCTAGATAACCGAATAAACTTTATTTTATTATATATCATTCAGAAGCCAGAAAACAATGTGGTTTTATTGCTTGGCATAAATTAAGAAATCAGTAAGAGATTTAGATTTTAAGAAATAAGACACTAAAATAGAAACTTGGACTCATTGTCATCAACTTTACCAGCCGCCGACAGATTACTCAGTCATTATCTTTACTTGCTAATATTACCTGATTTGGAAACACTTCATTCTCTGTCCAGCAGTTACTTGGATTGTGGTTAATAGATTGAGGAGCTATACAGGTCTGAAACAGATGACCAAATTTTCCTGGGGAAGCTTGACCTTTGCAAGTCTACAACTAAGTGGGTTTTGACATTGAACAGGCTCATGTATGTAATTTTTATATGATACAGCACAAATATAATTCCTAGCTAAGATTGTGTATCTTTTTTCATTTTAATGTTTATCATCACATAGAGTCCCAGAGAGCAGTAAGCGTGAAAGGACAAGTATGTTACTCAGAGACAGGTCTCATGTGCTCACAATGAGTTAGCCAGAAATGGTTCTAATATTACATTTTATGTGTTATAATTTAGTTAGTTGTTAAGGATGCATAGATGTAAAGCACTAAGTCTGATTAGAAAAGTATAGAGACATTTTGAATGGTGGACAGTCTGTATTACAGAAACTGATAAAAACTCAAGGAATTTGCTTTTTAGTGGATACCACATTATGATTAATACTGGGGTATTAGAGGGAACTAAAAAAATTTATCATGATGAAAGAAAGTCTAAAACAGTGTGACCAGAATTTGTTTCTGGATTCTGAGCTTTAATGAAGTTTAACTCTTACTATATATGACTTTAATTATTTCTTTTTTATTTTCCAATGATGTAAAATTTGACTTGTCTATTAAGGATTATTTGTAGGAGAGGAAAAATTTCAGACTGGAGTTATACCTACAGAAAGAGATTCAAACATTTTTGATCCTCATTATACCTAAATTATTGTATTGTTTTTCCTTTGATTACAGCACCTTCACAACTATTTGACAGTGACTCTTGGGATTCCAGCTTGGTGTTCTTACGTCTTTTTCGTCATTGCCACTTTGGTTTTTGGCCTTTTTATGGGTCTGGTAAGAAAGAATATGAATATTTTTCTTACTTTTAATATTCTTGTTTTTAAAACTGTGCATTTCATGTAAAATGAAAAAGCAGACAAGAAAGAAAAAAACAAGCCACACTTTATTCTGTATGGAATCTAAACACTTGCTTATTTGATACTGGTTTTAATGATAATGTAGAACATAATAGAAAGTTTTTGAAGTGTTTATACCATAATCTTACCCCTTAAATATTCCAAATATGTGTTCTGTTGGGAATTCTACAGTTGTGAAAGAAGAAATAGAGACCCAACTTGAATTGATATTTTCAAGAAAACCCTTTTAGCTGTGATTTAAAATGTTGCCTACCTACTTAGGACGTTGTGGTGATAAGGCCAAAGTTGTGGGTTTGTTGCTTGAGTATATGAAATAAATTTTTCTCTTTCTTTCTTTCTTTCTTTCTTTCTTTCTTTCTTTCTTTTTTTTTTTTGAACCTCTAATCTTGACCAGCTTGCGTTGGTTTTCGTGAGGTGGGATTTGTGAGATGATGTGATAAAAGAACATAGTCATTGCTGTTGAAAAAATAAGTTTCAAAGCAAATTACCATATCTTTTTGAGCATGAAACTCAGTATCAATGGGTATCTGCATTTTCTACATTTGTGTTTCAAGTGAGACGTGGAATAATAACTTTAACAAATTATCCATAAAGACAACTATAAATGTTTTGGCAGTGAGTTGTGGTGATGCACATTTGTAATTGCAGTACTCTGGAAGTGTGAGGTAGGAGGATCTTGAGTTGACTCCCACCTGACCTAGTGGGACCTGGTCTCAGAATGAAAATAATGAAAGGGCTGAGGATGTAGATTTAATCCCCAGTACTTTAAAAAATGTTTTGGCATGTTGTAGTCTTTGATGAAAATAATTTTGTGACTTATACTTCATCAATTTGCACGATAGACTTTCAAAAGTCTTTATACTGTGTTCTGATTACATAGCTCTTAAATACTCTATGATACGAGTAACTAATGATTGCAAATAATTTATATAAAAGTTTTGATGAAATTACTTACATTTTATATTAACATGATAGGAAGTCAGAATTTGATATAACAAAGAAAGAACTCCAAGAACCAAGGAAGCTTGCTTTTCTTTTCTCATGAATATATTTATTCACATCATGACTTCTTTGAGATTTTCCTGCTGATGTTAACGTCAGGGGTGACAGTGAAACTTAGTTACCTGTGTTAATTAGATCCCAGGTATGCCATGTTCTTTGGCTGTAATCATATTTGTTATTAACATGTTTGCACTACCTCTATTAAGAAGATTTGATTTGAGTTTAAGTACAAATAGAGCCCAATTTTCTGTGCATCTCTCATCTGTTGTTGACTGCCAGGTTTTCAGTCAGTGTTTTTAAAGGACACATGACTGTGAGCCCCTAGCAAAGGGAACAATTTTAGGTTCTCTAGAGAGTCAGACATAGGAGACATAGGAAATGCAGATTGAGTGTGAACCTATTGGAATAACAGTGAAAATTCTTCTCAGTGTAAAAGTTATAGAATGTAATTTTTCAAGTTAACTTTAAGAAATTGAGTCAGGCTTGTCTGTGCATGAGGTCTATTTAGAAACAGAATGAAGTGACAGATTAGACAGGTTATGAAGGTGTGACCTACAGAAGGGAGACAGTCGATTCCAGACTGACTGACTGAGTGGACAGCACTATCATTTCTTTATAAGACATTGGGACAAAAACTTCTAAAACCATTGTCTGTTTCTGTAACAGCAAATACCTCTGTTGAGGATGCCTTTTCTGTAATTGTACAGTTGGTAGAAGTTTTGCCTTCAGTATTCATTAATTTACAATTAATTTTTTTTGCTTATTTTTGTGAATTCTATGGTTGAAACAACTGCATTTTTACATCCTTTTAAATCTATTCCAGAAAGGCATTTTTTGTTAACGTCTAGGATCACAGAAGAAGCATTTGTCAAGTGTTTTCACTTAGCCACATGTACCACACTGGGATAAAGGGACGGTGTTGCTGGACAGAGCCACTTGAGGCAGGCTCTGAACGGCCCAAGGGAGCGACTGCTTCACATCTTACCCACATCTGTCAGCAAGCTAAAATTAAAGAGGGATTCTTGTTTTGTTTTTGTTTTTGTTGCAGTTGAATCAAATGAGTAGTTCATATAGAATAAATCTGAAGTGAAATTGCTGGGCATGGGATCCCCAAAATAGAGGAGTAGGAATTGGCCTCACACTCAAAGGAAAGTGGCTTTGAGCAGCTCTGTTTGATCCCACTTGAGAAACTGTAATCAACAGACCCTTTAAAACTCACTTGCCCTGTGCTGTGCAGAGTCAGCGCTGGAGGGGAGACCTTCCTTCAGGTGTGGGGCTCAGTTCTCTATGACACCTTTGCTATTACCTGGACCTGGAAACCCGGCTCAGGCTTGCAACCCTTGGAACAGGATCCTAATGCCCTTTGAAATTCTTCCTGGGGTGTAACTTGCTTGGTGTCTTGGAAGAGAGGATGTGTTCCATGAGGTATTTTCTTGATTGTTACTTTATAAACTTGACTATGAAATTTACTTTTTTTTTCTGATTTTTGGAAGATGGGAAACCAAAACAAATCTGCTGCTTTGATTTTTTTTCTTGACTGAACTTATTCTTGACATATTTTACTGAATATTATTTTTTTACATATAAACAAAGGTCTCAGTTTTAGAACTAAGTATATACTTTACATTTTTAACAACGTGGGAGAGATCCTTAGTGATAGTCCACAGATCCCTCTGGCAGCATCACTTCCTGCCATCAGTGGCTGTGCCCCAAGGAGGGAGGCTGCGGTTGGGACAGGCAGAGAACTGTGAAGAACAGAAAGAGTGATCCAGGTGGCTCATGTCTAACGCTTTCCCACTCACATGTTTCAGCCACAAGAAAATGAGCAGGCCAAGTTTGCCTTTGCCTCTATTATCTAGTCTCTTTTGTTTAATATATATTCAGAATTCTGATGCGTAACTATTTTTGTACTTGCTGCTGACCAATGTCTCTCTCCTCCAAGAATGGATTCCACCTTCTATGAAAATTGACTCCTGTTGGCCTCATTTAGGTGCACTTATCTGGGTAAAAACTTAATCCTTAAAATGTTGCTATGGAAGATGAGAGGAAGCTACCATTCCACTGTAGACTATGCTTCTAAACAGTACCATTTTGTAGGAGCTTTGCAAGTGGCCTCCTTCTTGGGAGTGGTTCTTCAGACCAGAAGGGAGGTCTTGAACTGAGAGTATCTAATGAAGCAATGAGAAGCTTTCCGTCCCAGTTTCCAAGAAGTAAGGCATAAATAGAAGTGTGTACTATTCCACACAGAAGAGACCTTGGCCATGGGGTAGTCCAGCCTATCCTTTTGAGTGATACTCCAACTTGGAAACCAGTTAAATGACTTGCTGAGTGGGGTCACACAGTTAATGCAAGGCAGGAGTGGCTAAGGTCTCCTGTGAGTCTTTTCTGGGCACCCAGCTGTGAAGGGCCCATATCTATCACATAAGTGACTTGATCCCTCATAGGCTTTGCCTTTAGGAAATTTGCCTTTTTTTTCTTGTCACTAGGAAGAATTTCTTCTTTTATAATTTGTTTGGACCCAGACTTTTCTGCTCATGGTAGAATTAAGAAAAGTGAAAAGAATAAGTCTATTTAGTACCATTCTTATCTTTAAAGACTGGGTATTATTCAAAAAGAAGTTATAATTTAAATGTTAACTAGCTACCAGAAGAAACAAATAGCCTTTTGAACAGGCAGCTTCTTTCAGGGTTGGATCTCTTTTTGTTGTGTTGGAAAGACTTATTCTGGCTCATCCAGGCTCCACATAAGTCTTCCGTGTTGGACACCAAGCCTTTTGTTCATCAGTATGGTCCCTGCTTGTTTCTGGGTAGGGATTGTGGACTGGGCTGATCCTGCCTTTCAAAAGTATATAGTTTATCAAGAAGAAAAGACTTTTTTTTTATAGTGGAAAGCGACTCGTATTTCAGTCAAGGTCAGATTGAGGATCAGATTTAGTTTATATAATTGAAGAGTTGTCTCGCAGTTTGTCTCTGTAAATACTTCTTATGGTACTCTTAAGAATTCTGAATCCTAAAGGGATTTTTCACTGAATTGGGGGTTATCCGTTAGTGTAGGACAATTCAAATACAGAGTGTATTTGTTCGTCTAAAACAGTGTTCTTAAATAGATGATTTTACTACTCATGTTTGTTTTCTTATGTCTGCATGATTGATCTATTTAGAGTAAGCTCTCTGTAAACTTTTCACTTTGTAGTTCTCATTCTAAACTAGTGTTTTTCTGTATTATGTCACATTTGAAAGTAGGAAATTCTTAATTATTAGCTTGTTATTATAAAGTCTTTTGACTAGCTGCTAATTATTTGTCTAAGAATATCTAGTTATAGAAGTAAGGCATAATTTTGAGGCCCTCTGGTAATAAATGTCCTATCTACTGTGAAAAAAAAAATCCTTTTTCTTCTCTCTAGATCTTGGTGTTAATATCTGAATGTTTCTATGTGCCACTTCCAAGGAATCAATCTGAACATTCTGGTAAGTATTATAATCTCACTTGGGAGGACGTTTGTGAAGCTTTATGCTACTCTTCGGCTCACAGTTCTCTGTATGCTCTTAGAAAGTGGTCCCTCCTGCCCTGACCCATTTGTTAGGTGACTAAATTATCACCCTGGTCAGATTTCTTAGAATATACTTTTCAAGTATTCTGTAACAATAATTTTTTTCTTCCCTGTCTTAAATTAGAGAATTTTTCTTACTGGTTATTACTTCTCTCTTGTGAATTTGTGCCCTTTTTCTACAATCATTGTACAGCAGTTCCTTACTTGAGTTGGAACGAGAAGGGAGGGAGTCTTCTGTGGTCACTGTCTACCCTACGTTCTTCAGAAGCAGCCTCCACATTCTTGCTCTGCTTCTGGCACTTGGTGGCCCTAGATTTTAATATCTTTATTCCTATTTTTTGAGAATTTTTCACAAAAACTTTTCAGTTATTGTATTGTATTGGGAGTTTTTAAAAAAACTGTATTTATTTTTAGTTCTTGCAATTTTTGAGGCTTTGAAACTTCTTTGAATAGTTAGACTACAGATATGATCCTTAAAATTCTTAACTGAGACAGAAATCTCTAGGATAAGGCATCTGAGGGGGAAAAATGAGAATTTAGTACTTTACATAAGTGAAAGTCCAAGATGTTCTGGCTTCAAGCCCAGCCTGTGTAATATTGTTACTGTATGGCTCGTTACTATATGACTGTCAGCATTCCTGACTTACATCTTATCAGTTTAATAAACCCTTAAGAAAGAGGAAGGCCTTTCTTTCTGAGTCTGTTCTGAAAATCCCAGAAAGTACTCTGACTGACTCAGCTAAAGTCACATTTCTGAAATGATCTCTATGACCAGTGTGTCAGTGAGCCTTCTACATGTGACAAAATGCAGAACACGTCAGAACCTTTGCCCTTCGTGCCCACGTGCCCTGCCAAAGTCAATATGGTCATTGATGTCCCTAGAGAGGCCTGGAGAAACCCTGAATGGGGGCTTGGATATCAGCCACAGAATCTGTCCTGTGTGATGCCAGAGAGTTACGGTAGAGAAACTCATTTCACACACAGGTAGACTCACTCAGTTGACTACTGAGTTTCCATTGTCTAATCAGAGGGCATTTCCCCTCTTCTCTCTACAGAGCAGAATCAGAGATCAGAGGAGGCCCACCATGCTGAGCAGTTGCAGGATGCAGAGGAGGAAAAAGATGACTCAAATGAAGAAGAAAACAAGGACAGCCTCATAGATGATGATGAGGATGAAGCTGAGGAGGAGGAGGAAGAGGACAATGTGGCCGGTGGTGTGGATGAGGAGAGGAGCAATTCCAATGACCAGAGTCCCCTGGCAGAGGGCAGTGTGGTCCAGGAGGAAGTGGGACCTGTTGGGACTGAAGAAGATGCCCCTGAGCAGGCTCACTCAGTTGACACAGAGGTGGCAGAGAGCTCGCTGCGGCAGCGCCAGAGTCAGCAGGCCAATAAGGGATCATAGGTTTCAGGACCCTATTTCCAAGAATGCAGACCAAAAGAATATGTCATCTTCCCTCTGGTCTGTAATTTAAGCCAAATCCTTAATTTTTACTGAATGAGCAAGCTTTTCTCTTAAAAGATAATCCCTAATCATGTGGTCTCATGGCAGCAAGTCTCTTGGTCCTGTCTAAGGAAAATCTTTTAGGCTTGACAATCAGAAGGCAGAAACCAATGTGACACTAGGATCTGTTTGGATCCTGCTTGGGATTGGAGCAAGTCCATTTATCTGACTAGAAAGTCTTAACCAGAAGAGGCAACCCCGTCCCTCATCAGTATCTTCTGTAGCACTGTCCAAAGGCCCCATTGAGGGAAAGTAAAACAATCTGCTCCCACATTTTCTCAAAGTACAGCAGAGACCTTGCTTCCTTTCTCTGTCTTACATGTTTGATTTTGTTAAATTGTAAAAAACATCAGGTACTACAGTGCACGAATACTCTTTTAGAGAAATTAATAGGCCCTGGCTAACATTTTAGGAGAGAGCTTAGAAGTCACCCTAGACCTTTACATCTCTTTGGGTATGTTTCATTTTTTACTTTTATTTCTCCAAGTTTTCCACATGTCCTAAAGACAATCTGTAGAATTAGTCCTTAGTGAGAGTACGCCGATAGCAGCCAGTCTACATCTGCCACGTTTACTCTGACTTAAAGGTTTAGATGCTCGGTAACCACAACCTGTGGAGCCAGGACTGCCTTCCATCCTTGAATGAAATGTAACCTTCAGAGATTTGAAAGGGAGCAGGGGTTTTACAGGACAGATTAAACATTTTTTTGGCTAACATACAGTGGTAGGTTTTTTCCTTCATAAAGATCCTTTAGCAGTGTTGTTTCTTTGAAGCCCTAAGAGCTCTTAAGTCTTGCCAGTACAAGGCAGTCTTATGAATGCTGTTTTTTTGTTTTTATCTCAAGGGGTTCCCTGGCTCTTGAACCACTTTAATAATAACTGAAAACCCTTTCTGGTTTTCTTTCAGTGTTTTGGTGAAGAAATTAATGAAAGTCAATATCGGGAAGTGAAAGATTTGCTTCTATTTCCATCTTCCTTAATCTTCTAGAGAATTGTATCTTTGTAAATCTCTCACTACCCAATCTACTAGAGTACCCAGGGAGCCCAATTTCTTTAGAAAATCCATCCATCTTACCTCTTTCATACCTGATTTATGTCTTAGAGTAAATTTATAAAATTAGATTCCAAGCATATGAAAGATGCCTGAAGTTAATCTTACGCCCCTTGGGTCCAGACAGAAAAATGAGTACAGGTTTATGAAATTCAAAAAGTTTCTGTAACCCTTAAAAAGGAACATGCAGTGTATTTGTGTCTGGCTGTCTGGATACCCTTTCCTTGTGTGAACTCAGAGCACGGGGCTCCCTAGTGGGCGAGGCTCTGAACTTGCTGTCCTCTTGTGGAGGCTGCTGCAGACGTTGTACAGCAGAGGTTCTTATTCTAGTACTTGATTTTCAGAGGTGGTTAACTTTCATCTTTCCAATTCAATTAACAGTCTCCTCTAGTGTGGCGGAGTTAGTTAAGAGGTGCCAGCAATTGTGCTTGTAGAGAGCAGTGTGACCTGAGGTTTGAAGCCGTCACAGAGCTGGTGGTCTGTTGGTCTGTCTGGTGAGTGCCCGTTTCCTGCCTCTTTTCATGTTCCTTCCCCTCTGACCTCCTCACCCAAAGTGCCAAATATTGTTTAGATGGTAACAGTTCTACCTTGTGATAGGAGAAATCTTCCCTGGATCAAGTCTGAGCTGTGCCTCTCACCCCGTCACTGGGTTTCTTTCTCTTAAAGTCAGCTAGAACAAAAGTTGCAAAGAATAGTGAGGTCAAGGTCAGAGCTACAGAGTGCCGAAGGGCTTCAGAGTTTGCTTTTCAGAAAGTCAAATATTCTTTTATTAGTGGAATATTTGTTTAGAGGGGAAAGCATGAAGAAATACAATCCACTTTGTAGTTTAAATACATAAGGCCAATTTCCAATTGGATTCCAAATAATGTAATAAGAACAGTGAATTTTGTTCTCAGCAATACTTAAAAAAGTAGAGAGTGGAGAGAGGGAAACATGGTGGAGGAGAGGGTTCAGTAAAAGTTTACTGAACTTTTATAGGAACCATTCTCCCTGATTGTTCCTTTGTTAACCTACTGACAACGGTTGGGTTTTCCAGTAAATGGCCACAATAAGTAGATCTAATTTAATTTTTCTCCACTTGAAGCCTGTAAGTTTGTTTTCATTGCTTAGTAAATGTAAAAGCAAAGGGAAAAAAAGTCAACCTAAAATAATTTAAAATTAGACCAACATTTCAATAGGACTCTGCAGATTTTTCCTGTAGATAATACATCTAATCTAGGAGTCAAATGCATGGAAACATAATTTTGATTCAAAAATAAGAAACAACTATTCTTCCTTCTTTTGTAGTATTGAATATTTAATTAAAGAATGATATTTTATATAAATTAAAATTAGGTGAATCAAATAAAAGTAACAGTGAAACAGGAGTGCACAACACCTTGTGTGTAGTTAATTGGAACACAGTGCCTTGTCATTGATGAGATGAAATATCTAAAATTTCTAGTTACCTTTTTAGTGATGTCTTTTGCTAGTTGTCTTTGCTAGATCTGCAGCCATGTCATCTTACTCAGAAATCTACAGAAGCAATGCATGGACAGTAATATCTCCTTTCTCATCGAAGTATAATTGTTGAATAGGTGAGGACAGGTCCTGTTCGGTTAACAAGGCACAAGTTCACTGCACAGCTGCACTAAAGCCTCATCTTCTGAATATAATCCCTGTCCATTATGTGAAAAGAACTACTCTAGAAATCAGTAAGCAGGCTTTGGCCAAATTGAATTTTGACAGTTTAGAAAACTGCATTTTGATTTTTTATGGTCAAAAACCCTTGGTAGCACTGATGTGGCTACATGTTGTATGTTAGTTTGCAGAGCTGCATCCTATAACACCTTTGAGGTAGATGATAGAAATGTTATTTAAAGGAAGTCTTACTGTGTGACTTTTTATTAGAAAGCCCCTTGTTGTTTAATGGGTCGAGATGCATTAAAGAGTCCAAAGGGAACTGAAGAATTAAAAAATGTTGAAGGTGGGAGGCAGGGGAATGTGACATGTCAGCCTAATAGTCTTTGGAATGAAGTGAGAGTAAGAAGGAAGAGACCAATGCTTTTGTTAGTGTTTTTCTGGGGTAACCTGTGTCCTTCATCTCAATGGTAAAGTGTTTCTCTGCCAGTATTGTATTACTATAGGTATGGTTGACCCATCCTGTCAGATATGCTAACATTTTAGAAAGTATTCATGTAAATCTTTCGTGCCAACAAAAAGTTCCTTCTTGCATTGTATCTCTTTACCTCAGCCCTCCATGTCCACGTTCTTGAGATGCCTACAGCTTGTCTTGCAAAAGGTAATTGTGGAGTCATCAGGTCTGGTGTAGCCTGATGGAGCATTTCCTTGAACAGCTGCCACACGCAGGAAGTTCAGTTGAAAGGCCTTGATAGCTGCAGCCCAGGTCATAGCCTTCGAAAGGCTTTCCTTAATTAAGTTTTGTGTAGAATGTGACACTGTATATATGAGATTCATGAACTTTGACTTATTTCTGATATATTTTAATCATATTTGCTACTAGAAAGCGTATTCATGGAAATGCTTTTTTATACTCAAGATACTGCGTATTTATACTGCAACACATCATAAGTTGTTATTTATATTCTTTGTAATAGTTTGTATTATTCAGACCTTTATATTTAATTATTCTTCATGTATTCTTTGCTTCCTTCGATCGCATCTTCATAACTGAATTGAGACATCAAGATCCTACTTAAAGCAGAACATTGCCTGAAGTGTAAATTCTGATCACAGAATTGTGCATAATTCTTGGTTTCCTATGGCTTCATTTTATTGTGAATTCTTCTTCATCCAAACCTATTGTTAGTAATGACTAAGTGAAAATGAAGCTATGTATTTATTGCCTTACATATAAGTATTTTCACAAAAGCCATTTGCCTAGGCAGTTAAAATATTACTTTGCTAAAAAAATTTTTTCTATGTGTTTATTATCTATCCTTTGGCTTATTCCCCTGTTTTTCTGCCCTCAGTTAAGTGAAACCTAAACCATATGTCCTTTAGCTGCTCCAGGGCACATCCAAGGGTTTCTTCTCATCTTGGCCTGTTTTCTTGCCTCTAGAACTCATTACCTTTGTTCTTGGGTCGGTCTTTGTGCCGAGGTCTGAGGTGACCAGGGCTGGAGCAGATGGCAAATGGTGCTGCTGCTCTCCACGGCACTGAGGACTGACATGGTAATACAAGTTTCAGAAGACTTCATTCTGTATCTAACCTCTGTCTGCTGCCACCACCATGAGAGCCATGGAAAGTCAGCACCGTGAGGCAGTTCCTTTAAATATGCTCAGACACTGGTCTAACAAGAACCAGGCAGTTAACAGCAAAAAGGGTTAATCTTCTCTTCAGAAGGTTATTCTGCAGGCAGGCAGAGAAGCAAGTCTGGCAATCGGTGAACAAACCGAGCCTCCTGTGTAGTCAGCCAGACCCAACTCTGCCTGGTCCAGAGTTCTGATGGCAAATGAAACCAGAAATGCATCACTTTTTAAGTGATTTAATTTGACTTTTCTCTTTGAGAAGATAATCCTGTGATGACTAGAATCAGAAATTTATTAAACTTGCATACTGTCAAGTCCCTTTTCCAGAACACTGGCTAGAACTCTGCATAAAATATAACTGATATCTTACAAAAGCAGAGCTGAGCTCAAGTGAACATAAGAAATATTCATAGGGACTGAAAACCATGATGCAGCTAAACATGAGTTGTACCAGGGCTCCCAGTGGTGAGGGAGGTAGGGAGCTGCTTCTTGAAAAAAAAAAATTAAATATGTTTGATTGGCTCCCTAGGTATATGACGCATATCCTTGGCAGTCATAGGTGGGAGGTTTGAGCTCAAATGGTATAAAATCTCCATCTGCATCTCTGGTGAAATGAACAGCTGCTCACTAGTATGCGAAAACTGCACAAAGGCTATCTCTTGGCCTATGTGTGGCAAAACTGTAGACTTCTCAAAGAAATAATAATTGTGGATCTGAACTTAGAAAACCTGGAGCTTGGGTTTATACTGGTTTGATAGTCTCAAAAAATTAAACCAAAAAATTGTCATAGGTTAGTGGGGATGGCAAGTGAGAAGGTACTGTCAGAATTCAGCACAAAGCTACTGTTCACAGCACCCCAAGTCAGCTTAAAGATATTTTTCAAGTACAGCTTCCCTTAAGGTGAGCTCACAATCCACAATTATAAATCATAACAGGAAGGTGCTATTCATCAGACACGAGGGTTAGATCTGGCTAAATCCTTGATATAAAATTATTAAATGCAAACTTTAAAGTTTCTATGAAATTTTAAAAATTAAAAAGAATATTAAAGCAGGCCCTTTTTTTCTAAAAATGTGTTTGAGGTTCATTTATCCTGTATTAGTTAAATCCTTTATATTCATTGGGGATATACTGGTTGTTACTTTATTATATAAACATATCACATTATCTGTTCTGGTGTCAGACATAGATAGGAAATTTTCTGTTAAACTGGTCCTTTGAGCATTGTGATTTTGAGACATTTCCTGGGCTATTTCACTAATAGTCTTTGGGAGAAATACTACATTAGAAACATATTCCTCAGGATTTCCTCAGATTTGTTTTTAAAACACTGGAAAGCAACATGTATCACCCCTAACAGGGAGCAGAAGATTGAGGACACACTGGACTAGGTCTTCCTGTGTGAAGCTGCTGTGACAGCTTTATCACTTGCTAGTGATGTGGCCTTCAGCAAGCTCTCGAAATTCTGTATTGATCTTACACTGTGGATACGAAGGAAACTTCCACACTCCATATTAATGAAGACCAAGACACTATAACCAGCCCTTTCATTGAATGCAACTAGAGAAGTTACTTTCAAAAGTAGTATATACCTGATACATGATGTCAGTATTTATAAGATGCAAGCCAAGATCTACAACAGATCCCAGTGCTTGGGTTTTCTGTTTCTAAGAAGGGGTATGAGGAGCTCAGTGATGCGTTTGAAAGGAATGGCAAGGCTCAGCAGCCCTGCCAAAGTTCACTCTAATCCTCTTTGCCAATATTGGAGGCAGAGAATGGGAAATCTTCCCAAAACCAGTTGTCATGATTTAAATCTAAAATTTCCTCAAAAGTTTCATGTATGTAGAAGATGCTTAGATCATGGGGTGCTATACTAACCAAGGGAGTCATCCATTGATTCGTGTGCTATTAGGATGTGGAGACTGGTTTGAGGGATGAGCCACTGGAATGAGTCCAAGGGGAAATTCTTATCCCTAGATTCCCCTTTTGTCTTTCTGCCTCCTCTCTGTGAGGGGATGAGCAGGTGTCCACCCACAAGAGTACTTCACTGTGCCCTTTCTACCTTGGATCCATGGACTGAAACCTCTGAAACTGAGCAGAAATACACCTCTACACATTTAATTAGAGGGTGTCAGCTATTGTGTCCCAGTCATGAGAAAGGGACTTAAGATATCTAACACATCAGATTTACGATTTCATTGTCCACTCATGCCCCTCTCACCGTCTGAGAATCTGTAATATTCAGACCCCATTATTCGCATAAGGAAAAATGATACAACTGTTAAACAGTCTCATGGTGGAGGCACCAATGGGAGCTCCCACCTCACGACATAAGTGATATGGTTGACCTTTAGAGCTCCAACTTTGGCTAGACAGGCTGGACATGATTTTTTTTTATGGACTTCCTCAAGTTGACTTCCTCCACATCGGTCAGCAGAGACTCATTGGAGCCAAATTGCTGCTTATTCTCCAAGAAGAGACTAGCCTCAGTAGGGCCTTGGGTGGCATCTGGACCCTCTTTTATGCTTACGTAAGAGAACTTCAATAAAATGAAACATCCTTGTGATCGTGGCTAGTTCTTTAGATCTGCTTAAGGCCTCTGGTGTGAGCTCCTCTCAGTGACCCTCAAGGCCATTCCAATCTGTTCTTTTTCATTAGGTTGGTTAGCTTCATCCACAGTGAAAGTTCAGGTGAATCTTACACCAGACTAAAATGTAGCAAATCATGACTCATTTATCTATTCCAAAAAGATTTGCTAAGACTCATTTCATCACTTTTGGTAGACTTTTTGCTGTAGCAATTCTTCCAACCACTCATGGACATAGCTTCTTCAAGCTGTCCATAACATTAATGGCCATTTCTCTAGCTTTAATTTCATTGGTCATCCCTGATGTGGGAGGGTTGATACTTCACTTTCTTAGTTTTGTGTTTGTGCATCTCTGTATCACTTCAGTGAAATGTTCAAAACACAACTCATTGTCCCCCACCCATTGGCATATTCTCTACAAAATTTCTCAAGTTTTTGAAAGCTGCTATCTTGTCTGACTGTTCCAAAGTCTGCTAGATGGAGACTTTCATGGCAGTAACCAGAGCCTTCTGGAATGAATGCTTCCCACCTATGGAGCAAGGCAACTGCTTTGGACTGCTCCAAGCGTCTTTATTAAAAATGGAATAACATTTCCTAAGACATCAGATGTCCATTGACGCCTTCTCAAAGATAATATCTAGGTTGTGATTTGACAAGGACAGCTTTTCTTTTGAAGAGCGTCAGTTTTGCTAACTCATCTTTTGCTCCCTTACTCTAATTTTCAAATCAGAGCAATGTATTGCCCTTCCCTTGTCTCAGTCACCACATTTATTTTATATATCATCAAGTCCTCAACCATGTTCTGGTGTTCAAGTGTTGTGTTCAGAACCTACTACCTTTCAATACCCATTGCTTTGTTCCATTCTCCTAAGACTCTGGCTTTCATACCAAATGCACACAATTGACTAGGTGGTAATTTAATATGAGGTGCAGTAGGATATCACATCGCAAATCTGTAGATGTGGAGATGCACTGTCAGAATATAACTCATCTAAATGTAATGACTCTATGAGGCCTAGTCTGTCCAGCCACAAAGCTGAGAAACATAATTGATTTAATCGCTGGAAAAAAAAAAAACACTTAGTAGAGTCCTATTTGTCAACCAGACGAACACTTCATAAAAGCTCCAAACATTTTTCTTTTATTCTCTTTGTTGCCTGATAATTGTGATTTGTGAACTTGACTGGATTAAAAGATGCCTGCCCGACAAAAAACACCCTTATGGGTGTGTCTAGGGTTGCTGGGGGACTACAGCTATACCTTGGGACTGCAGGTGGTCACTGGCTTCTTCCTCTCCGGCACCCTTTCCCTGCTCTTTGATTCCAGATTGCCCATGGCTCCCGCATCCCCTTCTGCCAGGATGTTTCTGTGTAGAACCATACAATCACGCACTGAACCTCTAAAATAGGGGACAAGTTGAAGTTCTTTAAGATGTAGATTTTGGGCAACCCTTTCTGTTACGCATCTTGTGTTTCATTTTCTTTTTGAATTAAACTAGGCCCAAGAAGAAAGGGAAAGGACAAAGGGAGAAATAAGAAAAATGTATTATTCCTCTCTGGGAAAGAGCATTACCAAATAATCGTAAGTTAATATATTATTTTTATCACATTACAAGGAAAAATTACTTGTGGCTGATACAGTGTTTTGCCTCTAGGGACCATCCCCCAGCCTCTCTACATTTTTTTCTTTCTGTGAGTTATATATATATATTGGGTCTTCAGCCTAAAACCAGAAATAAAACAACCCTTCTTGCTTCCTTCTCCAACGTTTATGTGTAGGAAGTTTTACATTTACATTAAAGATGCTACAGTGAGATTCCAAGCTATTGATACTGATTCCATTAAGCTTGTCCTGTCTGTCCAGAATTGAATTAGATTTGAGAGAATAGACAGAGAAAATCTCCCAATCACTGGTCTGGATTGAGGAAGAATTTTCCCCTGCGCCTCTCCTTCCTTCCATCACACATTTCTAAAAGAGAGTGAGCAGTGGGAAAGGCACAATCTGTAAAAATCTACCCAGAAAGAAATTTTTTTCTAAATACTACACCTTTGCATACTTCAAGAAACACTCTCCCAGTCAAAGAAAGCATTTTTCCCAGTTTATTGGTATGTATACATGTAATACATAATGTTTACATTGATCTTGAGTGTTTTGTGCATATACATGTCATGGCAAAATTACAAATCCTTCCCCTCTCTCTTTTTGACCCTCCCACACTCTCTTCTCCAATTCCTGTAATTTCCCTCAGTTAATTCTATGAAATAATTGTGATCTTGATTTCTCATATTAGAGAGACCATTTGATATTTAACCTTCTCCTTCTGACTCACTTCACTGAGCATGATGGTCGCAAGTTGGATCCATTTATCTACAAAAGCCTCCAACCTATCTATACAGGGGAGTAGTACTCCATTGTGTATTAATACCACACTTTATGTATCCATTGGTCTACTGATGGGTACTTTGGTGTCTTTCACATTTTTGCTATTGTTAGTTGTGCTGCTATGAACATGGGTATACATGTATCCTGTTAGATGTTGTTTTTAACTCTTTTGGGAAAATTCCCAGAAGAGGTATTGCTGGATAGAAGAGGATATTTATTTATAATATTTTGAGAAACTTCTCTATTGTTTTCCATAGTGGTTGTACCGGTTTACATTCCCACCAGCAGTGTGACAGGGTTCATTTCTCCCCACAGCCTTGCCAGCGCTGGTTGCTGTTTGTGTTCTTGATATACGCCATTCTCTCTGGAGTCAGATGGTATCTTAGTGATGTATGTATTTGCATTTCTCTAATGGCTAAGGATGTTGAACATCTTTTTATATATTTATTGGTCATTTGAAATTAATCATATGAGAACGCCTACTCATTTTCTTTGCCGATGTTTGAATCATATCTTTGATTTGAGGGGTTTACTTTTCTTCAGTTCTTCGTATATTCTAGTTATGAGGATACTGTCTGAGGTATTAGTGATGAATTTTTTCATATTCTGTTGGTTCTCTTTACACATTGTTGATAATTTTCTTTGCTATGCAGAAACTTTAATTTGGCGTAATCCCATTTCTTAATTCTGGGGCCTATTTCTTTTCCTTTTGGTATCTTGTTAAAGTCCTTGCTGACTCCTATATCTTTTAGATATTTGCCTAATTTGTCTACCACAAGGTTCAGTGTTTCAGTTTTAATGTCTAATTCTTTGATCCACTTTGATTTAATTTTGGTGCACAGTGACAGGTGTGTTATAGATTCATTTTGCTACAACTGAATATCCGATTTTCCCAGTACCATTTGTTGAAGAGGCTGTCCTTTTTTCAGTGTATGCTTTTGGCTCCTTTATCAAATATCAGGTAGCTGAGGGTATTTGAATATGTTTCTGCACCCTCAGCACTGTTCCACTGATTTACTATCTGTTTTTGTGCCAGTACCATTTTTTTTTTTATAACTACTGCTTTGTAGTGTAACTTGATGTCTGGAATTGTAGTGCTTCCTGCCTTAGTCTTGTTACTCAGGATTGCTTTGACTATTCTAGGTTTCTTTTAGTTCCTAAAGGAATTTAAGGATTGTTTTTTCAAGTTCTGTGAAAAAAATTTATTTTGATAGGAATTGTATTGAGTTTGCATATCAGTTTTGACAGTATAGTCATTTTAACTACATTAATTCTGCGTATTCAAAACTAGGGGATGTCTTTCTACTTTCTGATGTTTTCTACAATTTCTTTCTTCAGTGTAATATTGTTTTCTTTAGTCCTTCACGTCTTTGGTTAGGTTTATTCCTAGGTATTTAGGTGTTTAATTTTTTGCTGGACTATTGAGAATGGAATTGTTATTCTGAGCTCTTTCTCAGTAAGTCTGTTGAAAGAAAGCATTTATAAATAGCTTCTTTGAAAGAAAAATACCTCAAGCCAATGGGTAGTTACAGAGAACTTAGTCTCATTGTGAAAGTTTGCAAGAATACTAACTATTATTTTTAGAGCTGCAACTCTGATTAGTAAAAATACAACCAAGATTTCTTGACATAACTTGGTGAACAGAGAAAGATGGGTGTGTGTGTGTGTGTGGGGGGGGGGTGTTGTAAAAACTTCCCAGTCAGACTGAAAGCCGTGGATATGCTTTAAAATGTACTAAACCTACAAAACTATGACTAGGAGATTGCCTTAATTCTTTTATTGAATCAGCTGTCTTGTCTGTGACCAGCGTTGCTACCATATTTACAGATGTGTTAGCATATATGTGGAACACAATTTTAAAACCCTCAAAAGCTTTCTCATAAAGTACTTTATTAACTTTTAATGATAAAAAATATACTTTCATCCTTTCTGTTATCATTATTCAAAAGAAAGTATTTAACAGCTTTTTCTGGACATGTAATACTAAGGATACTATCTCTTGAGATATATTTTGTGAAAATTCTGACTGTAATTTGGGAGGTTGAATTTAGTTCCTGCAGCAGCAGCTTCTGAGTTGGTGGTATGTGCCGAGATTTAGGGGCCAGTTTCATTCCCCTACTGCTTGAATAATACTGGGCAATACTGCGGGAAAATCCAGATGACCTGCACAGCCTACTGTTAATCCTAACTTGAATTTATTGTTCTACTCTCTTCTGCATCCTAACTTTGTTTTCTAGAAAGCACCTGCCTGGGAAGATGAAAGTGAAAACCTCATGTGCTCTTCCCAGAGATCTTCTACAAGATACATTGCTCTTCAACAGAAATTAGTTTGCAAATCTTTTTGTCTTCATTGATCCTGTGTAACTCTCTTCTGGTCTTCACTCAGTCCCAGGCCCCAGTCAAAAATAAACAAGCAAACAAAACCAACCAAACAAAAAAAAAATGCTCTCTATATAAGACGTGCAAATTCCAACAGATATTTCAAGTTTGGCATCTTGTCTCTGAGATGCAATTAAGATTTCACTGAGGAAGAACTCAGCTATACCATAGTAAACAAGGAGCCAAATTTTGTCTTATGATCAAATGATTTGGGGCCATGGGTCTTAGTGTTTTTCTTGTTATTGTTACACTACACCAGTGGTTTTTCAACTGTGGTTTTCTACTGGGATAACATGGCTGTTGAACATTCTACATGCAAGAAAACTATCCTAGAAGCATTCTTTAGTGTCCTATGTGCAAGAAGTACTCTGGGAATTTGGTGTGTGCAGTTGTACCTACAAGAGCCCAGAATTAGTCTTAGGTGCTAGTTGTTGCTATTTCCAAATCATTAATTATTTGTGATTGAGGAGCTCTGAACTTTCATTTTGCATAAGACACTGCAGATTATGTAGCTGTCCCTGCTTTTGGGAGACAAAAACATAAAGCACCTGTACCTCAAAGGGTTTTAAGATAAAGCCAGGATTAGTTCTCTTTGAATTATAAATAACTTCTGGAATTTATTAAGTGATTGGACAATGTGTTTACACAAATTTTCTCATCAGTTAAAAGAGATGAGATTTGAGTTTAAAAAGTCTTAGGATACAACTAGTGTTTCGAATTGTTACATTATTTCTGATTAAGAATTGATTAAGAGTATGTGTATTAAGTACATCTGTATAAGTCTGCTTTGCTTCTCTAGCAGAGGTTCACACAGTTTGGCTTAACACAGCACAAATTTATTATCTTATAATTGTAGAGGTCAGAAGTTACGAATCTGATAGGGTTAAAGTCAAAGGACCTGCAGATTTTGTTCCTTCCAGAGGCTTCAGGTATTTTGTTCCTGGGTTCCTTCAGCCTCTCCAGGCTCCCAGCATTCTTTGGCCCCAATCTTATCCCAGCTTTCACCACCACGCCATACCTACTCCTTCACTGACATCTTTACCTCCTCCACATAAAAACTCTTGATTTATTTAGGGCAGCTATAGTCAAGGACTGTCGTTCCATTTTAACATTCTCAATGTAATACAGTCCCTATTGTGATGCCCCTTTGCCAGTTAGGATACTATAACCACAGCTTCCGGGCTTAGGAGGTGATCATGTGGTGGTAGAGGGGGGATTCTTCAGCCTTCCGTAATAACATTCTGTATTCCACACTCAGTTCTGAACCCTTGAGAATCGACTGTGAACAGGAGAGGAGAACCAGTGACTTGAAGCGTTTAGGGTTTAGGAAGGTACTTTGAGCAGTAAATACATAAATGGATAAGTAATATAATTTCAGGTTTTCATAGGTGGTCTGAAGAAAACAGGACAAGGGCAAGCCTGTAGAAGGAGGTCACAATTTGAAATAGGATGATCCAGCAAAGTATCTGTGAACGGTGCCATTTCAGCAGCTTTTGAATAAGAAGCCAGTCACAGAAAGGACTGGAAGGTAAGTGTTTCTTGGAGAAGGAAGGACAGTTTGTACAGGCTTTGAATCTACTTTGAATGTAGACTAACTTGTCTTGAAGAAAAAAAAAGAATAGATGGAGGTGAAAATGTGTGTGTGTGTGTGTGTGTGTGTCTGTGTGTGTGTGTGTGTGTGTGTGAGAGATGAAAAGGAAAAACAGTTTAACACCTTGAAGGTGTGACACACTGGAGTACCAATTCCTCAAGTTGAGTGGAACTATTGTGCATCACAAACACAAACAAAGAAGAATAATTGGGGGAAAAAATAAAAACAAAAGAGAGTACCATGCTTTGTGTGTAATATAAAAAACTACTTAGAAAATATCCCTTTGATCAGCTGGGAAAATTGGATATTACATAATGCTACGGAATTATCAGTAATTTACTGACCATAATGGTAGCGTTTGGGAATAGATGAAGATGTGTTCAGGGAGCATGTATTTATAATTCTTGCAACTCAATTCCCAGTGGTTCAACAGAAATTGGATAGATTGATAATGTGCATATTAAACATTGCTATCAAGCAAAACAGCACTGAAGAAATACACATTTTAAGAGTGATGAAAAGTCATTGGAGGGTGGAGAGAAGAAGGATTTGACTCAAATTTATAAGTTCATCATGTACTCATCAGTTCAGGTGAGAAACTGGTCACGTGGGCCATGGTGGCTGAACTCCATGTGTTGCTTAGTATCTGCGGTCGGGTTGTAAATGCTGCAGTGTTAAACGTTAGAGCCAGTTGGGCTTGCTGTGTGAAAATCTATGGATGGTGGGGGGGAAAAGACTTATTAATGGCTCCTGGGTTTCAGCCTGAGCACTTACCTGTGTGAATGATCTCCAAGGATGAAGTTTACAGATCAACTTCTGTTACAGATGGAAAGTTCATGTTAATTTCTCTTTCCAGCAGACACCCACAGTTTATAAATTTGCTCCAACACATTGAGAAAAGAGAAGAAAAGAGCCTAAAAGGTTGTGATCTCATTAACCATAGTTTCCCATTGAAGTGCATACTCTCCTCCCCAACATATAGATAGATTTTTTTTTTGAAGAAAGGTTTATTAACAAACTATGTAGCCTCATGTGGGAAACTTCTTTAGAAGCTGTTGCCTTCGTGTAAGCGAGCCAATCAAGTGAAAAGAAAAAATGCAACACACGTGTTATGTGTCTCACTAGTGAATGACAATTCGAGCACTACCGACTGTGTATCTCAACACTTGGAGATCTTGCATATCCTCTATGGGAAGGAGTCGTTTAACATTACTAAATGGTGATTTTTTTCTTTTTGCAGAAGTAATAGGACTTGAGTTCACACTAGAAAAATCAAAACCACCTTTTATATACACTTAGGAATATTTCTGAAAGTAAATAATGTACCCATATAACCATAATTTTTAAGCCCATTGTTTTATATTTCCCTTACTTTTTCTTATCTGACTAGCCATTGAATAATTGCTTCCTGCATTTTGAAAATGATGCTACCTTCTTTCTGGAAAACGTTGCTGTCTATCAGTACTGAAATCTCATTAACACACACTTTCCTGCTACCGACAACTGAAAGAGCAAAATAATCTGTACGATCCTTATCCACGAGATTTCTGGAAAGTCCTATTAAGATAAAAGAGTTGAGCGCTGTGACCTGGCTTCTTTCCCAATGTTTGTCTCACTGTTGTCTCACAGAAGAGATGAATGTGGAGACTAGGAGAGAAGAGGAAAAGTGGGTATGTGCTGGGGACGTGGGAGAGAGCATCAGAGACAATAGGTAGGTACTATTTTCAAAAAATGATTTCAGAGCTCAGAGGGAAGAGTTGTCTTAGGGAATAATTTGAGAGCTACTTGGCAAAGAGAATGTCAATGGCTTTTTTTTTTCCCTAATTGTCTTTCTGTAGCAAATTCACCCCGTTGGTCTCGATGTTTCATGCTATATCGTGTCTGTGATCATTTTTTAGGGAGGACGACAGGATTCTACAGGTGTATCTCATTTTTGGGAGGGAGTTATTCCACCGTGGGTAAAGGAGAGCTTAGGAAAGAAAAGAGTGACAAGTTTTCATTACCATATAGTTTCATTCAAATCTGGAAAGAAAGCCAGTCCTCAAAACCCATGATGTGTCTTTTCACGAAAGCTTTGCTCATCATGGAGGCTTTACAGATGTAAAAAGAACCGAGCACCTGAGAAATGAACTGCTTTTATATTTTATAATGAGCTGACTGATAGACTTCACTTCAATGCTGCATGAAAGTTGAAAAGCGGCCTCTATTTTTCTGGTTATAATGAGGCTATTCACATGAGATAAATTTATAATAGCTTACAGAACTTGGGTAGTTTTTTTTTTTTTTTTTTTTTCTTTAATGAAGCTGTGATAATGACTGTCTTATTCAGTGCACTGAAAGTCTTCTTTGACAGGGACAGATGCTAGATGAAGGAAGAAAGAAGACCCATTACTCAGAACAAAATCACATTAGCACTGCCCTGTGAAGGTATGAGAGTTAGAGTCCACTGGGAAGCTGAGACTCAGGGTGAAAGTAGGTGCCTTGCGTTTATCTTGTGGAACAGAGCAGAAAACTTCCTCTGTTAGATTTCAAAAAGCCAAAGAACTGGCTTAAGGGGCTATGTAGGTAATTTGTCTATTTTCAAACTAAGAAACTATGGGGTAGAGGTTTCTCTCCCCTAGCCTGACTGCTTTTTTTGGAATACTAGGTAAAACGCTCTACCACTGAGCAACATGTGAACACCTTGATATATAATTTGAAATGGTAGTTTACAAGGAAAATTGAGAGGGTTCAATAACGATATTAGAAGCTATGCATAGGCACTGTGGGTATTCTTACGGCCTCTGTCCTGTCTTATTGGCAATATTTGCTTGTACTTGAAACTTTTTGCTGCAGAGAGTAAACACGGAATCTTCAAATGATGATTTTATTCTCTTAATGTTGAGTGTGAAAATTTCAGAAAACACACGCACACACTTCAGTATACACCAATGAATCTATGAAAGAGCAAACCAAACAAAAATTACCATATTAAAAGGTTTTTAGAATTTTATTCAAAATTTCAATGACTTTTGCTGACTTTATTCTTATAGATGCTATTATATATTAGCCAAAAGTTACAGCTTCTCTCATATATAAGTTAAGTTGCAATTTCCTATAGACCAGGGTGGGACCCCTGCATGGTGCCACAGAAGGGGGGGATCTCAGTTCTTATTTCTGTAACTCTTCATGACACTTGGACCCTGCATTTCTAAAGAGACCAACACATAAACTACCTTTAATAAGTAATAATTAATGTTCTTGAATTTGACTTTAGCATAAGGTCCATGTAACTTTTGTTTATTGAGCTTACACATTAATTTCATATCATTGCAAGTTATGTATAGCAATGTAGAATATATTATTACACATAAATATATTGATGTATATATTAAGAAAAATCAAAGTGTGTATTATTGAAGGTTATGAAGCTTAATGCTAGATGAATGTACAGTATTGTTACGATGTTCTTAAAAACCAAGAATCGACCAGGACATAACTGATTTATATCAGCATGAAGTCTCTACTGGTCAGTTCACCATCAATGATAAAAAGTAGTTAAAGAAGTGCTGTGCCTACCAAACATTTCACTCAGTGTCACTAAGTTAGAGAATTAATTTTTTTTTTTTTTTCATAGCAGCACTTGGGAGGCTGAGGCCAGCCTGAGCTACATAGTGAGTTCAGGACCAGCATGGACTACAGGAGTGAGACCCTATCTCAAAAAATTATATATAAATATTTTTTTCTGGTATCCTTTGTAGATGAGTTGCTAACTTTATGTACATTCTTCTTCTTCCCACAACCCAGTTCACATAGAGATATCCTTTATGGTATCCTTTATAATAACATTTAATTTACTAGGGTTCCAATGTGTTACAAAGAGTTTTTCATTTAACATGGAATTTTGCCTTTTAGTCTTTAATAATTGGAAGTAATTATAAGACATATGCTAATCAGTCATCTGTAATATTTATGAGGATCAAATACTAGTCCAATTAATACCTATCAGAAGACCACATGTACCATGTCTCATCCTCTAAACCAAGTTGTCTACAGAACCTCTTCTGTGTACCCACGGGGACAGATTCCCTTTGAGCCTTGCCTTTAAATAGAGCTATCATTTCTGTGTAGACTCAAATGATATATTGGAAGAAATGGCCTTATTTTGAATATAGAGCTTGAATATAGAGATTCTGTAGTCTAAATAGAACTGCACTGTAAATATGACTCCTGATCTGTAATACTATAGATGACGACATTCCGTTGTTACTAGTCTACTCTTGCTCACTGGTCTCCTGTGCGGCTGCATTTTAGGAATAGCCTTCTTTGGAAATCGTTTGCCTTTCCACACACGACTCAGAGAATATCTGTTCTTGCATCTATTACCCACCTCCTTTCATTGCCAACCTTGGGAACGTCTTTACATCCGTTCAGAAAGTATTGTGGCATGAAGTTAACTTATTTTGATTATAAAGAGAGGGCTTAGATTGTATTGGCTGCATTTATAGTATGTGAAATTCTGTTTTCACAAATATTAAATGAGAGGGGGAAAATGGTCTGTTCAGTAAGTGATGGTGATTGTTTAGTTGGATGAATAGCTCATGTCCCACATTAGTCCTCATATAGAACAGTGACATTGTATATTATAGAACTTAGAGCAACAATGATGTAATTGAGATCACATTATGTGTCAGTCACGTCTTGTCCAGGGTGGCTTTGAGTGTCACCCAGGCTAACAAGTCAGCCTTAGTTAGAACAGAGCCAGCTGCTTTGCCAAGGGAAAGAGAGTTAGGACGGGCTTACAGTGGCAATGTTATGCGTCAGTCTGAATTTAAGAGTCATCAGCACCAACCTACATGGTGCAAAACCACTTATGTGGCCCGGAGCCACTTTGCCCTATCCACAACAGAACCAGGATGTTCTCACCTTGTGCTTTAAAGGGAGGACCTGGGTGTGTTTGTTGAATCTTATATTTAGTCCACTTTCCATACTGATGCGAAGCAGTGAGTACCACCCTGTGCAAGGTCAGTTCCAGATTAAAGAAAACATGAATGTTTTGAAGAACTCTGGGAGATTTAAGTGTAAGGCTAAAATCCCAAATCATCAGTGACATTTTATATTTGATTATATTAAACTATTAAATTTCTGTACAATAGAAGGCCCAAACTTAAAGACCTCTGCTTAGATATATACACCGCTAATTAAGAATTTTTCCACAATCACCTACGATTGTGAGATAAACTATTATATCTTAACAAGGCATTGTGGAAATGGCACAAAATTAACATTTATTCTCAAGATACTGAAAACAAATGATAATAAGAGCAAAAAGTAAGTAAAACCTCACCTGGCACTAAACAGAAGGATCCCCAAGGGGTGTCTGCCCTGTTCAAGCAGCATGCTGATGGTTGTAGCTGCGTATACAAATGGGAAGCTGGAGGACTCCATCCCTGCAGGGACAGTGTGATGGGGAAAGTCCTCTGGAGGCTCTATGGGAAGAGCCAGTGGAAAGTTGCCTGTGTCCGCATATGGGTGGCGGGATAATGAGATAAAGAAAAGAAAACTAGAAATTCCTGACCAGAGGTTTATAGTCACATGATGCATATTCATATCAGCAGAGTGATTGAAAGTGTCAAGTCAGCGATTCTGATGAAAGGAATTTGAAACTCATTTTAAATATAATTCTAAAGACATCAAAGTCCTCATGAAATAGTAAGGAATAAGCAGAACAAAATGTGTAGGAGCAAAAACCCAGAGAAGTGAGGGAAATGCTGTTTGTAACTCAGGGTCTTGTGCAAAAGCCGGTGCTGTATTGAAGCTCTCTCTAGATCTCTATGTGTGAGTGTGCATGTGCATGTGTATGTATCTGAGATACTAGGGATTGAACCCAGGGGCTTCACCCCCAGCTACATTCCTAAGCCTTGTAAAATTTTATTTTTTGAGACAGGATCATACAGAGTGGGCGGAAACTTGGGACCCTCTTTTCTCAGCCTCCAAGAGTGCTGGGATTAGAAGGTTGAGCTGAAGTTCCGTTTTTAGTAGCCTCATGAATCCCAGGGAAACTGCAGGCATATCATTCTGCTATAAAGGAGAGGATTCGAAGGGTTGTACATCCTCCATCGGAACTGTAATACGACCCCCACACGACTGATCTTCAAGTTATGCTGTTGTTGCAGAGCAGAAAAGAGGGACCTTTCCCAGAATTTTGTAAGCACTTGCCTGCCATTCAGTATGGACCTCAAAGGCGATACAGGACATGTGTGGGGTAGGTGGCAGGGAGAAGGATCAGGAGAAAGATGAAGAGGAAAAGGAAAAGGCGAAGGGAAGAGAAGATGAAGACAGTGAAGTTAAAGTTGAAAACAAAAAGGAAGCAAGGAAGGAAGAAAATGAGGGGAAAAAAGGAAGGCAGGAGGAAAGAGAAAATGGGGAATAACTAGGAGCTGTCAAGCAGATTTAAGGCTGACAGTGACATTATTAATACGTGAAACTAGGTCAAAAGCTAGTAAAACTGTGTCTTCCATATATATATGTGTATATATATATATATATATATATATATATATACATATATATGGATTCCATGTCTAAAATATGTAAAGAAAGCTACTGACCAACAACAATAGAACCCTACTAAACATAGCCAGATATGAAGTAGAATAATAAAAGTTCAATAAGTATGTAAAATATGACCAAAATAATTAGTATTTAGATAAGTGTAGAGTAAAACTATAATGAAGAATTTTTATATTTGTCACAGAGATGAACTCTCTTCAGCCACCCTGAAGGTCCTGTCATCTGAATGACCATCAGTGCTGGTGATGTTGTAAAACTAATCTTTCTCCAGTGTCTAAGATGGCAGAAATGAATAAGATTTTGACAAACACTACTCTCATTGGAGACAAAATGTTTCTTGAAGGAATAAAACCAGGAAAAGGATATTCTCCAAGCAATAGTTAAATTCCCTATTAAGCCATGTTGATAATGAGCTTCCAGGTGGGGACATGGCCTCCTCATTGCTACTTTGGAGCCCATGTTTGAATTTTGTTTAAAATTAAGAATGAGGCAAGCTTTCATCCAGCAGCCTTGTAGCTTGGAAAATATCCAAGGCTTGTGATATTTGCATGTTAGTATACAAACAATTTTAGTAGGATCCTAGGGAAGGTTATAAGCAAATTAAGAGTTTATTAATTCCAGTATGAAAACAAAAGAAAACAAAAAACAATAGTCCATAGTCACTTGGTCACTGTGAAGGAGGGAACTTGATCCCAGCAGATGTACTCACATTATAGGTGTACTCAGGTTTCCCGTCTTGATTCCCAGATCTGGGAGAGGAGAAGGGTACAGGTGTGGCCTTTGCCAGGTCCAACAAGCCCCAAACCTGCTTTGTGATGGTTGTGTCCCTCTTCAGCATCTCCCATCTAGAGGAGTTTTACAGATTCTATTGTCTCTGAAAGAATGTGAGATGACTTAGGTAATTAATTATCACAAATTAACAAGAGCTGTTTTAAATTCCAACCACTTATTTTCAGTCCTATCCGTCAGGAGATGAATTCTGCAATGCCGCGGACTCTGTTCAGAGGTTATCATTAAGGTGGTAAATCAATTACTGGTAGGCTTCCTTAATAGAGTAGAGGGCATGTTTGCTTTTAAAATTCAAGCATTCAAAATATTATTCCCGTTTTTCATTTCACGGAAATGATGTTTCTTGAATGATACTGTGTGTCACAATCAATAATCATCTAGGCAGGTCGTGGCAGCACAGATGGCTGTAATTGTATGTCAGGGTTGGGGCCTGAGTGTGTATTTCTGACAAGGGTCCTGGTGATGTTGGTGACCTATGATCCAACTTTAAAAACCTTGGTCTTTATTTACAGACTTGATCTGCTAAGGTTTATTATATAACATTAAACTGCCTTTTCATCCCAATTATATTAGCTCTGAAGTATACTTGGCAGCAATTAAAATCCCTCAGATCAACCTTCATAACATTTTTGTTAACTCTCAAACTGAGCTGTTTAGCACTTGTTCATCATGTCCACGGATTGAACCTTCCATGATCAAATCTAGTAAGTCTGTATTACCTGTCACTACACTAATGCAAAAAGTAGGCATTTTTGAGCACAGGAGTAATTTAATGTTAATCCTAAAATAAATAACCAATAATCCAAATAAAGCATCTTTGATTAAATCAATACTCTTCCTGTTATTTAATGTCGTTGTTGCTAGGAATGACCTCATCAAGCTTATTTTTTTCGTGTGGACCAATGGATCACTCTGGGCCAACTATCTTTGGTTTCCAGTGGCTTTGTCAGTAGTGGAAATGAATTTAGTTGGTCCACACCCTGCCTCTTGCTCCTTTTTGTAATTGATCCTCTACTTGGGAATTTGATGCGATAGTCGGCTGGGCTTTGTGAACGCACTGTGGCCAAAAGTCAAAAATGAGTTGCAAATTGCTTATTAAGTCTCTTCATTTTGGATGCCCTTCCTTCTCCAAAATAAATTTATAGTAAACTTAGCCAGCATAAGACACTGTGAATCTATACCCTATCCTGTTTACTCCATGGAGTTTTGTAAACCACAAACAGTTGTCCAAAAGGTCTGGATACACACACACACACACACACACACACACACACACACACACACACACACATTAATACATATTATTTCAGGAGGGCATTTTGTTTTTTGAGGCAAGGTCTTGCTCTGTATCCCAGGCTGGTCCTGAACTCAGGATGGAGCGCAGGCTGGCCTTGATCTCATGGCAATCCTCCTGTCTCAGCCTCCTGAGTGCTGGGATTACAGGTGTGTACCACAACACCCAGCTTACCCACTGGTGCTGGGGAATTGAACTCTGGTACTTAGCACTTGACAGCGCTGTCTTCCAGCCCAGGAAGGCATTTTTGTAGAGGGCATAGCAAATCAATTGAATAATTGCAAATACAGCCCCAGAATTACTCAGAAGAGTCAGCATACTTGTAGAACAGCAGTGCTGTTAGGGTCACTTATTTTCTTGCATGTTAGGGGTATGTGCTATTTGTGCATATCTATCTAGGATGAAGCAAAAGTCTTTTAGTAAAGTTTATTGGTGAAGTATTAATCCACTGAAAAGATGAGAGTGAGAGATAGTCACTAAATACCTCCTGTGTGCTGAGTGGCTCACTTATATTGTGTCCCTTCTTCCTCACAGTCACAGACACCACAAAGTCTTTTGGAGTGGCCCTATCTTGTATCCTTTTTGAAGGAAGAGAAGACTTTCAAAAAAAATTAGCAGCAAATTTGACCTTAACATTCTGTGAGGAAGCCAAATGCTTATAATTAGCTGAGTTTCACAGTGTGTAGCATCACCGTATTTACTAAATATTTCACTCATGGCATAAACTCTTTTTCACATGGTGGTCCAAGCGTAGGAAGAAAATGAGTCAACAGTCCTCTCTGAACACCCATGAGCAAGGAGCAAAGGCCCCTGCCATGTGTAGAATGGGACCAATGGTGGTGTCATGTAGGTACCTTCTGAGTCCTTTAGTTTTGGCTCAGTCTTTTGTTTTATCAGTGCAACATTCACCTCTGATCACCTCCCACTACTTCCCCAACCCCGGCTTCTCTGTGGCTTAGGTGTTCTTTGGCAGACAGCCTGCAAATGAAATTTCAAAGTCTAAGCATCTGCTATTTGTTCGCTTGATGCAAATGACAGAGAACGAAAGATGAACTTTGGCAAAAGCCTATTAATAATTGACAAATAACGGGATTGGCAAGGTGTGGAAGGCAATAGGAGAGAAAAGAAAACCCTAAGATTGCAGTAACTGTCATCATGTTCCCTCGGCTAGTTTGTGTCAACGATTATGAACAACATGCTAAATTGGTACTTCAGAAGTCCATCTATGACTACTACAGGTCTGGGGCAAACGACCAGGAAACCTTGGCTGATAATATTGCAGCATTTTCCAGGTAAGAAAAATGTATTCAAAATTGTGTTTTCATATTTTACAAATTCATTGTGCCAAAGTAAGATCCAAACTTCTACTGAAAGTATGAGGCTATCTGTCCACGTATGTGTAAAGCTGAGACAGGAAAATTTCTGAGATCCTGGGCAATCTTTGGTTTTAAATAGTTTAAATGTATTCCAAGCCTGTGAATCATGAATAGCTGAGTGCATCAATCAACCCTGGTTTTTCCTCACCTGAAAACGAGTTGTAATTAATTTCACTTACGTATAAGAGAGTCACAAATTCTAGTGACTATTTCCTTTCGTTCTGCGTAAGACAGTGTACACATGTATTTATGGGGTAAGGGAGTACTGTTAAATACAGGATAATCATCTTAGCTGGTGGAGCCAGCTAGGATTATTGCCTCTGAAGTGTCCCTCCAATTGGTTCCCTGTGTTATCCTTCATTTTGGTTATTGTTGCCTAAACTTTCACTTTAGACTTCAATTTCTCTACATGGCATTGATCTTTCAACTTTCCTCTTTAGTCTTTCCTCCAAAGTGCTTTATCTTTCTTTCCCAAATTAGATTTTCCCCTTGGCTTTCATGTTCCAAGGCACAGATGGTGAGTGTCATGGTTTATATTTCAGTTTGAAATAAAAACAGAAAATTAAATAACTTTAAAAGGGTGATATTTTTCTGCAGTGGAGAAAACATTGTTTAATTGCTGGAGGAGTACAGGAGAGCCTTCAGCGCCCTGCATTCTTTCAGCTTCCTCTGTCTTGCATGATAGGCTTTGGTGAAGGCAATAAAGATTATGGTTACTCATCGATATGATAAATTAATGAAAAAAGCACATCTGTCCAGAGAGAGAATTTGCTTTCATTTTTATTTAATCTAGAGCAAAATTAATCAACATCATTTTACTATATGTAAATAAGGGAAATGAACTCATTTTAATGAATGCGATCCTAGGCAGGTGGTCCTGGTTTACCAGCTTCCCACGCCCTCCCCGTCAGTGTAGGAGCCTGATAAGGGACATGGGTGGAGAATGGATCATTTTCCCAACCCATGTGACCCTCAACTCAGATGCAGATTTTCCATGAATTCAACAAATGCTGGTGAGGTTGTGCGAGGGGGAAGTTGGCTGAGAATGGAGGGCCTTGAGATTCTGCACATTCTCTTCCAGTCATTGTTTAAAGTTTTGAGCCCCCTCAAAGAAGATGCCCCTTCTCAAACTAATGTTCACCAAGTAGTGAGATATGTTTGTGATTGCCTAAAAAAACTGCACCTTGACCAAAGAGGCCCCCATGCCCAAGGAGATCTCAGGCCCTAACCAGAAGTATAGATCTGGTGACCTGAGTGACCTTCTGTTTCACTTTCATTCAGCCTTCCTGACCAGTTAGCCCCACCATCCCATGCTAGCTAATTAATTGACTCACGCTTATGGCAGTCTCCATGGACTGGATTCTGTACTTACTTCCTGCTGAGGGCAGGGGAATGAGCCAGGCAGAGGGAGGTCCTGCCCGTAGAAGTCTCCATCCCAGTGGATCTTTGGCATCCATGAGGATGGTGGGGTGAACTAATGCAAAGTGGATCCAAAAAAGTTGGCCTTGAAGAGGCATCAGAGAAGGAGAAGATGGTTCTGCAAAGCAGACAGGCTACAGGTGAGAGAGTGTCGCTAGAATCTTAGTCATAGAAGCCTTCTAAGTTGTGACCTGGAAAAGCATCTCGTGGCTTGTGTCAATTACATGTCACTCCACGAATATTGCCAGTGTGTGTATGCACCAAGTAATTTAGGGACAAAGCACAGATACTGGGAGTAGGTTTGCCATTGCTAACTTTTGCATGAAACATGGTCTTTCTCTTTTTAGTTTTTAAAGAAAAGCTGTTAATCACATTTTTTGGTGGCCAGATGATGCTCTTTTATGATCAGGTACTTGAGTTTGTACTGTAGCAAATATCAAGTGTGGTCATCTAACATCTGTGTTCCTTTTTTGCTGTGCAATTTGCTGGGAGATCATTGATTCCTGACCTCATATCTTCTAGCTGGTCATACAGCAATCAGAATAGATTTTCTGCCAGGGCTGTGGCTTTGGGTTGTTAGTATGTAGGCGATCATCCTGAAAGGTTTTCATTCTGCTACATAGAAAGACTGTAAGACAACCAGGTTTCAAATAACTTGCTGTGACATAGGTCAGGATGTTTCAAAGACACTTACGAAATTTATGCACCTCCCCCTCTTACAAGTACAGCGATAGGTCCTTGTCCATGACAGCTTTTATCTTTCTGTACCCAAATCTGACAAGTGCACTTTGGATTTCTGACAACATGGGCCACTTCCATGACCCAGCTTTTCCTTGAAGACATTGCTGGGCATGACTTGGGACTCTCAATATTATTGTGACCAAAAAAAAAAAAAATTACATAAGGACAAATAAATGGGACCACCAGAAGAATGAGATTTCCTACAGCAAATATGATAAGAACGGAGCAGATGTCGGTGTGTTACATTTTGGATTGCCTGACCTCATTGGAGTTCATTTGGAAAAAAATACAGTACAATGTTTCCTTTGTACTTGAACTCATAGCAGGCTTCCCAGCTGTGGTCTGCCCATATTTCCTGCCTTTTTTATTGTGAAATTATTATTGATGGTGAATAATTCTACAATTTTCATATTTAGGATGCTTCATAAACTCCGAATGGAAGCTCTCCCCCTTCTCTCTCCAACTCCTCTTGACCTTGACAACTGAAGGGCAAGCACGTTAGTATTTGAGAAACATAGTGAACTCACCTGTATTCTCCTGGCAGAAATGTCACAAAATCTGTTGGCTGATAGCACAATAGTTGTCTAATACAGTTTTTGTGGCATGGTTTAAATATTTGGAGCAAAAAAAGTAAAGTAAAGAAATTGGAAAAGAACAGGGTTTTCAGGATATTAATTTGCTGTGGTCAGTTGGTGTGACTGATCCGTTGGGACACAGCTTTGAAGTGGGTGATTTCTCTATGTCTTTGAAGACCAGCCACCATCTGTCGGGAAGCTTGTACATCTCTTGACATTTTGACAAGTTAAATTTGAGGCCATGCTGGTTGAGAAGTGTGAGCCGAAAGGCCCGTTAGAACACTTCCATCTTTACTGTGTTTCCTTTGCTGGGGGTCACCTACTTTCCATTCTTTGAATGGCGGGGGGGTCCTATTATTTAGTTATTTCGAATATTCTTTCCATCTTCATAGCCTATTTTTTCCATACTGAAGGCTTCACTAGCACTGCGAACACTGTTTTACTTAGGAATGTGAAGACGTTGTTTAAATTTGTGGTAGAATTAGGGTGGGATTTGAAAAGGTATTGGAACTGTCTGGCTGTGTTAAGGTCACTGCTATTTGACAAATATTGCAACAAGAGGACTCTCGAGGACATACATTTCCCCCACTCTATTGTCTTTATTTCATTTTGCCCAAGAATTGCGTTTTGTGTATTGACGGGCTAGTATCTGTAATGCTCCGAACCGAAAACTGTCTTCTAGAGAAGCAGGAACACACGGTTATTAAAGTCACTGCGCCACCAAGTGGACAAGCATAAAGCTGCAATCTGGAGATAGGATGTAGTCTCATAATTGGGGTTCCGCCATTGAAGGTCTGTTTAGCTCTCTCTCTGCCTTCCTCTGAGCCCTGCAGTTTGTATGTTCTGCTTGTAAAAGCTTCCATTGTTTCTCCAGCCCTAAGTAAATATTAATACCTCTAAGGCTGGCACACCAGTGGCAGCTATTAAAACCTTTCTCTTCCATTAGGAGAACACACTTAGAGATTATTGGCAATAAAGCCTCCCTCCAACGAAATGCAGATCAAAGACACAGACTGTGAGGGGCAGCAGAGGAGAAGAAAAGGCTTCCAGCAGCAGAGTGTGGGGTGTGACAGAAAATAAGGACGGTTATGATGTCGAGGACGACTAGCGTAGGACTCTCGCAGTAAAACTTCTTTATTGTGCTTTTCAAGGACTGAGTGTTTTTAGTTTATTAAGAGAGCACCGGTTAGATTACAGACCCTGGGCTAATTCACAAAGCAGTGTTTAAGGGAGAATTTCTTCAGCTCCAGGAAGTGTGCTTCCATTAAGGACCTTATTCTTGGTTATTGCTTTACTAAATCACACTGCACTGTTTACCTAAAAAAAAAAAAAATCACCTCAATCTTTGTGGAAGCAGAGTTAAGCCTAGGAAGTGAAAAGTGAGTGTTGATCAGTTCTGTATGTGTCTATGTGGAGCATTTATTGTATTAATGCTCCCAAGAAGCAAGACTTACTTTCTTCAGTTTTAATAGCTTACTAATGAAGACAAGAATGGAGATAAACAAGTAGAAGATGCAGAATTTTAGACAAAAGGAGAGTGGGAAAGCCCTTGTCACCTTGACAAGATATGTATGTGCACAAAATGCTCAACTCCATGGTAAACCTTGAATTTTGCATATACACATATCAATAAAATGTGGGGAAAATAAGAAAAGGAAAAGGAAAAAAGAAGATGCAGAATTTCCAGAGTGAAATAAGAACCAACTCTCATGTAAATTTTACTAGTAGATTTTTGGTTGTTAGCTTATTAGTAATTTTCATTCTGACACAGAAGCAGCACAGAAAAGTCATTTAAGATAATTTTCAGGATTCGAACAACCTTGAAGCCAACTGTTCCATTTTCTGTTAAATAACCCTTGTGATGAAAAACATGCAACCAGCCCAAAGATTTTGAAGTAAGCAAATTATAATTTTGAAAGTCATTGCCTAAAGCTGCCCTGTCACAGGAAAAGAAGACCAAGTCAATCTGCCATGCTATTATAGGCTATCATCTAACCTCTGTGTCTTTCTACGCCATCTTCCAAAGGGTCGGGGGGAAGGGAGGAAGGAAAATGATAATTTGTACAAAAATCTGTAAGTGAATATTGGTAGTGACCATATTCATAACTTCCAAGTGGTAATGGTCCAAGTGCCTTTGTTTGGGAAAGGACAGCTACCTGTGTAGTGGAAAGTTTTTTGTCAACCAGAATACACAAAGTCTGTGTATATGGAATAAAACAAATGGATCTGAGATGCACATATGGAAGAGGAAAGAAGTCAGACTCCAAAGGGTGTATACCGTGTGATTCTCTGTACTGCGTGTCATCTTGCAAAGCAACCACGAGGTCAAACAAACAGATCTGTGGTTGTCAGAGGACTGGAATTAGGACAAGGAGAAGGTTTCCCTCTGAAAGGAAATGAGAGAAGCTGGGGAAGGGGTGAGTGAGTTGATACAGATGCTGACCGTCTTGGCAGTTACACCACTTTTTGCATTTTACACCAAACTGTGCACCAACATGGATGAATTCTACTATATGCTAGTTCTACTTGAATAAAAAAAATTGCCTGGGAAATTCACTGCCATCTTTTTCTTTTGTTGTTTTTAACTAAGACACAAAAATAAAAGTTGCATATCTTAATGAGGTATGGTGTAATGTTGAGGGTACAGGAGTGCATTTTGTGATGTTTACTGTTTTTGTCTGACTGATAAATTTATATTCTGACCAGAATTAAAGTTGCCTCTTTTTCTTTAGCTCTATAATGTTATTTGCTTGGTAGAAAAAAAAAAAATCTAGTGACATTTTCTCTTTTCAATGAAAATGTAATGTCAAGGTTTTGATTATACTTTTGAAATTGTGACCTGTTTTTATATTTTAGATGGAAGCTGTATCCCCGGATTCTCCGGAATGTGGCTGACATTGACGTGTCAACTTCTGTTTTAGGACAGAGGGTCAGCATGCCAATTTGTGCCGGGGCCACTGCCATGCAATGCATGGCCCATGCAGATGGGGAGCTGGCGACCGTGCGAGGTAGGAAGAAGGTCCTGGTGCAGGGGCAGAAGGTCAACTGCCAGTCAACGCCTGCTTGTATGCCGCGAGCAAGCATGGCCTTTGGATAATTTACATTTGGAAAGATTAATAAGTTCATTTAGTCCTCCATCAAAGTGTCTATTCCTACACCAACTTTTCTCTCTTCTGGGTCCTCGCTATGTGATCCAAGGGGACATGGATGCTGTGTCTCTGCCTTGTTTTTTTTTTTTTTTTTTTTTTTTTTTGGCTGTAAAATGTGTGTAGGAAAAGTTCCTGCCTCATGGGGTTGTGGTGAGGATGTGTAAATCCACATCTAAGTGTATAGAATAAAGCGGCACCTCAATAGAAGTTAGTTAGGAGTGTTAGTGTCAACATCTTAGAAAAGGGTGGCCTAGAAAGGGCTCACTCCAGGACATAGCTAGGTAGTGGCTACATGACTACTTTGTTTCTAAGACCTCCTGCTTTCTCCAGGCCCAAGTTATTTACATAATGGAAGAGCAAAGGGCCCATGTCCTGTTCGGGTGTGTTTGCCTTGTGAGTTTGGTTCATGCTCTTTTTATATGCCTGGTTTATATTCCCATAGAATATTTGCAACTGCTTTACGGGGCAGCAAGAAGAAAATGAAGTCTGTTGTAAAGAAAGGTATTAGCATGGCTAATTTGTTTACTTCTTGACTCCCTAGCAATGATGAACATTTGAAGGTCTCAGCATGTGTACATCTCCATGCACTCTGCCTTAAGAATTTATATATAAGGGTTGGTAATGAATTTGACTTGACATCTTTTGATGCTAAGCAAAACGAAAGTCCAAAGTGCATGAAAATTCAAAATATTTCCGAACATTTCAGCTCTTAAGATCTAAGGATCTTGGGATTGGCTTCCCTTCTTGTGTTGTTCATCAGGAGATTCTGCCTGGGATACGAGAATGACACAGTGGTGTTGTGCGAGGCACTCAAAGGTTGGGGTGGCAGCTTCTTTAACTGTTGGAATTAAGTGTGTCTTAGTGTCTTTGGGGTTGCTGGCACTTTTTGTGACTATCCTGAAGCATGGGCAGGGAGGGAAAACAGACATGATAAGTGGCTGGATATCTGGTTAAAGTTGGGAAAAGCTGGGTTGCCTATGGCAAAAACCAACGAAACTGAAGCAAAAAATGAACATAAAATCCGAACATTTCAGTATTCTAAAATTTATGTAAGAATCAAAAACAAGTGGCAAACTGAAAAAAAAAAATGGAATTGCAAGGTGTTATTGTCTGCTCTGTGTAATGAGCACTTTTATTTGAGGGAGAAAACAGCACATCACTTACAGGAGGTAAAAATACAGAAATGAGCAAATGATATAAGTAAGAAATTCACAAATGAAGACATCAAAGACGCTAGTAAACAGATGAAAAGTGCTTGAATTCAATAAGCGAGCAAGAAAATGTAAATCATTTTTATTAGATCTTTGTTATTTTAAGATTACACAGTACGTTGACATAAGAGAGGAAGGGTGTTTTCAAACAATGATAGAGGAGTGTAAAGTAGCAAACTTCAAAACACAATTTGGCACTGTATGCGAAGTTCTAAAAATGTAAATCCCATGTGGTGCTATAACATATCTTCTAGAAGTTTCAAGAAAATAATTATGATTTTGAGATAAAACATTTCTGCAAGGATTTTTGTATTTGTTGTCTTTAAAATTAAATTTTTTCTTTGAGGCACTGTCTCTGAAATCAGTATGTAGCTCAGGTTGGCCTTGAATACACAGCAGTCCTCCTGCCTGAGCTTCCCAAGTGCTGGGATTATAAGCAGATGCCACCGCGCTTGGCTTATGTGGAGCTGGGGAATTGAACTCAGGGCCTGTGCTTGCAAGGCAAGTGCTTTAACCACTGGGCTCCACCCTCAGTCCTATTTATTATTTGTAATGAGTAAAAATTATCCATAATTAGATATATGTGCTCTGAAAATGGAATTTTAAATTTTTAAAAGGATATCATAGGAAGTGTGTAATCACATACAACATTGTTATCATTTCACATTTTAAAAAGCCATCATAAACAATAGTTATGTCCTGAAATCTATTTAAAGGTGAAGACATGTCTGACAAGAGACCATTTTTTATTTATGAGTGATGAGGTAACTTCCAGCTTTACCTTCTGATCTGTGGCCCACATTTGTAAGATAGTCTTTGGACTGTTTTATAAGATGGAAACAGTGACATTATATGTAAAAGAGGAGAGAAAAATGAAAGATCATAAAGAAAGTATAAACAGTGGGAAAGAAGAAACAAAGTCACAGCCAGAACTCTGTTGGTGAGACTCCCTGGGTCCAGGATGCTATTTTTTTTCCCTCATGCTTCCTTTGCTTGATATGTGACAGGTATCCCTCTTCTGTTTTGTGGGCAAATAGCTAGAGTTCCAGAGAAAGCAGTTTTCCTTGTTTTCTTTATATTTATTATTTAAAAGTGCATGTAGGTTCTTGAAGCCCGTCCGTCACATTTGTCTCGAGGACTGGATCCGTGCACAAATCTCATCTTCGTCATTTCTGCCCCCTCACTTCCTCACCCTCTCACATCCTGCCATCCTCAGATCCCCTTCCTGCTTTCGTAGGTCGACCTACCTCCCCACCCTGTTTCCTATCATCTCTCTCTTCTTTTGCTCCTGAGAGAAAGCAGGCTCACCGCAGCTACTGGATTTAATCCAGTTGCTCATTGCTCATGGTTGTAAGGTTGGGACTTCTGATTGCTGGTGAGTATCGCTGGGAACAAGAAGTAAGCTGACTTATTACGATGAGGACCTCACAACCTAGGTGGGACTACCTTGTCCAGCATTGTTTCTCCCAGTACTAACCATGAGCGGATATTAAAAACCTAGTAAAGTCTTCCTTTAGATTTACTTACCAAACACCCACACAGCAAGTAGCATCATGTAGGGATGTTTCTAAGAACATTCCAAGCATTCAGGTCCAGGCATTCTGCCTTCAGAATGGGGATCCTAATCACCTGTGCCTCCTTGAAGCATCAGAAAATCCCCTGTGTGTTTGTTATGTGCCTGTGATTTGTTAGTTACAGCCTCATAGAAGTAATTTATATACAGTTGTAGGTGTGTCCACAGTAGGACCTGCCCAGGGGAGGGAGATACTGGACAGACTCTTTGAATTCTGTGGAGCATTCTGAATGATGAGGGAGCAGCCACACTGAGGGTACCAAGGTGTTGGGATGGCAGTGAAAGGTGACACTCGTGGCCCTCAGGAATCTAAATCCTCCACCTCGACCCTCTCAGAACAGAGACACCACAGTTCATGTTCCAGAACTACACTAGAAGTCTTTCTCAAGCATGTCAGCATTCTTAAGGGTTTAGTTTCCAATGACCCCCTGTGGATATTTAGTCTGTTTAGTATTTAGATTAATCATAGCTGACACACTGGTAGATCCTTGTAATTATGATACTCAGGAGGCTAGGATAAGAGGATCATAAGTTCAAGGGCAGCCTGGTCAATTTAGTGACTTAACAAGACCTTGTCTCAAAATAAAAATAAAACGAAAATGAAAAAAGTGGGCTGTGATGTAGCTCAAGGTGATGGCCCTGGTTCAGTCCCCAGTAACACACAGTCACAAACACATACCCTCACAGATCAGATTAACCCCAACAACCAATAGGTGACAGATTAGAATGTCCTGCATGTCAGACAGTGAGTTACCTGGAAGGAAGCATCAGCCTCTGAAGTACACACTTAGGTACCTTGGGTATATATTTCTTTGTTACTTCTTCCTTTTGGAACATACAACTTCTGGCTCAACAGTTTCCCTGGCGGCTGGAGCCCGCGGGTGGGAGGGTTGGAGGGTGTGAATGAGACAGAGCTCCTCCTCCAGTAATGTAGAGCCGCAGTAGGTGAATAGCCCAGCTCTCTCTGGTCAGGGTACAGGGGGGCTGAGTCCCACTTGTCCCTAGGAGTCCACTTGTCCTTCAGTACGCTCTTCCTCCTTGGCTGCTTCTCCCACTCTTCCTTCCCTTCAATTCGTCCCCAGGTTATTCCTAGACCACAAGACTAGCACTTGCAACTTCCTGTCATTATTGGCTTCTGGAGAAATGAAAGCCAAGATAGTAGCTAATACGTGCCAATTTGACTGTAAGAACACCCTTGTTTGATAGCGATTACCTTAAGTTTCAAAAAATCAGAAGATTGTCGAAGCTATTGTTTGACTTTCTCTGTCATTCTCAGGAACAGTGTGGAAACATTTCTAAGTAAGTCTTATCCTTGGAACGCTACAAAATTTGTGTAAATTGTTATAGACAAATTTTTGTCCCCTTACTTGCCCCTCAGTTTTCTAGTTTTCAAGGAATGTCACTCCTAGCAAGAAACAGAAATTCGGGCTGAGTTTGGAGGACAATCATCTCTCTGGAGAAAGTGTTCCCATTGACATTGTCAGTGGGAAAGTGCGAGGGCCATTAGAACTCATGAAGAATGATCGGGCTTAAGCAATGACTGTGTGGCTCAAAAAGTTCTGGATGTTTCCATGACACTTACGTCTTGTATTCCCAATGGCTTCTCCAGTCTTCTTCACAGAGTCTGGCTTCAAGGACCTTACAGTCTTTCTTGTCACCCCTGTGGGGCACAACCTCAGAATGAACTGGGTCTGTGGGCAGAACCCCTTTTATACTGCTTCCTGGCTGTGGAGTCACCAACGTGGTGGGGGCTACACTCCTTTATATTTAAAATGGTAATGAATAGAGCATTACCAGATAAAATGCAGAAATAAAATCGCCAATGAATTTAAGTTTTAGATGCACAACAAATTGCTTGTAGCTCTTTGTCCTGTACATTTGCTAAATCTGGCAATCCTACATAAGTAAGTTTTCCCCCCAGGGATTCTTGTGGGGACTCATAACACAGATGCTAGGAAACCTTACTAAAACGGAGAAGTGTTTTGTGACTTTTTTTTCCTTTTACCCTTAAGAGCCCAAATCTTCTCACTCATAAAAACTCACTTTCAGCTAAGTACATTCCATTTGCACCTTAGTAGGAATAAACATTCTTCTCCTTTGCTACAAGTGTCTTTGTCTTAAGGTTATTCAGGAACCTCAAAAATGCCTTTAAAGTCTGGACTTGCGTTAATGTTCTAATGGGGACAGAGTCAGGGGAGCAATAACACAAGCTCTCATTGGTGGACGAGGTTTCAAATCTAAGAGCACTCTGTCCATTTAAATTTGCCATTGCTATTGGAGCCTGAAAGGGACAGCCACATCTTAGCTTCAGCTATCTGCTTTCCCAAGGGAGAGTGGCTGTGGCCTTGCCAAATTTTGAAGTATTTTAAGAAGAGCCAGAAATTTTGATATTTTTAATGTAAAATCTTCTGGTTTTTAATACATTGGCAAATAAATCAGAATTCTCTGAATTACTATTTGGGGCAACAATGTGTGGGCCAAAACAAATAATTTTGTGGGCTACAACTGTCCCTTGGGCTGTTCAGCTGGGACATCTGATTTATGTGGAACCACTAACTAGTTTTGCTGCTTGTGGCAGGTCATTTTCACTCTCTAGGGTTACCTTTGCTCCCTGATAAAGGAAGCTGCTTAAGCAAGGCCAGTGGTTTGCAAGCCGGTCTCCAGGGAGGCTGGGGTCTTTCCTGGGGATCTTAGAAAACTTAGCTGTGTCACTGAGCATGCAGCTAAGTACTGGGATTTAGGAGAAAAATTCTTCACTGATAGATTTTTCTGCTAAGATGAAAGTAAAGAAAACTTCACAATGTGAAAACTCTAAAATATTAAATAAACAAAATCAGCAACTTCTCAACAGGAATTCCCTTGCTTTGTTGAATAATTTGTCAGTGGGTTTTTTTGGGGGGTCCATTTAAAAATTTACCAGACCTCCATCATGAGGCAACAGAATAAGGTTCCCTTCTTCCATTATCTGAAAGCCCGCCTCTCCCTTACATTTTGTGCCAACCCTTGGGAATTTTAGATGGAGAAGGAGCATTTGATTTTGATTTCTCACACTCTGTTCTTGGATTATTGGAGAGGAAGTGGGTAACATGGTTATCTCTGGATCTTAGGGAACACACACATGGACAATAAACATCACATAAATTCTGAATATGATAGCTGCAAATCATGTGAAAGATGACTAGAGCCAGTGGTTATTGAACAATTAATGTGTGCCAGGCAATTTTTGTTTATTACCTTGTTTATTCCTTATCAAGGTCTTAAACTTCGTGTACCCAGAGCATTGAGGAGTATTCTTCCACTCCTGTGGAATTGGATGCTGAGTCTTGGGGAGGTTAAGACCTTGCTCAAGGGTGCCAGTCATTTGGGGACCTGACTGTGGTATTTGGGTAAATAACTGATATTTTCAAATACTAGTATCATTCACTGCCATAAGAACTCCAAGGCTCTATGCTATAGCCCAGAAGTATTACTTGAAAACATGATAGTGTGGATAGTTTTATCCTTGTGATATTGAGAAGATGGAGTATACTCCAGGAGATTAAGCTCACTAGAAAATATGAGCTTTTTGTAAAATTTGAGAACAGATGTAGTCTTAAATTATAAACAAATAAAAATTGAAACTCCTCACACTCTTTTGAAGTTGAGGGAAAATAACTAGAGAATGTTGAATGGAGTTTATTATGCATTGTATCCTATATAAAAGATTTATTGCAACAGATTATTTAATCAACATTTTAATAACTGGCCATCATTGAGCTGACCTGGTGGTGCAGGCTTGAAATCTCAGCACTCAGGGTGTTTGAGGTAGGAGGATCACAAATTCAAGCCCAGCCTGGGCAGCTTAGTAAAGTAGGGAGAGTCTGTCTCAAAATCAAAAATAAAAACAGATTGGGGACGCACCTCAGTAGAGAAGCCCTGGTTTGGATGTCTGGTACCACAGGAAAAAAAAGGCAGTTATTATAAATGCCTCCACTAATGCTGGCATATTAATTCTAGACTTGGGAAGATCAATTTTAGTTCTGGTTTTATAAAGTTTTGCCCTTCCTATTTCTCTGGAATAAGCAGTGAAGTATTTTACCTACGAAAGAAAATAGCAATAATACACATAAGAGCTAGCAGAGCCGACAGCAGGTGTGTCATTAGGTCAAACTTCAGTTTTGCAAGATTAGCAGAGCATCTCTGGTTTCTCAAGGAACCAATTACTAAAATGTTCTCTATACCGCAACGCTTTCTGAACACAGCCATGGGAATCTCATTGGTTCATACCCAGGGCTAAATTCTAGACTAAATTCTCCATTTTTCTTAGAGTCACGTGAACTCTTTTATTTGTTTTTCTGTTTATAAACATGAGGAATCAGAGAAAGAAAGGCGAAACATGCATTTATCTTTATGCTTCAGACTTGCTATGTGGCCAAGTGCCACATGAGGGAGTGCTGGGACCTCGTATAAAGAAAAGAGGAAACCCATCTAATGCGTTCCAGGAATGCTCAGCATATTAGCGAATTCTTATTAAACTGTCAAAAAAAAAAAAAAAAAAGAGTTCTGAAAGAAATTCCTGCCCCTGGATGCAATTAGAGGCTACCACACAGGATTTGATGGGCTATAAAACCATTAAATCTAAACACTTTCTTTTTGAGCCTAAAAGGCCGGAACATTCCAAAGTGAAGTTCTGGGACTGAGCTATGAGCCGACCACCTATTAAGATGCAGGTGGAAGAGACTACAGAGCACACAAAGAGCCACACAGACACTGAAGAACTGAATTAGGGTGTAGGTGAGAGCTGTAGCTGTCGAATTTTCTGGATTTTCCGAGATTAAGTGATCAACCTTAACATTGAGTGAAAGACCATTCAACAGGAAAAATGGTCATTTCCTTTGCTCTAAACTCAAAGGATGTATTTGTACAAGTTTTATTGATTTATATATGTATGTGTTGTACGAGGTGACTGAGTAGAATAACTTTCAGCATACCTGCTAGGAAAATATCCTTGTTACTCTAATTTTTTATTTTTACCTAATCCAGGCAAAACACTGGACTTGCTATAAAGGAAACTTTTAGTCTTTCTCAATCAGGTACCATGCTTGGAGTTTTCATCTCTGTCATCATTCTGCACTGTAGACCTGTGAGGTCATTGTCCTGGTCATTGGACACTATTCAAGGGCATCCTGAAACAAGGTCAGATGCCATTCAGTAGCACGGATGGACTTTGAGTTTAAGTCTTTTACTCTCACATCTGACCTAGTTGTTTGGCTTTCTCCAATGGTTTGTCTATTTTATTTATTTATTTTAATTAAGAGGAAACAAAATTAGGAAGAAAAATGTACAGAAGAGCCCTAAAGCTTTACACAAATTACCCTAGCAGAACATTTGGAAGGGAATACTTTTTTGTGTCATTTCAATAAAAAGAAAACACCATGGAACTCTCTCCCCAATGAATCTAAGTTTTTATCATCCTATTTCAACCAAGTTTAGCCAATTTTGTGTTTAGGACTTTAGGACTTGCTTTTCCAACTATCAAAAGTAGTAGATGGAACATACATAGTATATACATATGCACATATACACCATATACACATAACATGCACACATATATACACACACACATATATACTAAAATATTATGGAATATACATCTAATATATGTGTATATTATATAGATGCTCTTTGACTTAACAGTGGGATTATGTTATGGAAAGCCAGTTGTAATCTGAGTTGTGTTAAGTTGAAAGTTCACTGACCACTCCTAGCTTACTGAGCACCCTGGCTTGGCTATGCAACACACTGTAGAACATGTGGTCCTGTGGATTGCTGGAATTCTCTGCCACTGCAGAGATTGTTACCATTAGGTCCAATTCAAAAGATAAAATCTGAAGTATGATTTCTATTGAGTGCTTTTTTACCCTCAAAAAGCTACAAACTCTATGAGGTATGATACAAAATACAGTAAATTAATTTTAATCAGGAACAATTTATCACAGTCAAGACATGTGTCACTAATTCCCCTCAACGTACTCTCCCTCCCCCCACATACACTTTGAATGTACTTACATTCATATTGCCATATTCTGAAACAGTTCTGGACATCTTATTTTATAAATGTCTTACGTTATACTGGGTGGTTACCTCCATATCCTGAATTGACTCCAAATATTTGCATTTTATGCTCATTTTAGCTTTGAGAAGAACTAGAAGTTGCATGGAGCCAGATCCAGTCAACAGAGTGGGTGAGGATACACCATAATGTTTTTATTTGACAGAAATTGCCATAAATGGTTTAAATGTATTCAGAATATCCAGGCAACCGTGGCAGTGTAATTGAAGACACTTATGAAAGGAGACTTCCAGAGCTGCTTCAGACAGCAGCAAGAACAATGGAATAATTACATTTAAAATAACAAGGAGGATCTTGAGGGGAATTAATAACAGCCTGTCTTTCACCACAATAAAACTTAAGCATTCACCATGTTTTTGATCATACCTGTTAAGTTTAGCTGTTGTAGCTTGAGGACTATCTGTATCTATAAAAATAATCTGTAAAACCTTTATAAAATTTACGTTTTCATAAAAATGGTAGTTTCAGGGATGAAATCTCTTGTAATGAAATCAAACATGTTACTTGAGAATACTCTTTAAAAGTTAACATGTAGCCACATTAAAAACCAACATCAAATGGTGTGGTATCGAAGCTTTTGCACCAGAATTTAAGCTCTTGGGCAGCTCTCTTAAGAGTGGGAGATTTCTTCTCTCAATTGTTAGTGTGCCTGAGGACATTAAGATGCGACAGTGAGAAGTCAGAGGCGCACACGTGTGTCCCCATGCTGAAGTTGTTAAACTGTGGAAGGTTGATCAAATTGTCAGGTGCAAACTGAGCCCTTAAAATCCTTCTCAAAAGCCATCTCACCGTGATGTGGTCTCTACTCGATTTACCAGTTACACCTGCACCTGACATCTCAATCAGACAGCAGGAAAACAACTCCAGGTTCATTGCAGTAAGGCTAAGGATATAGTCTATTGGAGACCTGTGCCCTGTGGGGATAGAATGGAAACATGCCAGGGAGGTCTAAGATGTCACCGGGACTGATTTGTGAATGTTTCCACATGGTAAAAAAGAAGTTTAGAAAGCATAGTGGCCGTGTGATGACTCAAATTGCACTGCTCCATATTCAGACAATGGAGTACCATGAAAGAGCTTCAAAGGTGGTCTGGCATCCTGGGTTTTCTTGAAAGTATTTCTTTAAATTGGTTAAATTCTGTCGATGATAAATTAAGATTTACCTGACCATGTTTGAGTATTTCAAGTATAAATGTAAAAGAGGCTTCATTCTTCATTATCATCATAGACTTCAGAAGTTAAATTTTTGGATAATCTCTATCGTAATATTACACGTTCAGGTAACAATGTTAATTGTGTGTTTAGCCAGCCTGTGGAGGGATTGCTCCCGTGTGTTGAAATGTTGTTACACGCAGTGGAAGTTCCGGAGCACAGTTATGCAAACACTTCAGCAAGTCAGACCTTGAGTTTAGAACCACGCAACGGCTTGATACTTTGTCATTGCATATTTTCCTCATTACGCAAAGACTTCCTGTGCAGATGACAAAATTCGTTTTCTCAACAAAATTATTTTCAGTGCAGCTGTTTTGGTGACTAAGGTTTGCAGAAGCTTTTTAATCAAATGCACCTTAAAAAAATAAAAACAGGCCCTTTGAACAAATTACCCTTTACTCCTGCCTTCCTTCCCCCTTTCTTTTAAAAACACAATTTTGGAAACTCAATATTCCTTTCCCATAAAAGAGCAACTTTCAAAGAAATCATTTGAACCCAAACTAACACATTGCTTAATTATTCTTCTCTGGTCTGGATACATGACTTGTCCCACATGAATTAATGTTCCAAGTAATGAACATTTATTCTTATGGATACATAATTTTCCTCCTTTTGGTGGTAGTGGTAGTGGCGCTATGGATGAACGTCATTCTTGGATAAGTTATAGTTCACTACCATGTCCAGTCTTGCACGACGAGCTTCAGTTTTGCCTGGTGACTCACTAGCCTATTTGTGAGATTGTTGGATCTGACATTAAACATTTGGAAGCTGTTTTATAATTGGTAAATTGTAACTTCTCAGCTTTCGTTAACCTCACTCTTCTTCTGCCATTTTGTTTTTATTTTGTTCTTTATTTTCTCTGCTAATCTTGGAGTCTGGGAAGCTGGAAAAATCATGGAGAAACAAATTTATAAAGCATATCAGATGACAACTAATCGTGCTTAGCAAGTATCACTCTAGTGCAGTTTAATTCCTTGACTCTGAAATTAGTAAGAGATCAATACATAAGTGAACTGAGCAAGGGAATGTGTGTTGCTCTAGCGGGGTAGGAACAGAGAAGAAAGACAGATTTACTGGGAGGATATGGCTGGCAAATGGCACGAAACTTGATGATAATTGCCCACCCCACCACATCAGGATGACACCTGAAATGAGTAGGAAATAAGTAGACACATGATTTATGACAGTGATGTATTCAGAGTGATTGTCAATTACAGACCTGTGTGGACAGGCTTGGTGTCCAGGCCCCTAGAATTTCTATACACAATAAATTTTCTATCTTGACCCTTTCATACTCAGATTACCTGAATGTGATCAGAAATAAAAGATTTTGTTAAGACTAGATGAATAAAGAAACGCTCCCAAAAAGTAGAAGCACAATTGCATTTCTTAGCTATAGGGAGTATGCTGCCAGTTCTTTTAGCAAATTTGAAATATATGGTATATTGTTATTAACTGTCATCAATGTGCAGAACAATACATCTCTAACCCTAGTGTAACTGAGACCTTTCAGCCTTTCATTAACATCTTTCTTCCTCATCCTTCTCTTCCACAGTCAGCCTCCAGTAACCACGTTTCTACTTCTATTTCTTGGGGATGGATTTTTCAGAGTTCATGTATACTGAGGCCACCAATATATATTTTTTCCTCTTTTTGGCTTAGTCACTTAGTACAGTGTCCTCCATGTCCATCTGTGTTGTAGGCTATATAGTATTTTATTGTTGGTACACTAGACTTTCTTTACGTATTCACCCATGGATGGACACTTAGGTTGCTTCTACATCTTGGTTATTGTGGATAATGCTTTTGTGAACCTGCGAGTGCAGATATCTCTTTTACACACATTTCAATTACTTTCAACATATACCTAGAAGTGAGATTGTTGGATCCCACGATAAGGCTAATTTTATGTGTTTAAGAGATTACATCAAACCAAAAAGCTTCAGCACAGTGAAGGAAATAAATAACAAGGCAAAAAGAGAACTAGCAAATTGAGGACAAGACTTGTCAACCATACATCTGATAAGGCCCTAATGTTAATGGAAGGACCTCAAACAACTTCAGTAGAGAGAAACAACCCAAGTAAATGGGCACAGGATTTGAGCAGACCTTCTCAAAAGAAAAGGTGGAAATGGTCCATGAAATATTAAAAATCTCAACATCTCTAATCATCAGGAAATGCAGTAAGTACTTTTATCTACGCTTGGTACCCAAGAGCCTTTGGAACATCTGAGAGTTCTAGAAAGATGATTTCTCTGAAGGTACAGCCAGTCAAGCTATATTTTGTCCCATTTTCCCGTGCAACTCTGCATGGCTTTAGTGAGGTCATATCCTTTCCAGGACATAATTTCTTTGTGGTAAAAGAATGGTTAGAAAATTCTGACATAAGCAATCAATGTCCCCTGTTGTTATTCTCATATTTCCAAATTTTAATGAAAATCAGACAATGGTCCAGATGTTCATATGTGTTATGACTTAGTAGAATGTGGTTTTGGGGGACAATATTTTGCAAGTCATGAGACCTCATGATAAAAATTCTCAAAGGAACCCTTAAGGGGACCAAGTGAGTGCCCTATGTGCAAGATGAATCCCAGGTTTCTTCTTTCGTATGCAGCCAACACCCTGGGAACATGGATGGAAACACTCCAAAGTCATGTGAAATTTACATCTTCAAACCCAACTCTGTTTCACTGCTATTTGAACTTAGACTTTGACTATCAACTGTCAATTCTACAACTGAAAAGTCAAAGCACGATCCAGCACAGGCAGTGCCAGCCATCATCAGGAAACTGGTTAAAAGGAACATTCTTGGGTCGTGTGCTGTTTCTATGGAATCAGAAATCAGGGTGGGGACTAGAAATTTGTTTAGATAAGGCTTCTAGGGGATTTGGCTATTGGTGAAGTTAGAGAAGGCATGGAAAGTTTTAAATCTCTCATTGTAGCCTTGTAAATATCATCTCTCTTGGTTCCCACCATCATTGCAAGTGTTGCAACTATAATTTACACCCTCTTGATACATGGTGGGCACTCAGGTAAACTAAGTCAGTTTTAGGTACTTGTGATTTATCTGTGTTGATATTCTGCAAGTAGCACACAAACATTTTATCAGTTTCTCCTGCATTAAATTGACTCTGATTTATTACTTAAGCCCTGAGATGATTGAAGTCCCTAATTTTTCATTTGCTTGTTTCTTGCTGCCTTGTTCAGAAGGATATGAAACCACTTGATATATCTAGCATATACATTTCATAAAAATATAAGAGAAAATATAAATGGTACAATACCTCTGAGTGAAAAACTTTTAAAAATGAAATTTAAAATATTAAAAAGGAAAAGAAGTTCAAATCAATCACAATTATCCTGTCCAACAGTAAGAGTTAGATTTATATGCCAATAAGTATCATTTGTATAATTGTGGAATCAAATATTTTTTCCCAGTCAGGGTCTTACTCTATAGTTCAGGGTAGTCCTGAACTCTTGATGTAGCCCACACTGCCCTTCAACTATGGCAGTCTTCCTGCCTCAACCTTCTGAGTCCTAGTATTAAAGGCATGTGCCACTATACCCAGCCAGTGTGGGGCTAGGCGTCGAGCTCAGGGCCTTGAGCTTGCTAGGCAAAATGCTTTGATGGCTAAGCTATGCCTCCAACTGGAATTATGATCCGTGTTGTTTTGTAGACTTTTTTCTCCCCTCCCTATGTCTGCGAATCTTGAACCTCTTAGTAAATATATATTTTTTATGCTTGTGATAGGCAATGCTCCCCAGAGAGACAGAACTCATAATGTCTCTTCCTTCTTCTGTTGACAGATGCTTGTCTACATCAGTATTCATCTGTAATTGTGGGGGCTGCATCTCTCCATAGATGATTATTTTAAAGAATTGACTCATACTATTACTGTTATGTTTTATATCTAAAATACTCATCCAGAATCTCATGTGCTCAGAAGCAAGGCTTTTGAAAGTTGAATGGATCACAAGGGCTCTAAGTGTATCCCTGGATTGATCCGTTAATGTGATCATAATTATGTGGCCTTATTGGGAGTTAATGGAAACATGGGTGGAGATTTAGCTGAAGGGAGTGTGTCATGAAGTTTGACCTGTAAGACTAAATCTTCTTTTTGGCTGCCTCTTCTCTGACTCTTTCTCGATCCCTCTTCTTCCTGGCTGCCAGTGTGAGCATCTGTCTACCACTATATGCTTCTGCCATGATGTTTATGCCTTGTCATTGACGTAAAAGCAATGGAGTGGGATAGCTATAGGCTAAAGTCCTGAATCCACGAGTCAAAGTAAATATTTCCTCCTTTAAGTTGTTTTCCTCAGATATTTTGGCCACAGTAGTAAGAAACTGACTCACACAATTGGAAGGTTGATGAGCCCAGAGTCTTCAGGGTAGGCAGTAGACTGAAGACCTAGCAGGACGGATTATTGTAGTTCAAGTGCAAAGGAAGTCTGTAGCAGGTTTTCTTTCTTCTTATTTCTTGGAGGAAGTTACTGTCTTTTTAAAAGGCCTTCAGCTGATTTGATGAGTCTCACCCATGCCGTGGTGTAGAACCTGCCTTCCTCAAAGTCTAATTTAAAGGCTCTAAAAATATCCAGATGTATTTGACCAAATATCCCAGGTACCATGGCCCAGCTATTTGAATTCCAAAATTAACCATCACAGATATACTTTTCGTGGTCATATCAATTTTATTTTGTATACGAGCTACACTTTAGCCAGTCTCCTAAGATTGGATGTTAAGGTTGTTTATAATATTTCCATCCATCCAGAACACCTCTCTTGGCTGTTTACTTACTCTTTTTCAGGAATCAGGTACATACGCAGTGTGAAAAGGAATGCATGCTTCTAACTTTTTACTTTGATTTTGTATTGCTGAGTTGGCCTCGGAGATCTTTACCCATTGACCTGCACCCTGAGGAGCCAGGAGGGAAAGCTATGCCAGCCTTGCCTTAATTGTCTCCTTTCTCTCTCAGCCTGCCAGACCATGGGCACTGGCATGATGCTGAGTTCCTGGGCCACTTCCTCCATTGAAGAAGTGGCAGAGGCTGGTCCTGAGGCCCTCCGCTGGATGCAACTGTACATCTACAAGGACCGTGAGGTCACCAAGCAGCTAGTGAAACGAGCTGAGAAGATGGGCTACAAGGCCATATTTGTGACTGTGGACACCCCTTACCTGGGCAACCGCTTTGATGATGTGCGTAACAGATTCAAGCTTCCTCCACAACTGAGGTAACCATGATCACTTAGTTCCTGAATTGGTTTACTGATTCCATTTGCCCAACTCCAAAGATTTTCTCCACTTTCTAAGAAACTAGTTCTTACTTTCCTGGGGAATTATATCACCATGAAAACATTAGTCCCAAAGTATAATTGAAAGGAATCATGGCTGGGAATGATTGGCTTGAGGTTCTGGAAATAGTATTCTTGCTAATTATCTGCACTGTCTCCAGAGAATTACATGTAACTCTTTTCCTGGGTGTCACATATTTGAACTGTAAATCAGATACTTGTAAAGGTCACGTACCTTTATGCACCAGATTGCATCAGGACTTCTGGAAGTGTGAAACCTCATACAGGTGATATGTCGTTTAGTCTAGACAGAGATTTGCTGTTATGATCGTATAATGTATTTGGCTTGTTGAAATCAAAGAGCCATTTTTAAATTTGATTTTTAATTGTATTGGGAATAAACAAGCCAGAAGGACTAAAGAAAAAGACAATAAAGAAGCCACACCTTTGAGACTTAACCTTCTATTTCTTAGAATACTTTTCTTTCAGGTGGCTTGTCCATGGACCAACATTCATTCATTCACTTAAGATCAGTTTGTCAAACGATCTAAAATGAATACAGTCATTTGATCAGATTTCTCAGGTTTCCATTAACTGAATTGTTATCATTTCCTTGCAGCATAGAAGGATTAGAATCAACTAACTCAGTGGAGCTTACTTAGAAAGACTCCAACTTCCCTACCCTGTTAATCAGCCTCCTTTTCTATTGTTTTTTTCTTTCTATATTTTCCACCAAAATCTCTTGGACTTTTCCCTATCAATGTGTGATGGGATTGTTTTTTTCTTTCTATATTTCCCACCAAAATCCCTTGGACTTTTCCCTATCAATGTGTGATGGATGCATGTGAATCATCAGGACTCTGAGTGTCCAGATACAGATCAAACTCTTTGACCCAGTGGAGGATATTTTGGTGACAGATTGCACAGCAGCCATCTAGGGAGGTGACATCCAAGAGGCAGTTGCCTAGAGCTCACTCCCCATGACTCACTTCCTGTTCTGTCTGCGTTGTAATTGTATTTGCAACAACTAGGCATAAAGACTGCAGAGATAAACAAGCCATACATGTACTCTGCTCAACATTCTAGAAGATCCCAAAACCAAAGATTCAAAAGTCAATCTCCTATAGGCATACAATAATTGTTGGAATCTGTGGGTTTTATATTTATTATTGCCAAAGTAGCATGCATCTCTGTCACTGTGTAAATCATAAGTCTGTGTATGATCTTGTATAAAGGTCATAAAATTGTCATTTATTTCCACTGTGTATGTCTATATGAGTACAAAATATCATGCATAGAATGATGTCGTTGAGTCATGTGTAAATATGCAGTGTAGTACTGACACTTCCAGACAGGTAGGAGATCATATGTATCTTGTATGCCTATGATAACTGCATTGGGCCAGTGACAGACAGAGAAAGCACTATCTCTGCCAGACTCACCAGTAAGACTGCTTCATACATGTCAGATGCAGGATTCAACCGACCCCACTCCGTCTTTAAAAGAAACAACCAAACATACAAACAAACAACTAAACAAATCGGAAGGCCCCTGGCATAGTCCTGACGTTGTTAAATTAATGAGAAGGAAGATGACCTCAGGTTCTCCTAATAGGTAATCAGTATTTATAGAATGTCTGTATGTTGATAGCCTCGTTTTTTTTTTTTTCCTTAGCTCTTCTGAAATAGTCAGTTTCCCATGGTCTTGGCTTCTTACAGAAAACATCCCCCCCCCCCACCTTAGGCCATTCGAAAAAGAATTTGCTATTACATGTTCTCCTCCCTTGAACCCCCCTCCTGCTAATAACAATAATAAATGAAGCAGCGGGTTTATTTTTTGGGTTGTTTGTTCTTTGCAGCTTGAGAAACACTCTCTTGCTCTGGGTAGCCGTGTGTTTTGCAGAGGAGTCTAATCAGAAGGCGAGATGACACAGTTGTTCACTCTGGCTGGGGCTGTCAGTCCTTCGGCACTGGGGCCACTCGGTGAGAAGTGGGAAGGCTGATTTGCTCTCCCCCGCCCCCCCCCCCCAACTTCTCCTTTGCTCCTGGGCTTCTGCCCAGATGACGTGAAGAACCATGAAACAAAGATCCTTTTCAGCTGCCAGTGTGCACAGGAGTGGCCGTGGCTCCCCAGCTTGTCACATGTCCGGTCTAAAGATGATCAAATAATGAGCAACACGTCCAGGTTACGGGGAACATGGGAAACACCCTGCAGCTGGTGCACCCCACTCCCCAGCACACACACTGGTGCTGTTTGTCCTCATGGGCTTCAGGGCAGGCCAGTGCCTTCTGGTCAGCAACTCAGGGGCCTCCATTCAGCTCTCGCAAGCAGAGCACAGTAATGGAAGGTCCAGGCTTCTGCGGGAGGCCACATACACCCCAAAAGCTCATCTGTTGCAGCCTGATATGAAATCGGTTTCTTTCCGAAAGTGACCTGACTCACAGAAGGTGAAGCCTGGCTTTTCAGAAGTGAGGTTTGGCAGGCGCCAGAGGCAGGAAATCCAGAGGGGAATGAGTCGGTAGAGCACTGGCTCCTTCCAGCCCTTGCAACTTCCTCTGCCTGGGGAGGGGGAGAGTCTTGACTCTTGGCATCTGGGAGCAGCAAGAGTTCAGGAGTTTGGTAATCTCTGCTTGGCCTGTGTGTGTGTGTGCACATTATAAATGGAACTGAAACTGAGAGGGGGTGAGTTGCACTCTCTGCTTCTGAAAAAGCAGGGAATGAAATTGGCTCACTACATGGATGCCTGAGGCTTTGAAGCAGTGATCTTCTGCTTTCTCCATCCTCCCGTCGGGTTGATTCATTTATCCAGGGCTGAGATTTGGCTCTTAGGGTAGTAGAAGAGAAGTCATTGTTGGTGGAATTGAAGGTAAAGAATGTTTAGGAAAACATCCATCCTGATCAGTGTGATTGGCCGGCCACAGGTGTCCACATCTGAATCCTTGAGCCTGATCCTTTAGACAGCAAAATGGTATTTTAGAGGTAGTTAAGGATCATGGAAGTGGGAGATGATTCTGTTTTGTCTCTGTAGCCTAAATGTGTGGAAACAAAAATACGAGGGGCACGTGTGTGGGAGGGATGGAGAAGAAGGCAATGCTAGACGCGGAGATTGGAGTGATGTGGCCAGGACCTGGGGAAAACAGGCTCTCCAAAGCTGGGAAAGGCCAGGGCATGTATCCTCTTGTTCCACCTATCGGAAGAGAGATGCCCTAGGAACTCCTTGATTTCAATCCCGTGAGACCCGCTTTGGACTTCAGGCCTTCGGAATTGCAATATAATAAATTTGTGGGCTGAGAAGCCAATCTGTGGCCATTTGTCACAGCAGCATTCAAAACACATATACCTCACACTACTAATTTCCATCTCAGAGTACTTTTTCAGTGAGTTAATCCCTGGTGACTATATTTAAAAATTCCACCTTGAGCCTCTTCCAGCTCCCCTCTCTCTTTTTCTGCCTACTACTCCTCTTTTTTCTTTATTTTTATATAGTACTTCACTCCAACATCCTCTGTGATTGCATGATGGTTATTTTTATCATGGGTACATCTTTTGACTGGCTTGTTTACTGGTATATCCAAAGTATCTAGACCACTGGTACACGGTGGGTATGCAGTACATAAACGTGGAATTAGTAAATAACAATGTACGACGACATATGATATTTTCCCAATATACCTAAGTAGGAAGACCCTGAACAGAAATTTGAACTGTAATGTGTATGCATCCTACTTTCTTCTGACTACTAAGTTGTATTGGCAAAATGTCACCAAGGCTCTGCTCTGAATTTAAATGTTTTCCCAACCATAGGATAAAGGGCCGGCAGCCCCCGTTCTCATCTCAAATGGGCTGGGAACTTCTCCCTCATTCTTTCTTCCTGTTTACTGATCTTGTGAACTTCATTGTGTTTTACTTTTTGCTTTCCCAATATAGAGATGTGGTTTTAGCTCCATGTCACATTACCAACATTTATAATAGTTAATATTATATATTGTTGAATGACATCCAGTCATTCTTAGTGATACTGTTGTTATTTAATGACAATTCTTTCTTTAGTAATACTTACTATTGCTGTGATGCTAATTTATACAAAGCTAAAAAAATTTCCCACATAAGATTAAAAAGTGTACCGTGTTGGGCCACTCGTGGTATAATGGATTTCTTGCAAAGAAGAAATCTTGTCTCTTGCTTTTATGTTATTAAACAGATCAGGATTTGGAAAATCATGCCCTAAGTAATATGTCATTATTTTGGTGTTACCCCTTTCCTTCCTTCCTAAATGGAATACTTTGGTTATCAGAAGCAGCCTTAAGATATATGTCATAAACTGAATAAAAATAGCATTCATGGCGGTTTCTTTTGGAGCCACTGGTAAAACACTCCAGCGTGGGTCTCTGTCAAGATATCTGAAAACTTTTTCTTGGCTTCTGGCTTTGAACAAAGTTTTAGAGTAACAACAAGGCTTCATTGTGCACTGAAATTTCTGTAAGGCAACATTCATTCAAGTGTTGATCTGCATTTCACCATCCAAGAATAACAACAGTTATTTATATAATTTTATCCATGTTTCTGTTTTTTCCTATCCATTTCACCCTTTCACCCCACCCCTGTTGAAACACTGCAGCTTGTTTGGGATGGGGGTGGGACACCATGCAGAGTATATACACTTTCAGATGTTTTTCTTTTTTTCTTCTGGTCTTACTGTGGAATAGACAGAGTGGACTTTTTTCTTATTAACAGTACTATTTAAAAATGTGGAGTTTAATATCATCCAATATCATTTTAAAGATATTAAATGAGTCTTCCTAACAAAGATAAATATACTCACAAGAAAGCTCACTTCAGTTCAAGTTAATGGTGACCTTAGAAGACTAAAGACTGTAATAAGATGTGCAATCGTAAGAGGTTTGATAAAAAGAAGAGTTCAGGCATTTCAACTAAAATACCTATCAAAGTTCAACAACTAGTTTGGCATCTGTGTGACTCTTCAGGTTTTGGAGTTTTCTGTGATCTTTAGTGATCATCTGGGACCATGAAACTCTGCAACTGTGCAATCCTGAGAAAATGTTGCCAGTGGCTGAACTGAGTTATTTGGGATTGAATGTCCATATCCTTATGATAATAAATGCCACCAAAGTTATATAACCAGTGATTTTAGCTGCAGTATACTAAAATGCAGCAGGCATCTAATGTTTCTTATTTTAAAAAGTCTCCCCATAATTACTATTCTTCATTAGTAAATATAGTACATAACAATCGCATTTTTCTAAGGGATTTGGTACATATACATATAGTTGGTATTAAAGAACTGTTTAAAAATTTAAAAAGTGTGCCTAGGTACTTCTAGTTTTATGTAAAAGTTTGTATGGTCATGGATCCCAGAGCTTTTTCCTGTTAGTAGCAGAGCTTGTGGAGGGGAAGAAAGAACAGGACTAAGCGAGAACTCAGTGAATAGCTGTACTCTTTCCTAAAAGAGGATTGGCCTGCAGGGTAATTACGGTATGCAGAAGGTCAAGGTGAATCTAGGCCATTGTCCTCACTCAAAAGCACTCTTTCAGGAAATGAAATTTGTAACTGCACATGGCTGTGGGCAACTGAGTCACAAGGATGGTGCCACTGTGTATTCCAGTGGCCATCTACCCATCTAATGGATATGTAGGCAGAGAAGACTAGAGTTTCTTTGGAGAACTGCCCAAATTCCATCGGAATATGAGGACATGACGCTAAGAGAAGGGATTTTTGGCATAGGGTGAGTCAACAGCAGAGATGCAGAGGTGAGCCAGACAAACACTGGGTTAAACCAGGTCAGCCAAGCTAGGTGTAGGGAAAGGCAGCAACTCAGAGGTCGTATGTGTCAAATTAGGTTCCTGAGAAAGACTGTGAGCTGGTGGATTATGTGCAAGTAGTTCATTTGGAAGGTGGAAAGGAGTATTATTAGAAGAGTGGGAGAAGCGGGGCCAGGAAGGGCAGGCAGTGGACACAGGACATCTAATCAAGATAGCTGCAACTGAGGGCAACAGAAACTTAATCCTGCTGGAAAATTCTGTAAACATCTGTAGATTGCATCGCAGAGTTAGCTACCTGGGGGGTGAGGGAGTTGGTATATTTATACTTCAACATGCCTGACACTTCTGTTTGTGGGGTGTGTGGTAATTAAGGTCTTAGGAGCAAGGAAAAGACACAGGCAAAGCAATGAATATTTTAGTAACTGGAAATCTTATTCCCATTGTCAAAGTCATCTGGAGGCTCAGGCAAGTTTGAGTCAGCAGGTAGAAAGCTGAGGAGGGAACAGCTGAGTGGAAGAGGGGAGGCAAGATCAGCAAGTCATCTCCTGGAAATGCGTTCAAACCATCAGAGTGGAGCTCATCAAGAGTCCACAGGAGCAACAGACAGGAGACATGTTACTGCCGACAGGGCGCTGGGAAGGTTCTTGTGCACCTCCAGGATTCAATTGATCTAAGCAGAGAGACCAGACAGGTGACCCAGGTTGGAGCCCAGCTGCTACCATTTAATTTATGGGACATCTCCATCTGTACTTTTATTTTAATTTCCTATGTAAAATAGGAATCATAAAGAATCAGTTTTACTTTCTAAATGTTTTGTTTAAAGAAACAAGTAAAAATATGGGCCTATAAAAGTCCCTTGTAAATTGTAAGTGCCACACAAATGCTTTGCATTATGATAAATCTGTATTGCTGGCTGAAAAGAGCTTTAGGTGTATTGTCTGTGTTCATAAACTGACATAAACAGGAAATGTTTGAACACAGTCACATATTTTTCCTTGAAATTGATTTGTGTATACAAACACACAAGTATAAAGTAAACCCTAGGTGACCAAGTAAGACTGTCACATTCACCCTAGAGCCCTATGTCAAATCGGAAAATGTGCATGCAGCTGGCTTGTGATCGGGGAAGAAAGTCAGGTGACTGAAAAGGGCTGCTTGTATCAACCCCCCCTTCTCCCCCCCCCCATCATTGAATCAATCACTGTAAAGGTATATCTGACTTCTGGAATTTTCTCATTTATGTATCTCATTATTTCAGGATGAAAAATTTCCAAACCAATGATTTGGCATTTTCTCCTAAACAAAATTTTGGTGACAACAGTGGACTTGCTGAGTATGTTGCAAAAGCCATAGACCCATCTATCAGCTGGGAAGACATCGCGTGGCTGAGAAGACTGACGTCACTGCCTATTGTGGCAAAGGGTGTTTTGAGAGGTTTGTTTCTCTCCTTGAGTCCACACTGATTTCGTGATTCCTTGAGGGTATAGTCAGAATATTTTTAGTGGAAAATAATCAGAAAAAATGGTCATGGAAATCAAAGGAGAAATTTTGATTTTCAGTTCTCTCTTTTGATGTTAGTGAGCAGATATCTCCTCATCCTTAGGGAAGAGTCTCACACAGATTCCCAGTAAGTTGGAAGTCATTTTTTCAAAGTATTATGATATTATTGCCTTTTTTGGAGCTGTTAGTTATGGAGCTTGGTAGAGCATAATGAAGTTCATTGCTTCATCTGAAGGCTACAACAGTTGCTGTCACACCAAAGAGAAGCCGCAGGAAGGGCATTAGGACAAACAGAATCTTTTCTTTTTTAGGAATCTTTAAGAATTTTTCTTTTTTTCCTTGTGCTACCTCCAACTACCAATGGTCAGGACTCACATCATCTCTCTGTGGAGACCCCAACAATAGAGCCTTCAATTATCAAGGCCTGGATAGTAAGAAATTAATCCTTATTCCAGCACCCCTGTGTATGCAAATCTCACAGGGAGTTACAGTGACCATAGTAACTTTGGAATACATATTTGTCCACCTACAAAAATGTTTTCTTGCCTTTGAAAAATAATTTAGTATGGTTGCAGAGATGACAACCAAAAACATTTTCTTAATTTAAATGTTTGAGTAAGTGATTCTGGGAATAGAGAGAGTTTTTTAGCTGATCCCAGGAACTAACAACACAGACCGGAACCTTTTCCATAGATTTTACTTGATCCCGTGTGAGTCAAGTGGATTCAGTTTATAAAGCTCCAGGCATGACACTTCTTTTGACTATTTAATCTTACGTATACAGAAATGAATCCTATAAGTAAAAACCAGCCCCATCAAGGCTCTTAGGTAGTGGAGATATGGTTAAATGAACATTTATCTTAATCTTTGCTTTTGAAATACCATTGTTATGGTGTTGCCTACTGACCATTTAAAATGTCTGTGGCTCTTCTGCCTCAGCGAGTCTGTCCTGGCTTATATACCAATTTTAGGCACCAATTTTTTTCTCCTTACTTGCACCGTTGTTGTCCCGCATCATCACTGGCACTACCTCCTGTGACAGACTCAACTACAGGCATCAAGGATATTAACCCAGAAGTACTGCCCTTCACAGATCTATCTATCCTTTGCTTACTCAGTTATTCAGTCCAAGACTTTTATTGTGCTTCCTTTATACTAATTTAAAAAACACAAATTTGATGTCATTGGTCAAAAGTGGAACCTGCTCTTGTAGGAGATAGAATTGTAAAGAAACACTGTGGATACAAGAAAGTGGCAGAGATGCTGAGACAGAAGTCTTTACAGTACAAGGCAGTGGCTTAAAAAGAGTATAAACAATTAAAAGAGTGGATAGACCATGTATTATTTCTGAAAGAAAGATGACACATGAATTTTAGCATGACCTCTTATTGTGTCATGGGACAAAGTCATTGGAGACATGATATCGTTCTTATGTTCCTTTACTCAGAAATCTCTGCAGTAACTGAATGATTTCGCCACCTAAAGAAGGAGGTGGCTGTGCAGACCTGAGCAGAGTGCTCTTTCCATATTTGTTGGGGGGATGGAGAATAAGGGGTACAGTAACAAGGAGGAAACACAGTGAATCTTAAAATCATTGGGCATATGAATGGGGAAAAATCACACGGTGGGGTTATTCTTACCCATCACTGGGAGTAAAGGCAAGTGGAGGTGGGAAAAAGCTTTAGGCAAAGGTGTACATTAGGTAAATTCTACAATTGGGGCAGTCTTAGGAAAAAGTACTTACCAGTCATCAACATAGCAGGTGTACAGCTATCCTTGAAGAAAGCATCTTTACCATAGTTTGGGTAATGTTTGGGTAGGCATTACTTAGCTTTAGAAGTAAATAATGAATAGACACACACACTCTCCCATAGCAGGCGTATTTTGCCCTGTTAGGCAGAAAGCCTAAGTTTCAACTTACAGATTTTTGAGAGGATCTTCACATTTATGGATTAATTAGAGAGTCTCCACAATCTCGGGTGAATTGATACTATTTCAGAATGAAATACTGGCGGAATAAGGTAACTCTGAGTAACAATTTAGGTAGCACATGAGCCATATTAGAGAATATAGACTTCGAAAACCATGTAAGTTTCTAGATCAGGGAAGATACCTTATCAGATTAATATCTTAGAAGATGTATGCTTTGTAAAACAGATCTAATGAACAGAGTTTGCCATACTCAAGTCTGGGAGGACATTTAAGAACTGTTGATACCAAGGTAAGAGATAATTTAGAATAATGTCAGGCAAATGAGGTGTAATTGGATTAGAAGATTAATACAGTTGTCACAGAGGTGGTCTAGAAAAATTGGCTTGGAAATACTAAAGAAAAATAAAATTTTAGTAAAGTCCCCAAATTTTAGTCTTGGTTAAATAGGGAACAAGTATAAGGGTGAGACCATTTTACTTCTAATCAACTTTTCAATTTTGTTTTCCTTATCTTTATCATGTTCTGCAAGTTTGCCCGTTAGGATATGGTGCAAGTCCATTAAATTGGACTTACTCTCAAGTGTTTCTTTAAAAGATGCTTTGGCATCTAGAACTTTAATCTGTGGTTATTTTGACTAGGCCATCCACCACCATCACCACCAGTAGGCTGTCTTTTTTCTTCTTGTTCATATGGACTTTCTGGCTCATTTCTACATAATTTCACATTATTTTTTGACATACTAATTTGCTCACATATTTTTGGGTAAAATTACATGAGTCTTTATAATTTAAGAACATTCAAGAGTCAAGATAAAGAACTTGGCATTTTGCATTTCAAAGAGATTATTTTTGTTATGTAAAGTTTACATTGTCTAGTTTTTTTTCCTGTAGCTCTTCATTGTATTTACTTAACAAACAAATCATCACCGCGACAACAACGGCTGCTCCAAATGACACACATGCCCGAGCTGAAGTTGGTGGCTGGCCAGTTCTGGGAAGTCTGTTTCTTGCCATTTCTCAGGTCTTCATCCCGAAGTCACATGGATTGATGGACAGTCACCCGTTTTCTTTCATTTGCCTTTTATCAGAAGTGCAGAGATTTTATTTGCAAGGATGTGAAATCATGACCCTTACTGTTATTTTAAGAACTGCATTCCAGTGAATACCAATTGAAGTGTAAGATGTAATCTCTTGCTGTGGTTAAACAACTCTGCCCAGAGAGAAGGTCAACACAAGCTCCAAACATATGCTTCAGGCAGGATTTGGTTTTGCCAGAACTCAAACACACTAATAAACAAATGGCTTTTATGAGAAAAGACAAAGTGCCTTTTTTGAATTTCTTTTTTCTATTTTATGAAATGAGCATATTTCACTTCTGTTGCAGTTTTTTTTTTTTTAGTTCCTGAGAAACTGACTCCTTATTAACTTTTGTCACACACATATACAAGACCCAAGGCATTCATTCATTCTGAATTTCCAGGTTGTGCTCAGAACTGCTGCAACATATCTGGAATTTAGTGACTAAACTCCTGTAAGTCAGCAGTGAGTCTGCATCCTAAGTCAAAAGCTCCAAATTCTTTAGGGTAAAATTTGAACACTTATATTTCATGTTGGTATTTTAGATTAAATATGGAAATAGTGTATTAGTAAGATAGTAAAGATTGCTGTTACTTATTGACTACTATGTGTGTCAGTCAACCAATCAATCAATGTATTTCACAGCAAACTGTCAGATTAGGAATGATGTCACACTGGGAAATTTAGAGGATTGATGAAATGTCACCTGGTTGCGTTGGTGCAGATGTCTAATCACAGGTATTTCTCTGGGCTAACTGAGGCAGGCCTATGTAAAAATAAAAACAAATGAATAAATAAAGCAAAAAAAGCTGACAATGTAGCAGACATTTCTGGGTTCAGTCCTCAGCACTGAAAATAAATAAATAAGTAAATAAATTTAAAAGAGAAATGATCAATGATTCGTGAACGTTTTCCTAAAGAAAGACAAAGTTTTAGTTTTGGTCCATGTCACAAAATAAATAAATAAATAATACAGATTTAAAAGTCCAATAAACTGTCAAATTTTGGACAAGTTTCATAAGCAGCTCATAAATAAGGCAAGTAATCTCACGCAGACATGAGCACTGAGTTGCCTAACATGCCACGTGGCTATTTAATTAAATGTTAAATAAGAATGAAATTCTATTTCTTTAGTCATTTGGTTACATTTCAACCACTCAGTGGACACATGTGGCAGGTGGCTGCTGTACGGACCTACAGAGACCTAGGACACTTCTGGTATCCCAGAAGTTTCTGTTGGACAATGATACACTATCACCATAGCAGAGAAACTGATAGTAATTTTCTGAGGTTTTATAAAACAGTGTATTTAGCTTCTACCTCAGAATGATGGCTGAATGTTTATATACTGTCTTACCAAAGAGTTTATGAATATTGAACAAACTTGAATATACATAAGCCAGTGACAACAGAGTGAAGGAAGAAGAGTGCAAAGAGTAATTGAGAAATTTCAAGAAATTTATAGTAGAAACCATGCATCAGGAAGCACATTGAGAGAAAATGCAATAAAAACCCTGTACCTCAAGATGGGCTCTCAAGAAAGCACAGGCAGACTGTATATGGAAATATCTAAGAGGCCCTAGGTGTGTAGCTCGCAAGTCAAGAGAGTTGGAGAAGTCGAGGATGAAAACTTGGGGATGTACCAGAGATTTCTCTGAAATTGTGGAAGCACACCATAATCTTGAGCAGCCCATGGCTCCAGTGCAAGGTAACCACAGGCAACTTGGCACCTAACTGTCAATGAGGAAGTTTTCTAAAGAAACAAGCAAATGTTTGAGGCAACGTAAGAGAGGGTGGCAGCTCCAATATGGCATGGTCCTGTCCTCAGTCTGACACCTAAGAAGGTCGTGGTCTGATAGCTTCTTAGTTGATTTATTTTTCCTTTTCCCACATGGAACTCTAAGAAAGAGTTTACACTGTAGACATGGCAGGAAAGAAATTGATTTACAGAACATCTCAGGAATCCTGCAGCAGCTCCTATGTTTTCTTTCCCTCAATATAAGTGGAAAATTTAACATCACATGTCAGGAAGACCAAGATATAAAAGACCAAGATTAACTTATGAAAAAGCTGATAAAAGGGTAAAGAGATAAAATAAGAAAAGAACTTGAAAAATCTAAATGCTAGGGTCAAAAAGTTGAAAATGATGCTATCTCTAAAGAAGAGTCTTAATAATGAAGTCAGAATATAAGAAAAGAACTTCCACTGACTTAAAATGTGACCTGTGATTTTTTATAAAGGAAAATTAGAGCATAAAAAGATTTCTCAAAGATGAGAATTGTGATGTTTGGAATTAAGAATGAAATAATTTAGTGATTAAGCAATAGTTATTGACAGTTACAAGCGGGTAAAATAATGACAACAATAAGTAGAAAGAAAATATGGTTAAATAATGGGAGACATAAGAACCACTTTAGATTTTCTGGTGTTTCCCGGATAGGAATTTTAGGTAGAAAAAATCCTAAGAGGCAGAAAGAAATGATCAAACACAGATAAAATGTGAATGCTTTGGAGGTAAGTTCTTAGACTGCAAAAAAAATTCACACTTTTTTAGATGGAAGAAAAAAAAACCAAAATGTACAAGTAAACATAAGTTTGTTTAATTGGCAAAGAATGCCGGCCAGGATGGCAGGAGTCTTCAGGTCCACAGTGGTACCAGAGGACGATGGAATAATGCCTTTAAGGCTCTGAGAAAAATGACTTGTCATGCCCGTACTTTTAGTTTATGTCTCATGGATCCTTTTGTAGGTAGTAGAAAAGGAATGTACTACCAACAAAATGAGAAAATAAATGAAGTGAGGACACACGTCTGGCCACAGTTATTCAACCCAGACAGAAAAGGAGCTCTGCTATAGGATAGGTCATGTGAACCACAGAGAAAGGGACTCTGGAGGACGTACTAAAGTCTCATACTCCGTGGATAAAAACCAAAGAAAAACAATTAGAAATCTAGGGCAAGGACGCTGCTTAACAAAGCATGTATGGTCCAAACATGAATCAACAATAAAATGTAAGCTGTGAAACAATGGGATAGAAAAGAAGTCACCTGGAGGGGCTGGAGGAATGCCTTAGCGGATAGAGTGCTTGCATAGCAAGTGCTAAGTCAAGTGCTAAGCACTCGAATTCGATTCCCGAGCAACACATAAACTGAGCGTCGTGGCACACACCTGTAATCCCAGCACTCGGGAGGCTGAGGCAGGACGATTGCCATGAGTCCAAGGCCAGCCTGAGCTCCAAATGAGTTCAGGACCAGCCTGGGCTACATACAGAGTGAGACCCTGTCTCAAAAAAAAAAAAAAAAAAAAAAAAAAGTCCTCTTGAAATCTTCATATGTAATCAGTGTATTTTGAACATTTCTGTCTGCTATATTCTTCTCCCTTATCTTGCAGGCTTGAGGCCAGGGCTTCCCCCTCTTCCCAGAAGTAGCTCAGAAGTTACCAATGAGCTCTCACAGGGCGATGCAGGTGTAGATTAAAACATTTAGCCCAAAACCGTCTGATAGGAGTATACTGTGTATTTAATATAAATTAATAGACATCTTTATATGGAATAAAATACACAGCACAACAGAAGCTTGCAGATGAATAGACTGGATATGAATTATAGTTGCTTTTTGACTTGAAATAGTTACTTAAATTATAGCAACTTTTTGTTAGAGGCTTTTGGAAATGGACTTGTTCATTACCCATTACACTAAAAGTGCTCACCTTTCCTGCGTTTCTTTCCATGCCATTCAAATTACAAGGAAATAATTCTACTAAATGCTAGATTGGTATGATCTTGTTAATTAAAAAGTACTTAGCAGGAGAACATCTTTATAAAGAAGAATGAATTTTAACAGCATGATAATTTTCTATCATTAATAATTTTATTTCACAGTTGAATCGTTATGAATTTAAACCTTTTTTCAGCAAGAAAACAACTAATCACTTTCTAGATCAAACCCTGGAGTATCCTTTTATGCTAAGAGGACTAAACAAGGTGGATGTGTATGGAAGGCCAGCTTCCCTTTGATGGGATGCCAAGGTCTCTAAACTCCAGCCTTTTATTGTTGTGACATTTACAAGGTGCTTGCTTCTCTCTTCCTAGGTGATGATGCGAGGGAGGCAGTGAAACATGGTGTGGACGGGATCTTGGTGTCCAATCATGGGGCTCGACAACTTGATGGGGTGCCAGCCACTGTGAGTTTCCTGCATTCTCATGTTTCTTCCATGTGTATGCTTGTGTGATTGCTTATGTTGAGCTATGTGTAAATATGTGCAATTTCAGATTTTAAGTGGCAGAAAACTACCTGAATTAGTTAATAATTAGTTTAATTATCTTTCATTACTCTAATGCCACAGTTTGGAAAGTAATATAAAAAAGTCTCCATTAAGGAATAAGGCCTTGGTGGACAGGAGTTATTCTTGTAATGATCAGTCTATCAACGTACAATTTAAATTAGAATGTGAAAGGAAAGGTGAAGCCATGAGAATCCAAGAAGATGATACACAAATGTGGAAATTATAAAGGTTGTCGGTGGAGTTTGAGATCGTGGATGTAACTATGACAAGAATTCAGAAAGACAGATTGAGTTTTGCCTTGTTCTGGGAAGGAAGCTGAAATACAACAGAGGGAAGGTGGAGAGTGGGGAAAAATTATTTGAGTGCCGTGGTCCAGGTGAGGAAATGTCAGCTGCAAACCTACTCTGGCTGAGTTTAGACTGCCGCGGAGCCTCAGTGAAAATAACTGGGGAATCTTAAAGAATTAGGCTACCCGCTTTTCATGTATCTATTGGCCTTTTGCATTTCTTCATGAGTGAACTGTCTCTTCATTTCATTTGCCTACTTTTCAATAGGATCCTTTATTTTGGTAGGCTTACTTTTCTTCAGCTCCCTGTATATTCTAGTTAAAAGCTTCTTATCTGAGATGTTGGTGGTAAATATTTTTTCCCGATCTGTTGGATCTCTTTTTACAATGTTGATAGTTTCCTTTGCTGTGCAGAAACTTTTTAGTTTGACAAGATCCCATTTGTTAATAATGGGGATAATTTCTTTTGCCCTTGGTGTCTTGTCAAGAAAATCTTTGCCTACCCCTGTGTCTTTTAGAAATTTGCCTGCTTTGTCTTCCAGAAGGTTTAGTGTTTCAGTCTTAATGTTTAGGTCTTTGATCCATTTTGATTTGATTTTGGTGCATGGTGATAGGTGTGTGACTAGATTCATTCTTCTGCATGTGGATGTCCAGTTTTCCCAGCACCATTTGTTGAACAGGCTGTCCTTTTTCCATTGTATGCATTTGGCCTCTTTGTCAAAGATTAAGTAATTGAGGGTATTTTGATTTGTCTCTGCATCTTCTGTTCTGTTCCACTGGTCTGTCTGTCTATTTTTGTGCCAGTACCGAATTATTTTTACAACTATGGCTTTAACATCTCTAGCCATAAGAGAAATGCAAATCAAAACAATGCTAAGATACCATCTCACCCCAGAGAGAATGGCCTACATCAACAATTCAAATAGCAATCAGTGCTGGCATGCCTGTGGGGAGAAAGGAACCCTCCTGCACTACTGGTGGGAATGTAATTTTGTACAACCCCTTTGGAAAGCAGAATGGAGAGCTCTCAAAAGACTAGAAAGAAATGTCCTTCGATCCAGTGACACCCCTTCCGGGAATATATCCAAAAGAAGCCAAAACAACACATAGCAGAGATATATGTATACCCATGTTTATAGCAGCACAACTAACAATAGCTAAAATATGGAAGTCACCAAAAGACCCATCAGCAGACCAGTAGATACACAAACTGTGGTATTTATACACAATGGAATACTATACATCAATAAAGTCCAGCAGTGTGGAGGCTTTTAGAGGCAAATGGAAGAAACTTGGGAATATCATGCTTAGTGAAGTAATTCAGAAGCAGAAGGTGAAACATCGAACGGTCTCTATGATATGAGAGACCCAGATCACAACTCCTCTGGAACTTAAGACGAAAGACAAAGTGAAAGAGGGGGATAGGGTGGGGGAGGAGGGAGGGAGTGTTGGGTAGGGGGAGGAACAAAAGGAGAGTGGGAAAGCCTTTGTCACCTTGACAAGATATGAATTTGCACAAAATGCCCAACCTCATTGTAAACCTTGAATTTTGCACATGTGCATATCAATAAAATGTGGGGAAAAAAAGAATTAGGCTACCCCCTAGGTCAAAATCACAAGAATATCAGGGAGAGATGAGGCCCATGGGTACCAGTATTTTTAAAAGCTACCCAAGAAATTCTGTGGTGTATCTGTGGTTTTTAAACACTGTATACACGGCACTAGACGAATCAGAGTCCATAATGTAAGAATAAACTAAACCGGCCTGGAAGATGGGGTGCTAATTTGGAACTGTATTGAGAGCATTTAGTTCCACAGGGCCCAAGCCAAGGAAACCAACAGAGGCTCTGGGGGAAATTTGAAGACCAAAAACTCGAGAATGAGAAAAGGATCAAAAGTCTTGAAGACAGACAGGTCCCCTGTGGTGAGTTTCACAGACTGATGATCCAGAATAAGAATTAGAAGTTGTAGACGGGTGTTAAAAAGTGGTTCCCTCACATGGTGCCCACCATAGGGTTTGGCCAGGCTTCTCATAGATGAGGCAGATGCTTTTCAGCTCTGTCCTGTCCCTGAGTGGACCATGTCTGTAAAGTTGTGAGGCTACTGGCCAGCAGTGGGTTGTGCTTAAGGAATACGTCTAAGTTATTGTGCTTGTAGAGTCCAGCGGGAGTGAGAAGAGTTCTAGAAATGTTAACATTATGAGTACTATGAGTTACTGGATTTGCAACAGAGGAGTGTTGGTCTAGCATCAATCTTATAAATGGATTTTTGGCATGTCAAGTGGCAAAGACCAAGCAGATAGCATTCATGGCTACCATTGGCAAGAAGAAAGAGGAGCCTGATTACCTGAGGCACAGAGGGAATCGACTTGTGTGCTGAATCTTACTGCTCTCATAGTTCAAAATTATACATTAGGTACATAATTTTGTTAGTTTCTTTGAATGGTAATGTTTCAGAGTTTGATTTATGGCAAGCAAAGTAAACTAGTCTCATATAACAAAAAAAGATTTTTTTTTTTTTTTTTTTAGATAAACTCTCAGTCTGTAGCCCAGACTAGTCCTGAACTCACTCTGTAGCTCAGGCTAGCCTTGGACCCACGGCAATCCTCCTGCCTCAGCTTCCTGAGTGTTGGGAATACAGGCCTGAGCCACCACATGTGACTTTATGTGGTTATGGGGAATCAAACTTGGGGCCTTTCACTTGCTAGGCAAGCGCTTTATCTGCTGTGCCATTCCTCAGCCCCATAAAACTTAAGTGGGAGTATTTAGTACATAACATGGGTGAACTTTCCAGACCATGACTTTTCTCTGACCTGGATCATCGCGCCTTGTCTCCTGTTTTATCAGCGCTATTCAGGGCTATAACTAGAAAGGGCAGTTGAATTCACATGCACAGCCAGGAGTAAAACTAACAAGTTAGCCAATTAGTAGTGAATCATTGTTTCATTTTCATTCAACTAGTGGCGAGATTTAGCTAAATCCATACAATAGTGTGAGTCCTACCCTGGGGCCCTTGTTGGCAGGGGGATACGGTGTGGCTGAAGGACAGTAAGTTTCTCTTAAAAAAAAAAAGATAGTTAGGAAATTCACAAAACTAATTGCACAAGAAGGTGCCCACATGAGAGACAGGGTGGGAATAGGAGAGATGGACTGCTGGAAAAGGGATGGATGAATCTTTGAGAGTGGCGGGTAGTAAGGGAGGCATAGGGCAATGGTAAGAAGGGAGGAAAAAGAGGCCAAACTCATATGCTTCTAATGTGTTATTGAATCTGTAATTAATGTTTATAAAAATAAAGAAAATTATTAAGAAAGTATTCTTTATAAAACAAACCATACACAGTGGAATACTACTCTACCCAAGGAAGATGAATTTGATTCATTTGTGGAAAAATGGAAGTATCTTGAGATTATAATGCTAAGTGAAACAAATCAGATACAATTAAATAGGACATTGTTTTTCTTATGGAAAAAAATCAAAATAGAAATAACTTGAAAAAAGCAAAACAAAAGATAGATGTAGGCTTTGTAGAGTGGGAAAGGAAGGGGAAAGATATATGGTTAAGATGTGATACACGCGTGCACACACACACACACACACACACACACACACACGCACCATTTCCCTAAGCTGAAAGTAATTATTATATATCAAACATACTAATAATAAAATAGCTATGGGGAAGAAGCTAATGGCGACAACAAACCAATCTGAACTCTGTAGGATTATACAGGCAAGGGAATACGAATCATGGCACGAAAGTTCTCAGTCAGCTATCCTCCTGAGGATCCCTCTCTTTAGGTGGTGCTCAGTGTAGCCTCCAGGTAAGTTGAGGGACAGTGAAACGCAACTCTGAGCAGTGTGCAGAAGCTGGTCTCAGATTTACGGCTTGCTTGCTTCCGAAGACGTAGACTTAGTGTGCGGGCCAAGTGAAGTTTGTTTTCTAAAAATAAAATATGAATCTACTGAAATCAAATCTAACTAGATTTTAAGGGGAAAATATCTAAATGGTGTGGTTTATTTCCCTCTGGCTGAGGGAATATGGAAACTTACCTGAAAGGGCTTTTTGAGTTGTGGTCTCTCAGACTGTTTATACAAAAACAATAATCCTCCCCTCCGCGTGCTGTGTGCACGAGAGCAGATACTTCCTATAGCATTGATTGCCTCACGCTGTACAGCAGATTTAAGGCCAGTGATGAGGAGAGGGCTGTGAGAAAGGACTCAGTTGACGGTAACTGGTGTTTTTCCCGCAGTGTGTGGGTTTCGAGGTGAGTGGGCAAAGACATGAAGGAGGTGGTGGTGTAATACTTCTCACTAGGTGCAAAGAAGGACTTACTGTCCTGAAGTCTAAGTTACATCATAAGTCACAGCCACAAGGCAATATGGTGTCAGGGCAAGAGCACCGACATGGGAGTGTTGGGCTCAAGTTCTCGTCCTCCTACTCAGAAGAGATGACAGATGGGGGAAGCACCCACTTAGACTTTCATGTCTGAACCTCTTCACAGTGTGGTGTTGATTTCGAGAAGACAGCGACTGGAGTACATGATTTTTGTATTTCTGTAAATCACAAGATTCCTTTGAATAAATAAATACTCATGGATCTAGTTCATCTGAATACCTTGTGTCTGAAGACTGTTGCAAGGGCTCTGCTACATCCAAAAGGAGTTTTTTTTAAAAAAAGTTCTTCTTCTGGGTGCTTGCCGTCATGGTTAATAGTGTTACCTAGATTGGCCTTGAAGACACTGGAGAAGCATATAGTAGAATCGTATGGATTTCTAAAACCCATATCACTGCAGTTTTTCAAGATGAGGTCTGTACAGTTACTATGAGTGTTTACCTTCTAAGAACATTTTTTTCAATCAGTATTGCATTTCATTTTGATCCTAAATGAACCCAAATTGCCTCAGACTTACAATGTTCTTTTCCATTGAAACATTTCCATTGGGTAGGTACTTGTATTGTCAAGTTGGCATTTTTCAAATTGAGACTCTAGGTGAGTTCTGTGAGATCTAAGAGGTTTTATTTTGTTCTTTTAAGAAGTCTATGGGGCTGGAGTTACAGCCCAGTTGTAGGGTGCTTGGCAAGGATACACTAGGCTCTTGGTTCAATCTCCAGCAGAGAGGTAAGGATGATGAAGATAAATAGAGACAGAAATAGAGATAGAGAGGTAGGGAAAAATAGAAAGAGAGAGAGAGAGGGAGATTAATGGAGAGATAGGTAAAATAAATGCAAATAAAATCAGGAAAGACTCATGTAATTATGTCCTTGAGAAACACTTGATGTGTCCCTTGGCTTTTGTGTATAGCAAATGATTCTGAAACTTACTAGCTAAAAAGCAATAGGCATTTAGTATTTTCACAGTTTTGTTGGTTGGAAAGTGGGGCTGGGATCTTCAGAGGTTTGGGGTTGTTGTTCTGTCTGGGATCCATGTGTGTATCTGTGATCAGCTGAGCAGCTCGTTAGCACAAGGCAACTCAGCAGGGTGGCTCGGCATTGCCTCACCTCTTCTGTGACAGGAGGTTTCTCTTGGATCTGGGCTGAGCATGAACTGTTAGTTTCTCTCACCTTCTTTTGGTGACAGCCTGTTTCAAGGCCAAATCCAACCTCTCCCCTGTTGTACCATAATTTTTCAAGGAACTGCAGAGAGTGAAACCATTTGCTGCTAATTTTGCATTTGCAAATGATGAGCTAAACCTCTGTGGACAGTGGTCTTCTAAATGCACCTGGTGGAAACCCCTGATCGGCCTGGGAAGGTGTGATGAGTTGGGTCGGGTCAAGCGAAGGAGTACTTGCGGGCAGTGGCTTGGACTCTGTTTTCTTTGCTTCTAATTCAAGCAGCTCTGCTTTTATCTGGTTTTGTTTGGTTTGAGTAAAGGAATCCTTATCTGCAGTGTCATAAACCAGCACAATAACAATGAATGTGTAGAACCGAAAGAGAAGACTACCCAAACGGGGCTACAGTGTAGTGGGTTTGTATACTGCATTCATTTATTCAATTGTCCATGATCAGAATAACTTTGTGTAATGCATTTTTCCTAAACCTGCACCCACTGGAAGAAAAAGAAGAGAATAAAAATGCTCACCAGTGCATGGGACATTCTTATCCACGGACATGTGAAGCACAAATAGGGGCTCCGTTTAATGACCCTCGACTCACATTTTAAGTATCCTCATTAGTTTACTTTTAGACCAACCAAATGGAAATAACCTCAACAGACTCAACTTGTGTGACTTTGAAAATGTGTATTGAACCCAACCTAGCTAATATTTTTCTTTGGTTCTGGTTTCAAATGGGGGAAATATGCTTAATTATGGCTTGCATCATCGCTTGGAAATTGTAGCATTTATGTGTTGATGTAAGTTGCCTGAATGTAAAAAGAGGACTATGTATAGGTAAGGGGACATATGTAAATGGATCCAGAGCATGTTTGGCAAGGCAGAAAAGCCAAAAGGAAAGGGGGAAAATCATATTACCTGCCAAACACTGAGGGGCCACGTGCCAAATGTTACCTCCACTTCCTCCAAATCTGTAGCTGTGTTTGGTTTTCAGCCTTTTACATAAAACCCTATTTAAGTTTAGCCTCTAAAATTTAAGGGGAGACGTAGGAAAGCATTTGAGTGATTCCAGCTCAATTATTTCGGGAAAAAGTGCACTTGAGTGTACGGTAGCTCCTCTAGCATGCATTTTAAATGGAACCTGAATTTTATTTTAGGTTTAAGTGTTTTGAAATGAGTTTAGATAATTTCTGCCAATTTTTACCTAGAGTTCTGTCTCCATTTTCAGCTACAAAGATCTACAGCAAGTTACCCAATTGTAATAGTTTGATACTGCCACATGATGACGCAAAAAAAAGAAAAGAAAAATTCCCAGCCCAACAACTTAAATCAGCACTCACTGATTCCCTTGAAATTTTGATTTAACTCGACCTGCTTCTAGATAGCTGGCTGTACTCTAAGTTTCAGACCCGGCATGGCTTGGCTAAGATAACTCTGCTTTGTGGATATTCATCTTGGAGCCTAAACCAAGAGGGGGTGCTACCGATAGGTGCTGTTCTCATGGCAAATGACAAACATGCAATTAAGTACAGATATGGGGCTGGAGGAATAACTCAGTGGTTAAAGCACTTATCTAGCAAGCTCAAGGCCATGAATTCAATTTCCCAGCACCAAATAACACTGGAAGTGGTGGTGCATTCCTATACTCCCAGTATTTGGAGGCTGAGGCAGGATTATTGCCATGAGTTTGAGGCCAGCCCGGGCTCCACAGTGAGTTCAGGATGAGCCTGGACTGCAGAGGAATGAGACTGTCTCAAAAAAAAAAATAGGTACAGATATATGAGGCTGCTTAGTTGCTATGCCTATATGCCCAGAAATAACCCTTTGTCTTTTATGGCCAGAGCTGGCAGCATGGTCAATGCCAAAGTCAAGGAGCAGGCACGTACATTCTGTTTCTTTTAGTGGGAGAAAGTGTGAAGTTGCCTTGAAAAGGGACTTGATTAGAGAGCTATGAGGAACAGAAAGAACGCTGCAGTATACCGCATCAATCACTATGAGAACCTGATGCTCTCCACTTCTAACCCAAACCCACCATTACTTATCAGTCGAGAAAAGAATCTTCAGGGTAAACATGGTCATATTCTTTTAAGAGCAAGGTAAATGTTTTCACAAGGAGTTTTTGAATGCATGGCTGGATACAAAGCAAGTTAGGAAAAAAAAATTAGATGTCATTAGTAGCTGTAATTGTGTTGTTACACACCACTGTTTGCACTATGCTCTGTGAATTTGCTGTTGCAAATACTATTAAGAGTAATTTATATCAACAAGACACTTAATCTACTATTACAAAAGAAAAGGTATAAACATGTAAAGTGTTCTAAGATTATCCTTATAATTTTTTGTTTGGATTTGAGTATCAGGGAGGAAAAAACTGATATTAGACTTTAAACAAAAAGCTACTCATTTCCAAATTTTTTTCTTTTTTCAGTACCTAGAAGGTTTCTTCTTGTGAGAAATAATTTTATTGTTGACCACTAAACTACTTAAGCCTTTTTACTACTAAGACCCAATAGGGTAGATCAGTGGTTATTACAGGTGTAGCTGAAGACAGCTCAACTGTACTGTGTCATGCTACTGATCTCTTTCCTCTACAGATTGATGCTTTGCCAGAAATTGTGGAGGCCGTGAATGGGAGAGTGGAAGTCTTCCTGGATGGAGGTGTGAGGAAAGGCACAGATGTTCTGAAAGCTCTGGCTCTGGGTGCCAAGGCTGTTTTTGTGGGGAGACCCATCATCTGGGGTTTGGCTTTCCAGGTAAGTGGACAAAGAAATCATTGTACAAAAAAGGATGCTTTGCCAGTGAATTAGATGCCCAAGATCAGTCAGACTGATTCCCCAATAGTTCTGCATTGTTTACTTATTTAGGGGGAGAAAGGTGTCCAAGATGTGCTGGAGATACTGAAGGAAGAGTTCCAGTTGGCCATGGCTCTTAGTGGTAAGACTTTCATTCTCATTTGCAACCTTCTTCTTCTTCTTCTTTTTTTCAGTGTTAAGCCAGGAGAGGAGTAGGTTTGTGGAGAAAGACGTTGGACTCATTTGGAGTACATTCAACTTGAAGTTGATTTTCATATTGAAAGCTCTAGCAAGAGCGTGCTCTGAACTGAGACTCCACAGCAGTCACTTTTATGTCACTGATACTCTCATTAGGGATATTTTGGTGAGAGTATTTGTACCCAAACTGTCAGTCCTACATCACACCCTTTCTCATCTCTGAGCACATAAGATCTTAAATATAACTGGCCAGTTGGGACACTTCACTTAAGTAAGTGACAGCTCAAACTCTACATGTCCAAAATTCAGCCTCAAATTTTCTCCATGTAACCTGTTCCACCAGCTGCCTCTCCAGTTTCAATTCCTGTTGATAGTTGATATTAATAACATAATGTGTTATTCAGCTTTCCATTGTTGGGACAAAAAAAAAAACCTGAGATGATTAGCTTATAAGGAGGAAAAATGTATTTGGTTTATAGTTTCAGAAGTTTCCATTCATGGTCATTTGACCCTGTCCCTTTGGGTCTGTGGTGAGGCACAGGATCTTGGTGGAAGCATATGGCGGAGGATATCTGTTTCCCTCATGGTGGCCTGAAAGCAAAGAGAAGACAAGTAAGGGACCAAAGTCCCAACAACCCCCTTTCAGTGCATGCCCCCAGTGCTACAGCTTGTTCCGATTAGGCTTTACCTCCTAAAGGTTCTGCCATCTCCTAGCAGTGCCCCTGGCTGACAGTGACAGCTAAGCCTTTGATACCTAGACCGTTTGGAGATATTGATGCTTGAATCCGTAGAAAGAACTATATCAGTTGCTGAGGTAGAAAATCTTGAGTTATTATTGACTTTTTTGTTGTTGTTGTTCTTGTTCTCTCACATCCTCAGGGACAAAATGTTGAGAATATAATCAGAATCAGGCCATCACCATCTCTCTTCTGTAGATCTTGCAAGTCATTGTCTCTATCTGTGGGACCACCCTTCTCTTAGTCTGTTTTGATCATGGCAACAAGAAAATTATTTGAAGCTTCCTGTGATCAGTGGGATCACAACTTTCCAGTGGCTCTTGATTTACTCCAAGTATATGCCTAAATCCTGACAGTGGTTTGACCCATGTTACCTTTCTAATCACAGCTGTCACTACTGCCACCATAGCTTGTTCCCCCAGCTCACAGTTACCTCCTTGATGTTCCTTGATTGTGTCAAGCATTTTCCATGTGGAGTTTTTGCTCCAACGAGTCCCTCTTTCAAAGGGTGCTTTCTCCTGCCCCACTCCCTGATCCTACATGAATGACTTGCTTGCATTCTTGAAGCTTTTACACAAATTGTACTTTTCCAAATGCGCCTGCCTTGATTGCACTGTTTAAAATAGCAATCCACGCTCCACCCATCCATCTGACTTCTGGTATTCTTCCTCTGTCCTTATTTCATTCTTTCTTTTTAGCTTCTATCACCATATAACCTTCTGTCATAAAATTTATTTTTAAATGATATGAGTTATGTATTATCCGTTTCTTCTCCAGAGGATAAGAAGCATGAAATAGGGGCCTTTGTCTTTTGTCTTCACTGCCGTGTTTCCAATGCCTAGAGCGGTGCCTGGCACAAAAACAATAAATATTTGTTAGAAGAGTGAATCAATAAATAAGTGCCATTATTACTAGTGACTGTTTTGAGTTTGGCTCCGAATGGACTTCTAGATGCAAAGAATGGCCTTGCGTTGATGATCAGCTGCCCTATTTTTGCACGTAAAGAGGGATCCCTTTCTCTGCGGCTCGTCTGATCCGGATCATCTGCGTAGATACAACTCCAGAGATAAACCGTCTCTACTCGCCACGTGTGAGCCTGTCAGTTGCAGCCTCCCTGAGAAGAAGGCCTTTCTGTGAATCCTCCCTGCACGTTTTAATTTACTACACACGTCTTAAAAGAGAGCTTTCAGCCACTGGCCCTCTATTAAATGTGGCAGAAAGAATACACTCTTTGTGTTAATAAAAATATGTGCCAGTCATTTTGTGTTAAGGACTGTTTAGGTAATAAAAATGGTCTCATGCCACATAAGATTTGGCAAGCCTACCTTGAATCATAAACCTTACATTTGTCAAGTTCTACATTCCTTGGGAAAACGATTACCTGCCTGATTATTATTGCATTCATTTCATGTTAAATGTATGCATTATTTTTTTTTTCAGGGTGCCAGAATGTGAAAGTCATCGACAAGACATTGGTGAGGAAAAATCCTTCGGCCGTTTCCAAGATCTGACAGTGCACAATATTTTCCCATCTGTATTATTTTTTTTTTTCAGTGTGTATTGCTTGACAAAGAGACACTGTGCAGAGGGTGACCACAGCCTGTAATTCCCCCCTTCGATACAAAGGGTGTCGTTCTTCTCTGACAAAATAGCAATCCCTTTTAGTTCATTGCTTTTGACTTTTCAATGGGTGTCCTAGGAACCTTTTAGAAAGAAATGAACTTGCATCCTGGAAATATATTAACTGTTAAAAAGAAAACATTGAAAATGTGTTTAGACAACGTCATCCCCTGGCAGGCGAAAGTGCTGGAAAACAAAAGATATTCTTCGGTGGAATTGGAGGTAGTGAGCACCGAATAGGAAGAAAAAGACCTCAATGTGTATTAACCTGCCCTGTGTTTGCATGCCCTCAAAACCTGTGGTTCTTACATTGTAAACTCAGGTTCACAATGTTGGAAAGGCCCGGACAGGTATTAAATTTGGATTCACAACACGGAGGATGTGATGCTGGTGGGACTGACATGGTGGTGGAGAACTGGGGTTTTCTAGATACTTTTCCTTTTTCACACTCTGGATTATGCGCTCCTTTGAATGTAATTTTGCACAGGCATTTAAAGTGTCTGGCTATGTCCCAAAGCTTTATGTTTTATGTTGTCTTAATCAGAAAGAAGCAAAGCTTTTTTTTTTGGGGGGGGGGGATTATATTTGATTTGTGTGTAACAATATGAAATTCAAAAACTTTAATCTCTGAAGCATAATTATTACTCTGTTCCCCTTATGCCATCTGTATTCCTCCTATGTCCTTTTCTTTATTTCTGCTTTCCCATTTATTCTCACATGCAGGGCCAACTACATCATTTGCGAAGCACATGGCAAATGAAAACATACCCCTTAGGAGGAAAGAAGGTACACCATCCTTTTCCATTTTTTTCCTTATCAGTCTTATGGCATAATTTTTCTATGTAATGACATAGTTAGGCAAGAAGAAGTAGGGTCTCTCCAGCAGGACCTGGAAAACTGCCTGGCTTTGACTTCTTTGCCTATGTAGAGATGGAGACAGCCATTACTGAGCAGGGTGGCTGAGGCAGTCACCAAGAATCCATTCTGGGGATGGGATGGGGGAAGGTGGCGAGTGAGGGGGTGGTGCTATGACACAGGTTCCAGATCTTCAGCTACATTTATTGTCCCATTGAACTTCACTCGTAAAACACAAATTCAAAAATAAAATTCTCGAGAATTTTAATTCAGGCTCAAGCATTAGTACCCCTTTTGAATGTGGCGTCCTGGTGACTGGCCTGGTGGCATACTCAATGAAATCCTGGTCATTTGGCTATTAGGTTTCTTTTCAATTCAGGTATTTGACAAATTGTATATAAACTTGATGGCCAAATTTAAAAAAAATGATTTCAAACCATTTCCTTGGTTATTAAATCGCTGTGAATTATTGAATGAAAGCACTGAGAAAATCGCTACCTTAAGATATGAATATTTTTGTTGCATTACTAAATTTCATTGTTCTTAGCTTTTCTTCATTCACCACCGCCCCAATGTGTAGCATATTTGTGAAGAGTAATGTGAGTGCAAACATGAATTTTTCTCCTAGATTAACAATAGTAGAACCTGAGAAAAAGAAATAACTACCTCTATCTTTTTCTTCAAATGTGAAGAGGAAATATTACCATCATAATACGTAATTGTCTTATGCTTTTCCAGTTAACCTCATATATCTAATCAATGAAGAGAATGTAGTAAGCACCATCACAATTCTCCAAACTCAGAAATGTCTGTCTTAGTTCTTTTTTTCATTCCTGGGATGTAATCCCAACGTCTTACCACTTAAAAGAAGAAAGATTTATTTTAGCTCACAATTTCACAAGATCTCAGTCCATTCATGGGTGTCTGCCAACAGTGGTAGCACAGGGTAAAGGCTCGCTGGAGGAATAGCTGTTCATGGCAGTCAGAAAGCAGAATGAGGGAGAAACAGCAGAGCTAAGATGTATCCTTCCAGGTCGTGTCCCACTGATCCACCCCTTCAAGACTGTGTCTGTCGCTTCTGATCAGGCCTCACCTCTTAACATCACATAGCTTTTACACAGCATTCAAATACATGAGGGTTTGGAGAACATTGAAAACCCAAACCACAGCAATGGTATCAACATGGGATGTTCACTTGGTCTTCCTCATAGTATGGGGTTGAGTGGTGCCTTCCTAAAAATTTGGTCACATCCCAGAAAATGGAGATCCACAAAGGAGGTTTTATGCAAGTTGCGGTGAGAAAGGAGTTAATTAATCTTGATTTGTGAATACCTTGTAATTTTTATGAACCTCTTAACCATCCGATCGCCTTGACTAGAGATTTTTATTTCTAGCTGGAAGGTGATAATGTATCTGGGTGCTATATATCTGTTAGATTTTCTATAATAAGAAACATATTATTATTTGCTTTTATTGTTTTAAAGAGGAACTTGGATCTAGTTGCAGCAGTATGAAGATCAAAGGTATCTGATTGTTTAAACAGGGGTATGCTAGTTGCATATCCCTCTCCAGGAGTTTTGTTACTTAAACTGGACAGAAGCTCTTTGAGGAAGCCAACTAACTTTTCTGTTCTTGAGTTTTATTATTATTTTTCTTTGATTTAAATTGAATTTGTTTGAAGCAGATGCCTAAAAACAAAATTATTATGTGTATTAATGGGATGCCTTGTCATGATTCAAGATGTGGATACACTGAAAAATCTCTAAATCCATTAAGTATACTTGTCTTCTTATGAGTTTCTCAAAATATGTTGATTGGGAAAGCAATAGATAATGGGTAGTTTAATTATGCTTTGTGCTTTTCCTCATATGTAATTTAGTGTACAAAGTGCATGAGAGCAGTGTTTATCAGACCTAAGATTGCACCAGAACCTTCTAGAGAATGTTAAACCAAATTGTTGGGTTCCATTCCTCTAAGTCAGCTGTCACATGTGGACAACAGAGTCTTGAACTTCATATAAGTGAAACCATATAGTACATCCTTTGAAAAATATTTTTTCTGCTCAGCATATTCTAAGTCCATTCATGGTGTTGTGTATCAGAATTTACTTTCATTAATTGGACACTAGTAGTTCATTACAGGAATATACCCCAATTTATCTGTCTATGTTTCTATTGGTGGATGTTGGGATGTTTTTCCAGGTTTTTTTTTTCTTTTTTTTTTTTTTTCCTGCTGGAATCAACTTCTAACGAATTTTTGTGGAAATACAAATTCGGTGTTATTTTATGACATTCCCAGAACAGCTAGCCATCCTGATTTTCATGTAAAGACTCTAGATGTTAGCAAATATTTAACATTTGAACATTAAGCAGGTTTGGTTAAACATGGTTGTGGTCCACACCTGGCTCATGAGCCACTGAGCCGTCACTTGTCTGATAACATCTTGTCCTCAGAGCCTCTTGTGTCTCTCCTACTGAAATCACTTTTTTGTCCTTAGACAAAATCATGCCTTAGACTTGTGGCCGTTGATGGGCGCCTGCCCAACACAAGTCACCAGAATATTTTTTGTTTAAGATTGCTGACCGTCTGCTACCTAGAGCGTTGTGGGTGTGAAATAAACTTCCTCCCTTCCACCAGGCTCGGGATCCTGGGTTCCCAGGCCTGACACGATGAATAAACCGGCATGGACGGTTTTAGCGTGCAGTTTGCAAACTGCATCTGTGTCCTTGCTGTGTTATTCATCTGCTTGTTTATCTTGCCAAAACATCAGTGTTTGTGAAACAGCTTTCGCGGGCTGTGGTGGATTAAGACAGCATGAAAGGAAGTTGTGGCTTTTTCTCAAACAGGGAGAAAAGACTTTTCTCCTCATTGTAAAATTTGTAATTTATTTACTGTTCAGTGGATTGTTGCATGTCCGTTGCCTAGCAACAAAGTAAAGTTTGTCTGTTTGGGAAAGTCTAAAGGTTTCTTATAGCATAAAGTCAGAGGATGCTTGCTGATCTTATATGTTGCTTCAGTGTGCACTCTGTCATGTGCCAATTGTAGAAAGACATCTGGGTGGGAGTTTATTTTAGCTAATATAAATGTTAAGCCAAATGATAGAAAACCATTGTATGTTTATGTGATGGGAAATCTTATCGTATTTTAAAAGATGCAGTTTCCTGCCTTCCAACTTGAGAAATAAGTACCTCCTTTTCTCCCAGATACAACCGCTCACAGTTGGGGGAAACAGAAATATACTTAAAAAATAGAGTTATGTTTGCGTCTCCACTGACAATTTTTCTGGACTTAGATAAGGTATCTAGGTTCAACTGTAGAATTTGCAAAGTTTTCTAAAAATTATGGGTTGTGGGAACCTGAATGATGCCAAAATAAGGAAGGGCTGGAATTTCAGTGTTTGATTTTGGTTTTTCCTTTGGTTCGGCTTTGCTGGGGAGAAGGGCCTGGCATGGTTTCCTCCTTGTGTTCTTTGATTGGATCATTTATCTTTAAAGCTGATTTGTTTTCCATTACAGTCAAACTCCCGATCCCGAAGACCTGAGTGAGCCTTTCTGTAGCTTTTAGGACCTTCAGATCTCAGCTGTGAAATGAGGACAGCAGAGTCATTTATGGGTTGTTCTGAGCTCTTCCAGGAGGTCTATGGGAGAATTGTGAACTGCACATGGACATTCAAGGAACATCTAATCGGCAAAATGATTATTAATAGGACAGTGAGTACAGTTAAGTCCCCAAATGCATTGTGCTTTATAGTGTTTATTTAGGGAAAAAAATGAACTGGTTTCAAGCAATTCAAGAGAGGAAAAATAAAATTTCCCACACAGAGGTAACTTACATATCATCTCAGACATTGCTGTCTACATTCAATAAAAAGCTGCTAGCTATCTAGAATTAGTTTTTATTAAAATAAAACATGTAAGAAATATTTTAGCTAAGTAAAACATTGAGCATATTTTAATTTGAATTTAGTAGAAGGGATGTGAAATTGAAGAAATCCTCAAAATTAGGTAAGGATAGTTAAAAGCTTCTGCTCAATGTATTTTTTTTAATTATGGAAACAAGAGGTTGGAGTAATTTTTGATTTATGGTATATACACACTTCAGCTTTTCAGAGTGGCAGTTGTATTACTGCTGTAAAAAAAGAATTAGCCTCGTACAACCATGTCTTTTCTTTATCTTCCACTTCTCTCTGAATTTTTTTGCATATTATTTACACTGTCACAGTATGAAACATGTTCTTCTATGTCAATAATTTCCCATGTTGTTTCATATTAGTTTTCATTTAGATGGACTCAGTAGTTACTAAGACACAGATCTACTCAATTCTCTACTTTTTACATTTTTAAAACTATGATTCACTTCATGGTTTCTTGAGTATAAGTGGCTGAACTTAATTTCCAAGCCTAGCTATATTCCCTGAATTTGTGCACGTTGGAACTCTGCTCGATGCACTCATCCTTGAAGGAAACCTTAGATGAGTTTGGTATTTGGGGGTCAGAGTTTTTGACTCACTACTTTTTGTCTAGACATTTTGGCCACCTACATTGAATTTGCCTGGAGAAACTGAGACTACCCTACCTTTCTCTCTTTGTTGCTAACTGAATCTTCCTCTTCTTAAATCTCTAAACATCTAAAAAAATTATAATTTACTTTTGAATTTTAATGATGCTAGTCCAGGCTACTATATGTTATTTTTAATTTAAACATGGAATAAACAAGCTAATGCTTTATATTATTAACATATATATTGCATGAGTCTCTATCATGTAACCAGCAGTGTTACATCAATGTTAATAAGAATGGTTATTGTAAATGGATGGATTCACACCTTCTGTGATGATCAAAATATTTTGTATCTGTAGCAACTTGACACTTAAAATATGTGTAGTATTAAATGCTTAATTTCAGTTAATTTTGCTTAAATTTAAGTAATCATATGTAACTTGTGGGGATATACTAACTGCAGATTTAGATGTTGAGAGCAATCTTTGGCCTGGAAGAAATTTAACCTAACAGATTCAAGACTACTGTGAATTGGCCATCTCTGCTGCATGGTTGCTGTGGGCAATTCATAGTAAGTATTTCTTGATACTGATTTCTGATTTAGAATACTACAGTAGTTCTTAGCCATGTGATAAGTGCACAAATTGCAAAAAAAAAAATGAGTCTGATATAAATTTTAAGTTTTTCTGTGAAGCATGAAAATCAATTCAATAAAAAGGATTATTTATTTATTTATTTTGAGACAAGGTATTGCTCTTTAGTCCAGGCTCATCTTAAACTCATTCTAAAGCCCAGGCTGGCCTTGAACTCATAGCAATCCTCTTGCCTCAGCCTCCCAACTGGTACATTCCAGGCATGTGCCACCGCACCTAGCTTATGTGTTGTTAGAAGTGAAAATCCATTCCTTGTTCTTGCTAGGCAAGGGCTCTGACTGCTGAGGTATTCTGCAGCACAATGTTTTAAAATTATTTGGAAGGCAGGTACTCTGCTGATCCAAGACATTTGCTTTTTTGTTTTGTTTTGTTTTGTTTTTCTTATTTATCTTTCCAGTTATGGTGTATTGGAAAGAAACTAAGAATTTTGTCTGACAAATTGAGTTCATGGCCTAACCGAGCCGCTGAGTGGATGTATGCTTTTGAGAAAATGATCTGGAATGTTAGATTATGTTGCTTAGGTGGATAGTTACCCCTCTGATGAATAGAATATAATGATATGATGAGCTGTCAAGCTGTGAGAAATAATGTGTGTCTAAGTCACCCTAACGTTAATAGTAATAAACATATGAGGCCTATAGTGCAGTCATATATTTTGGAAATGTGAAAAGCGTGAACAAAGCTCATTGGACATTGTCTTAGTCAATTTCCCATTTCCGGGGCACAATACCCAACATTCACAATTTAATTGAGGAGAGGTTTATTTAAGCTCACATTTCAGAGGTCTCAGTTTGTTCATGATGGTTGGCTGGTCATGGGGGCATGGTGGAAGGGTCTGATGGAGAACAGCTGCTCACATGTCTTAAGAGGAAGGATCAAGGATTTGGGGAGAAACCAGGACAAGCATATCTCCTACCAAGCTACACCCTCAGTGGTCCATGCTCCTCACCTGGTCCTACTTCTCAACAGTGACTGAAACCAGTAAGTTAATCAACAGTATGCAGTTAGCTCCCACAATCCAGTTACCCTTTTAATCCGTGAGGCTTTTCGGGGATATTCCAGATCCAAACCAAATCAGACCCCCCCCCCCCCAATCTTAAATAGCAAGCAGACATCAGTGAAGGAAACTTCTGTAAGGAATTTCAGCATCTCTTCAATCTAGAAACACAAGTTTCTTTACCATGTTAATAAGTAACATTGTCCAAGTCAACAACAAATTTTTGGTACTGATTTTTTTTTGTTAATATTATGTCATCTAGTTTAATGTTATTGAGCAAATCACTCTTTTTTTTGAAAATTTCTAAATAATTGTGTACAATTGCTTTTCCTTAGTGAAGAATACAGGTTTGGTTTGATTTTCAATTTAAGTATTAGTTGACGCATATTATAACCATATGGTATGAGTTAGCTTTTGGCTGCTATGACAAAAATCCCTGAGGTAATTGTCTAGTAAAGAAGAAAGATTTGTTTTGCTTCCTAGTTTCAGAAGTTTTGTTCTGTGGCCACTTGACTATGTTGCCTTGGTTAAGCTAGTATGTCATGGAGGAAGGGTGTGGCACTGGAGGATGCTGTTCACCTCATGATGGTAGGGAAGTAAAAAGAGAGCGAAGGAGCCAGTCTGGCTGTGTCTTTCAAGGGAACACCCCAAAGACTAACTTTCTCCAAGAAGTCTCTACTTCTACAAGTTTTCACCTCCTACCAGTGGCAGCACAGGCTGGGAACAGAGCCTTTAGCTCATGGGTCTTTGTGAGACTTTTAAGATCCAAACCACGATATAGCCTATCTAGTCTCAATATTAAAGAGCAGTATCTCAGATATTTTGTGAGAATTTTGGAATGGTATTCGTTTAGTATACTATGTTGTGGTGTAAATATCTGTATGTTTAGTGTATTTAAATAGTAGAAAGAAATTCTTTTAAAAATTCCTCATTACATGAAGTTACAATCCACTGTTTTCAACATTCCCAAACACAAATGCACATACATGCACAAACACACACATGACAACCAACAATAACTACCTAATAAAACAATATTTAAAGGCCCAGGTATTAGTAAACTGTTACTGTATCAAAAATGGTTCCATTTATACAACTCTTAAATGTTCATAGTTAGACCAGGGCAGCATATGCATAGCCAAAGTTCATAGATTTTTAAAGGCAATCATTGAATCGTCTGGTGGTTTTGTCTACACAACTGCATAAACAATTTTCCTACTTTCCGCTAAATCTACCAGATGCTTTGTTGTTATGTAAACACATTCTAAATGAAATCCACAGATCTCTCCTCAGACCTCATTTTAGATAAATGTTCCTTGGCTGATCTTATTCTAGGTCTGTTAACAATTTTTCCAGGATTATTTGGCTTTCAACTCTTTTGCCATCTCTTGTCCATCCTTGTTGGGCAAGCAATTGATGGAGAAAATGATGCAAGTACCAAAAAAAAAAAAAAAAAAAAAGCATGGAAAGAAAGGGCTTTGGGAAGCCCGACATTGGCTGCAACTGTTAGGTCTTTCTCAAGACATGTATGGTTAAAGGACAGGGGAGATTAATGTCTATACAGCCTCCCCCAGCATTTTTGTGGTTATATTGGGATTAAACCTCATGCACGCTCGGCAAGGGGCCTACCACTGAGCTACGTACTCAGGACCCCATCTTCCCATTTGAAAGGCTTCTCAGATCTCAGTAATAAGAATCTTCCCCTTCTGCTTCACGTCCTCTTTATTGACACTTCTACACCCAAATTTATTTCAGGCTTCTAACAACTAAAAAGTAACAGCATCTGTAAGATGAACTGTACCATTGCAATTGGTCTCTGATAATTCTCATAAATACATATGAAATAAATATTTGTATAGATGGAGATGATGAATGCCCCCATAGTCATCCAGTCCTTTTTACGTTGTCCAAACCAGGAGAGATAAGAGATAATTTCAACAGTAGCCACATAGTGAGACTTATGCACAATTCTAAGCCTTTGTATGAGTTTCACTGATTTTATATTCCCATGGCCCTTCTGACTTTTGACTGTTGTTCAAAATAAAGCATAAAGCGGGTATTGTCAGTAGGCTACCCAACATATGAGTCAGTGTAATTTCCCAATCCAGATTCATGTACAGTTTTGCTTCCATCAGTCTATGAGTTGGGAATGAAACTGCTTAGATGGGCTATACTGAATATGTTGAGAAGCAAGAGATCATACCGTAGGACCTGGAAGTTTGACGTGCCGCAGTCTGGAAGTTAAAATGAGGGGATGCTTACTAGTCTGCATTGTGTTAAATATGCTCCTGGGATAAACTTAATTCTGTCTTAAGAACAGAACAAAAGCTAAAATGGAAAAACAATGGAGAAATAGTGCATTAAGCTGGATTGCCATGACCATAAGAGAAGAGAATTTGTCATCTAATTTTCTTGATCCATTACCAGCACCTTGCATGAGAAAGTATACTCTTTCAACTTATATAAATTAAATTTATTGATGAAGTTTATTCAGAGATATTATACAGGTTTTTAAAAGAACTAACTTTGATATTCTGTGCTTAGAATAAAAGACCAAAAAGTATGCAATTGAATAAATTTAAATCACAGTGTTCAGTGGAAAATGCTGACAATATTGAATTAATGTATGAATATTTCTTGGTCATAAATCATTATTATAAAATTGCTTCTAAAAACAGAAATAAGAAGGAAATATTATAATATTAAGGAGTATGACCTTTTTAAGTATAGATTTCACCACTTAAAATTTGATTTGACTCTTTAGAATCTCTAAATTGAGATTTATCAGTGACTGAAATTTCATGTTGTCATATTTTAAGCTTGCTTAGGCTATGTCGGGTCACACGGTCAGATGTTACTATCATTTATTCTTTGAAAGAGTCCTATGATTCACTCTGAAGAAAAGGATTCTGGGACCACATCACTTGGGTGGAGCATACATTGCGTCTCAACCTTGAAATAGTTATCTTTTACAAAATAGTAGTTTTCTGAGAAACTTAATTCTTTTAAGCCTGCATCCTCCTCTTGTGGGGGCAGAGGCAGGGGGCTGTGCAAATGGCTGCCTGCAGCTACCCAGATCAGATCTCTCTGTTCTCTTCTGAAGAAAAACTCACCTTGTTGTGCCAGCTCAGCTCAGGATGATCAGAGGACAAAACTTGAATTGCATCGTTTATCCATTCCTTGATATGTGGTCAAGGAGAAAGGGTACCAGGTGAATATGAGGCCGCCGTGAGTTGTAATTCTTGTCACGTGTGGGGATGGAAGAGGATGAAGGCTGCTGGTTTTAGCACAGGAAAGCTTCTCAGGAACCAAGTAGTAGATGTCTCCTGTAGGATCAGCAAAAAAAAAATTTAAAATAAGTGTATTCTATGCAGGACATAAGCTAAAAATTTACTTATGTGAATTTCTAATTTAACCTGTAGTCTGAATTTGCTAACTAGGGATCTGATTTTGCGTTTGCATTTGCTAAGCCTTGAAACCTCACCTGTGTCCCACCTGACAAATCAATTTGTGTTTTCTGTTTTTTTTAATCAAAAGAAAAATTAGGAAACATAATCAGCCCTCTTTCTCTGCAGGTTCCACATCCATGGATTCAACCAACTTCAGATATAAACTGTTTTTCTTTAAAAAATCATATGTGTATTGAATGTAACATGGTACATTGAGTTTATGACATTTACACTGAAATATATATGATAGGAATCTAGAGGTAATTAAAAGTCCATGGGAAGATATGTATGAGTTACATACAAAGCTTATGCCATTTTCTATGAAGTACTTAAGCAACTGAAGATTTTAGTGTCTGTGGAGGATACTAGAAGCAATCCCTGGTGGGCACCGAGGGATAACTGCATTACATTTTTGTTTTAATTTTACAGTGCCTTATGGTTTGTACCTTATGGGTGCAGCATCATGTGACACCTGGAAAATGAGACACTTGCCAGGAAATTGCCTCAAGTCTCACTGTGAGCTGTGTCTTACTTTATTTGTTTGACCTCCAGTCAGTGAACCAGAACCACACTGTCACTCTGAGAACACAGAATGCTTGATGGAAACTTAACGTGTTATTCCAAAGCTAATGCGTTCATTCTTGCAAAGAGCAAAGCGCAAATTTAACTTCTTGGTCGCTTTATTCTTGAAGTGCTTAAATTAGTTAGATAAACAAATTGACTCTTGTGGTTTGATAAGACCTCTCTCCTATTAAGTTTTGTTAAGTCTTAAGTGAAGTATTTATTGTAAAGATTCTGTGTATGTGTGCATATAATACAGTCAAAAATAAAGTCCTACAGAATAGTGCATCAAAATTGCTAAAAATCTAGCCTCTTTGCATGCAATTCAAGGGGCTGATGGAGTATCCTAGGTCGTTAAACTGCTAGTAGCAGAGGTGAAGATGACTGTTCATTTTTAATAACCATATGCACCAAGGTTTGTAGTAAGAAGTGGAAAAATTTATTTATGCAAATCCTCAGCGTAGGGAGCCTCAGATAGTTACTACTACCAATTTTAAGATGGTATAATTTTGTTTTGTATAATGCTGAAGGACTGTATGAAGCAGGAGAGGATTCTTTGAGCTCAATACACAGAAAAGGAATTTATCACAGAGGAGTTCGAAATCAGTGTCATGGAAGTATGCTTTCTGTGTCATGCAAGTCATCTGGGAGAAGGGAGAGGAAGAGGTTACCTAAGTAGAGGCAAGGAATCCCCAGTGTGTAGGGTGATCATCTGCTCCAGCTGGCCCACTGCTCTCCAGAGCAGTGTTACCCTTGTCCTCTCAGCCTGATTAACAATGCCCAGTTTACTCTTGGAATCCTCTAATTTGTACTATAAATTGCATGGACCATGCTGATGGAATAGTATGAACTACCCTTGCAATCTGCCTCAACTTACCTAATGTTCTCAGAGAAGTTGAAATCTTTGTTTTGTAATTGAACAGATGATTGGAATTGAACATTTGAGATATTTATGGGGAGAGACGATCAGAATTTTTGGAGAAGCTAGAGTGATGGAAGAAAGGCTAGAACCCAGCCAGTGGTCTTTAACATGTTAACAGTCCCTTAAAAACAAAGAAAAATAAGAAACCGGAAGACTTTGCCTCTTATGTCCAAGACTGACATATAGTATCACTTGTACACAAGGTTTTATAGACTACCATTGAACTAGGTTGCTTTTGTCCCCGTCCACAGAAGAGTAATGAGTATCTCATTGGGATACTTTTGGGCACTGTGATCTGACATGATTTGAAAAACATGAATTTTTAGAAAAGACCAGCAGCTAATTCTACTTTCTGCTACTTCCAGGTAAAAATGCTCAGAACTGGGCAAGAATAGAGGGAGAGGAACTGTTTTCTTGCCTACACTCACGCAGCTGGCCTTTCCAAGGTCTCTAGTCATCTGCGGCAATCTGTCACTCCTGTCTACTGTCTGGCTTTTCCTTCAGGAGATCCTTGCCTTTAACTCCCTCCTGCAGTTCTTCATCAGGCCTTGTTCTGGTAACTGCTTGGGCCAGGGAGAATACCTTTGAACACTTGCCTCTGGCTCCTATTCTGGTCTTGGCAAGGCATGACTCCAGGATGGAGGCAGGGACAGGAGTCGTGCCACGAGTATCTGTTCCAGTTGGGACTTTTGCCGGTCTGGAATGTAGGCCTTATTTGAACACCTGAGATGCTGTTCTCCGTTGCTCTGGTTTGGTGGTTGGCGCAGTTATTTCCGCTGTCAGGTACAGGCAAGATGGCTAAACTCAAAACACACAGAACTGGGAGTATCATACATCTTGAGCAGCAAGTGTGACTTCAAGTTCATAAAAACAGAGCATTTCCAGGACTAGATTTCCAAATATGGCACCTGTAGTAACACCTCTTACAAAATGTGTGAGTTCTAGATGTAGCCAATCAACCTACAACACAGACAGCATTTCTACAGAGAGGACGACTAAATGATGATTTTTGAATAAAATACACCGATGAACAAGCTCAAAAGGAAACTAGTGTACATTAGCACATCAGTCCTGTCTATATGAAAACATCTGTTTTATTTATGTTTATTAACCACGGGAGGTCCATGGATGAATAACTCTGGGTCATTTATTACCATACAGTCTTGTGCTTCCATTCACAACTAAATTTATACTTTTATTTCAGTGAGACCCTGAAGATGAAAAGATTCTACATGCAAAAGCATTGGCCTATGGGAAATCTGTATTCCAGGAGAACAGCTCCATCCCAGGCTCTGTAGAGGCACAATCTCTCTCTCTCTCTCTCTCTCTCTCTCTCTCTCTCTCTCTCTCTCTCTCTCTCTCTCTTTCTCTCTCTCTCTCTGTCCGTCTGTCTCAAGACTGAAGACTTGTTTGAAGTTGTCTTTTCCAAAAGTGTTTCCCATTATCTGACACCTGCCCAGATAATTAACGAAGCAATAGAAAGAGATCAGGCATGGTTATTTTCTCTGTCCTTCGTACAAGAAATGCCTTGGATATCTGTCTGGTATGTGATGTGAAAAAGAAACTTCACAACAGCCCTGTCCATTGATTTCCACTACCAATATTTTGAGCTGCTAACACATTTGCCTGTTACGTCAAGGCATCTGCAGGTTTCAAGCTTGGCAGAGCCATGTTTTTCTTTTTCTTCTTCTATAATCCCAGGGTAAACATTAAGCAGACAGCATTTCTGCTTTGAGCATTAAAGGGGGAAAAAGGGCTGAATTTGAAAAGCCTACTAGTACACTTTGGGGATTTCAGAAAGTGTCATTTGGCTGGGAGAAGCTGCCATCCGTGGATGGGCTGGGAGGCAAGCCGCATGGCCTCATTCAGACCTTCACAGTGACTGCAAATATCAGCTGATGAATATTTATGTTGTCCCTGGCTTAGACCCGAAAGACAAACAAGGGGAAAAAAAAAAACAAGTTAGGAAAAGGTCGTCTGAACTCTGTGGGATTTTTTACCAACACTTTCCATGCGCAAGCAGTAGCCTTGAATGAAGTCATTCTGTGCAGGGGCCCCTCGCAGGGAAACTGTCCGATCGTTAGCGCCACGCACTTGGTTTGAACCTTGTGCATTCTCGGGACCCTGAGTGGAAAGCCCTTTTCCTAAAATCAAACACACAGGATCTACAGCTACCTTATTGCTGTTATTATTCATCGCGCGGGGGGGGGGGGGGCGGCGGGATTACTGTAAATTTCGTTTTGAGCAACTAATGGTTAGGAGACAGTTAAGACAATAAAGGAAAATATTGCATATTTTGTATTTTAAGAAAAGGATTCTGATTCAGGTTAATAGTTTATTGAATTACAGTTTCAGGTAAAAGCTTTCATGTGAACATATTAATTATACTAATTGTTAAAGTACGACAAATTAAAAAGTATCAGAGATTTTAATCTTATTTGAGGATAAGTATTCCATGATCCCTACTGTTGAAGAAATGATCAAGTCTTCATCACGTGGTGTTTATTATTTAAAGTGGATGCCCTGCCTTTCACTGTTTCTTTGCTAGTGTCACTTTATGCTCTGATGCCATCTCTGCCATCTTTGTCTCTTCCAGGCTGACCCGAAGTTGTGGAGACAGGAATTTTTGCTCAGCAAGATGAGAGCGTTTTCCCACCTGAAAGTATTTCTGCAGTCAGCTTTGCTTCAAGGAGGGAAACGCAAGTTTGACTTCACTGAAACATGGGACCGTCTTGAAGACGTCAGTGTTATTTTTCAACACTCATGGGCTGGCAGGTGTGTACTTGGGGACACTCAGGAGTGTTTTACTGAGAGGAAGATGTGGGCTGTATAATTTATGAAGAGAACTTCTTGGAGACAGGTGGAAATGAGAAAGAGAGAACCAGACATAGGATAGGATGGAAAATGCCAAGAAAGGGGAAATTCCACCCTCTGCAAGGTCCTGGAAGTATCCCCAGGGCCCAGTTTTACATGAGAGTTTCCCCCAACTTCAGGTAAAGGAGCTAGGTGTTCATGCTCCTCTGTAGTTCCATGTTGGCTAAGAGGTGCCGTGAGTGGTGCTGGTAGTGCCAGGGTGACCTGCCAGCTGCTTGGGCTGGGACTGTCCTGCTTTTAGCTCTAATATTCCCTCACCTTGGGAAATCTTTCAGTCTCTGACAAACCATGCTTGATCGCCTTTCAAGGCACGTCTAGCTCTCTGGGAAGGAAAGTGGTTTCAATAACTCCAGGTTATTCTAACTGAAAGGAGCCACAGGTACAGGTCATAAATCAGGGATGGGCATACAAATGTGATACAGGAAATTCAGGGGCTTCTGAATGGGTCGTGGCCATGTCCCCATAGCAGGAGCTTCCTAAAACCAGTTTTCTAAGAAGCGAGCTAGTATTGTCAATTATCGTAGGCATGGAATTGAGGATGGAAATTTCAAGTCAAGTCTGAATTTCATCCTCCATGTGAAGTTCTAGGTCACAGTGGAACCTAAGAACTATGGGAAACGTAGTTGTGGACTTGTCAAGACTTACTGGAAGATCTGTGAATAGGGAATTAGCAGCTGAATGAATCTTGATATTGACCACAAATGAGGAATTACAAAAGTGATCAAATATATAGTAAACGTTTACATTTAAAAATTATTAAAGTAAATACACATGGCCATTAATCCCCTCAAAATACTCCCTGTAGCTTCAAACACCTTATTTCACCATTCTTGCCCCTTTCTAAGGCAGATCTGGAAACCCCCTTTCCTCAGTGTCTTTAGGGGGTGTGAACAAAAATGCAGTGAATACTACTGCCAAGTGACTTCTCCCGTTCACCTTATTCACCAGATTTGACACATGCAATATCCCCAGAGTAAAAATGACCATGCAAGATAAATGTTTTGCATCAATTCTAGACATGGAGACAGTTTTAACAGGGTGACTAAAGACATTCATGAAAGGAGACTTGCAAAACTGTATCAGAAAGTGGCCAAACAATGGGCTAAAGTGTGTTTGAGCTGAAGGGACAGTGTGTCTTATTGGAGTAATTTTTAAAAGAATGTAAACGTTCACCATATTTTTGGATTATAGATCATGACAGAGTGGCTTGAACACAGTATCTGTAGCTACATGGATCACATATTCCTTGTGGACCATGTCCACTCTGTTTTGGTGACCCTACATTCCTCTCTTGTGTCCCTAGAACTTTCCATTTTAATTCTGATCTTATTATGTCATCATTTCCGACTTCTTGGGTCTCCTTGAGATGGTGAGCTGCTCCAGGACAGGTCTCGCTGCTCTCCACAATAACCTGAATCTCTTCCATGCATGGTACCTTACATGATAGATCTCCAAGAAATATTTGTTAAGCAAGTAAATTTTATAGCCCAAGAAACATTAGTGAATGTGAGAGGCAAAGAGAGGCAGTGATGAAGCACTGGATGAAGTACAGTACAGAGAAGTGACCTTCACCTTGGTGAAGTTTCAGTATTTTCCCCTCTCCTTGCCTTGGTTGATCTGGTAGCATCCTAAATCCAATACAATAAATGCGCTGCCTATGGGTGGCAGCATGTGACCTCTTTTCCGTGGGACAGAGACATCACGGAGATTGTTAGAACAAGTGCAGGGTCCCACAAAGACAGATGAGGATGTAATTTGGAGTTTGGAAAGAAGATGACAGCATTTCAGAGTTCATCCACTTAGGTCTGTCGTGTCAGCTACTGGACAAAGACTTCAAGAGGCATTTTCATGAGGATAAAAGCTCACATTAAAACATATCCAAGGCTGTCACTGTCATGAATTTAGATATGTTGACACTTGTCTCAACACTTAAGAAGGCTGAGGCCGGAGGAATGCAAGTTTGAGTCCGACACAGGCAACCTAGTAAGACTCTGTCTTAAAAAATAAAAGGGGGTAGAGAGATGGTACAAAAAAGTACAAAAATAGAGCATTAAATGCAAGTCCAATTCACTCACAATAATATGAATAACATAATGGTTCATATTATAATAAAAACTTAGCCAATTAAGAGCTTATTGTTTTTATTCATAGGGTGTTCAAAGCAGAAGCTGGTGTTCGTTTTGTTTAGCAATTTTTTAAGAACAGATTGATGGATGTAGAAAAGAAAATTTTGACTTTCATATTTTTAGAAATGCAAATCTTGAATTACCAGCTAACTGCATCTCTTCTTATTACACCCCATGCAGTAAGCTTGTTTCTCTCTTTGTATGGTTCCGACGGTGAATGTGTGCAGGCCTACAATCACCTTGATCAAAATACATATGCTTCTTGTCCTCCGGATGCTCCCTGTCCCGTTGTAGTAGTTAACTTTTCGGCTCCAGCAGCCAATGGTCTGTTTCCAGTCTCTAGACTGTGGTTTTCACTTTTCTACATGTAGATGAGTGGAGGAATAGATTGCATATTGCTGGATGGCCCCTTTGGGGCTGAAATCTTTTGCTTACCACAATTCATTTGAAGTTCAACCATATTATTGAGTGAGTCCATATTTTCTTAATTTTTGTTGTTAGGATGCTGCAGTTTAAAGAACCATTTACCTCTTCAAGGGCTGAGTTCTGGTAATTACAGATAAAGTGCTATACACAATCAGCCACATTTTTTTTTAATGCAAGTTTTCCTTTTATTTGGAAGATACCTAGAACTACACTTGCTCTGTCATAAGGCAAGTCATATTCAGTTGTACAGAGACTTTACTAATGTGTGCACAAGTACATTCGGGCCTTCCTTCATTGACTTACTAGGATCTGTTTGAGGGCAAATGCTCTTCACGCTGACCTACCAAGTTTTAGTGTTATCATCGAGCTTTGGCTGTCATAGCCAGGATTTCTTTGCTCAATCCAAGGAGCCAAAGAATTACTTTTGGAACTTTTACTGTTTTACTTTTTTAAATGTATATTTAGCCAATTTTTATACAAAAATGAGGCTTAAATTGTGCTTGTGTGTGCTTTTCATACACATAGTATGAAAAGTTTTAAAGTTCCATTTATTGGACATTCTTAGGTAGCAGTTCGTCTTTGTACCTGGGCAGGAAAGCGATGGCCAGAGTGTTGGTCTACATCTGGGCTCTCTTCTGTTCCATTGATCTAGATGACAGCTCCCAAACTACCTTTTAAACCTTGAAAATATCATATATATATATATATATATATATATATATATATATATATATATCCAATAGGGTATCTATTCAGAAGAAAAAGAGAGACTTCTGGACTTTCAATGAATTTAACTAAACTTTCTGAGCTCAGTTTATTTATGTTCCCACCCTTTCCCTCAGTTTCTCTCCTCCCTCTTTTTTCTCTTCCCTCCCCTTCTCTATAGTTTCCTTCCTCCTCTCTCCTTCTCTCACCAAGCCTTTCTCACCCTCTGTCGCCTTCCCTTCCACTGCCCACATTCTTTCTCTGTCCGACCAGTAGATGGTGCTGTGCTGCAACATATATATTTGCTGGTTTCCTAAAATACCACATTATGTCATCTGTTAATTCTATGACTTCTGCCTACATGTAGAGACGCGATTGTTAAATGTTAATGGAATAACAATGTTCACACCTCAGCCACTACGAGTAGCAGAGTCCTGAGTGTGAGTCAGGCCACTTAAACTGGATCTACATCTTCCTTGGCAAAGTTGAGGAGAGATAAAGGTTTCTGTTTAAGAAGGAAGTTTTAAAAAGCAGTGATAGGCAGTGACCTTGAAAACCCACAGAATAGTTCAATATGACATGAGAGTTGGTGTTTATTTACCTAAGAGCCAAAATGTAGATGTCCACGAAGAGCACAGGCAAGAAAGCCCCTTTGCTCAAAATAAAACCCCGAGGTTTGTTTGTTTGTGAAACACAGAGCCAGCTGGCTGTCCTGGCCCAGTGAGAATTTTGTGGTGACAGCTGCTTCTACCAGGATTTGAAGGAGGGCAGAGCTGGTGGCTGCGTGATGGGATGGAGGTGGGAGATGGGTTGCCAGATTGGATTGTGGTTTCTTTAAAAAGGAAATCAATGGGTTTCAGATATTCTCAGCTGAAATCCTAGTTCTTTGTGCGTAGAATCATTTTATTTCCTGGGCAGAAAGCAATAGATGTGCATGGCTAATTGCTACTTTATGTCCCTTGGGTTGTTTCCACGATAGATGCTTCATTTTCTAAAACTTTAGCAAACTGGGAAGGTTTCTAGAAACGGCACTATATGTGCCCACAAAAAAGTCCCACCTATACTCCTTTGGTCCAGTATCCCAAGTGGGGTGTGGGCTCATGTTTTCTCTTTCTTGGTTGCCAAATGTCAAATGAAAACCCCTTCTTGGGATTAATGACGTTATCCGGGGATTTCAAATTTTAAATACAAATAACATTCCCTCGATAATACCTTCTGGTTTCACAAATGAATTTTACAAACATATGCAATCATCCCTTTTCTTAGAAAATGGAAATTCAAATTATTATTTCTTAGAGGCCAAAGGCAACGAAAGTCAGAGAGAAAGATGTGCATAAATATTTGATCTTCCCTTGGTGTCTGACCTTGACAAATCCAATCCTGAGCTTCTGACCTGCACCCGGATCTGTTCAGTTTCTTGTCTTCCGTAGCTCAATAAATGACAATGCTGTCCTTTCAGTCGCTCAACCCCCCATGTATTGGAGCTGTCTTCGACTTCTGTCTTCTTGTTGTAATGTGCATCTGATGTACCAGCAACACATTTTGCTTCTGCCTTCAAATATAGTGTACCCCTCTTTTGGTGTACCTTGGTCTCATCTGCCATTTTTCCATTCATGAATTAGGACACTTGTGTTCTAACAGATTTCCTTGTTTCAATCCTTGTCCCCACTTTAATTAAATTTTATCAGAGTAACCAAAGTGAAGTTGTTGAAGGATAAATCAGGACGGGTCCCTCTCTTGCTCAGAATCTTCCGATGGCTCTCCACTTCACAGGGAAGGGAGCCAAAGACATTCCAGTGGCCCACAAGGCCCTGTGTTATGGGATCTCTTTATTTTGGGGTTCCCCCGTGTATGCTTACTTAAGCCTTTATTCCTCCAGTATGGTCATTCTGGTCTCCTGCTTGTTTCTCAAGCTTGCCAGGAATAACCCTACTTTACGGTCTATTAATTCATTCTTTTCTATGCATGCTTCTCTTCCAGATATGAGTGTCATCTCATTTACTTTTATTCAATCTCTCCTTCTCTCTGTGACCATCTTTAGCTGCTTAACTTAAAATTAGATTCTTTCAACCAACTCTAACAGTTTCCTAGTTCATTTTTTCTGTTAGCATTTGTTACAAACATATTACAGTAAACACTTATTGATATTGCTTAAATTGCTATAATATGAGCTCCACGAGGGCCGGAATTCGTGTCTAGCGTCCCCAGAGCCTACATCCATTTTGGGAAGAAATGAATGCATGCGCGGTGTTCTCCACCTCACTTCCGTGGCTCTTCAGTTTCCAACAGGGCCACTAAAAGAAGACACTAAGACCTAACTAGATTCCTGGGGTTGGAAGACTTCCCAGTCTGAAAGATGGGCATGCAGAACTAAATAGTATACCTTAATTTGTGAAAAATGCAGTTTCATGGACCTACCCTGGAGTTTCTGACTCAGTGGATTTGGGAATCCATAGTTTTATATGTTCCTCGAGTGATTTTTACGTCTTAACCCAATTTGGAGACTTACCGGCCCGAAGCACAGTTTCCCATTAATTTCACAAATATTAAGTGAACATTTTCTGTATTTCAGAAAATAGGCCAGGGAAAGGCCCTGGCTAGAAGCCTGGGAGGAGAGACAGCTGTGTAAAATTACACATGGGGTGTAGCATACTAAGGGCTTTCCTGAAGCATTTGCTATTTGGAAGGCTTGCAGAAGACAAAAGAAGGATGGATCTGTCATGGAACTGAAGAATTCTCAGGGGAAGGGACTCATGGCGAGAGGAGGTGACCAGGAAGGTGAAGGACAGAGGCCACTGTAGACAGAGAAAACATCATGTTCCCTTGCTGGAATCCTGATGTCTGCTGGGACTGTCTCAGTCAAGGGGAAAAGGTTAGAAGACCTTTCACTTTTCTAGGAAGCATGTACTTTTCTTCTACAACATCCTCTATCGGGTTTCTAGGGTTTTGTCTTCAGAGATTAAATATATTTCTGGCTTATTTATCTAGTGTAATAAAGTTTTTCCAAATGTGGGGTAACTAATGCTTTTCTGGGATGGTCACGTTTCAATAAAAATAAGTTATTCTTTAATGATATAAACAGTCAGGCAGGTATTAGTGGTGAGGTAACCGGGAGATACTTTCAGATGGACTTGACACTGCAATTTTGCACACATTACAACATTAGGAGGACCTTGAGGTTGATGCTAGATAGGGCCTCTGGTAACCGTCTGTCACTTCATCTCAGTTGTGGAAATGCAGATGGTTTATAATTTCTTTTTACCTAAAGATCCCTGACCCAAATAGAATAAGGCCCTTACTCAAGTCAGAATAGGGAGTTATTCATGATCTGTGTAATCAGTTGGAATGGTGTCAGTCATTCTACTATACGTGGATGGGAAGAGCCACTGGCATTGATGATTGTGTTATCCCCTGGCTGATAACTTACGCCTGGATGGAAAGGCCACGGGCTAAACAATGGGGTCCTGGACACAGCATTAGGTAAGCTTTTTGAGTCAGAAAAATGGGTGGAGAGCACTGATATGAACTATAAACTCTAGAGAAATAATGGAAGTTGTGATTTAACTTGATTTAAAAATATTTACTATATGTCAATCACTTGTGTAAAATCTTCCATGTATTCATTTCTAATTGTGCATTCTTTCTTTTCTTTGACTATAAAAACCTTACTGCTAGAGATAAAATTGTTCCATCCGTAAGCTGGTTCCATGAGTCCACCTGAGTGCACATGAGGGAACCCAAGCAGATCCTTGTTAGAGAAGGAAAAGAAAAAGAATAAAGATCTCCAGGGAGAGGAGCCAGGAGAGACCTTGAGCAGGGGTCCCTCGGATAACCTATTCTGCAGTTTTTCCTCCCTAAACACCTGCCTGCAAATAAATAATAAAATATTCATTGATTTTTTTTATCTCAGAGGACAGTGGGCAAACTATTGTCCAGTTCCAACTTGGTCCATGTCAAGAATGTTCCTTTGTAAGACATCATCTCACTTGTTCCCTAAGTTTTTATTTTAATCCCTTAATTAGGGGAACTGTGAGGATGGTTTACTTAAATGATGTTAGGAGAACCTATGCAAGTGAGACAGAAGGCTTTGCATCAGAAGGCAAAGAAATGTATTGCGTTGAACAGGTGACCAGAGTCCCACATGCCGTCTGCTGGTAATAAATAGTCATTCCTTAATGTCAAGGGTAAGAGTCATTTTGTGCTAAGTTTCAAACATCAACCGGGAGCTAAAGCTCTTGTGTGTATTGGCTTCCTTCCACGTCTCCTTCTGAAGTCCCTGCCCATGGGTGACAATCATCTTGCCAAGTGTGCATCCAAAGATATAATTGTACCAGCACCAGTTCAGTTTGTGGTAAAGCATCTGTTCCCTTGCATTTCCAAAGCTCTCCTGTTTAATTTACCAAGGACTCTTAGAAAATATGGTTCATTCAACAGCTCTGAATTAAGAAGAGCAAACAGCTAGCTAAAAATAAATTTAGAGGAGGTTTCCTTTGTGGAAGTGGCAAATAGCCTCACAATGCTGGCTGTCAAATTCTCATATTCTCTGATTGTGATAGATTGAGAATGGTGATAGTTTTGTTTTCCTGCTCTTCCCCTTATACCTGAGCTGATCTAGTGACTTCCAGGATGTGATGGAAGGGATGGTGGAAACTTACACTTCTGGCTTTCTCTCAAAACCCTGCTTCTCCAATCTGCAAATGCCTGGGCTAGATCGGTAGAAGATGAGGGAGGGTATGGAGTGGAACGTAAGTGCCCCAGCTGAAACCCTCCTAGACAAGCGTGCCTCTCAGTGCCTCAAGATGCCTAGAGAGCCCGTAAAGCTTATTTCAGAATCTGCAGAACTGCCCAGCTGGCCTCTGGGTTGTGGGACCATTTGTTACTCAGCAACAGCTAACTTTTAACGTGTCCATTACATATGATTTTAATTGTAAGAAAAGGATCACAGGTGTCTTGGAAAGTGGACAGTTATATGTCTTATATGACAGTAAGCATAAAATTAGGTGCAGGGATATCATAGTTCTTAAAAATGACATAAATGATCTACTTATCACATCTTCAGTACAACTTAGCATACTGGCTTTCTTCCATCAGTAATTACGTGATAACAAGATGCCTGCTTCATCTTCAACTTTGTAATGGTATTTGAGGACTTGAAGAAGAAAAGAAAGAGCTCTAAAGAACTTGGGTGGGTAGAAACTATCCTCTGAGGCGAAGTGAAGGTTTTCTTGAATACCCATGTCAGCACATCTCTGCTTGTGTGTTGTGCGCTAAAACACACTTCGTGGCTATACCTTGACTAAATGGTGTTTAGAGGGGAGGGAATAAACATACAGGTGCTCCATCCACACGTGGTGCCTGCGAGAGGTTACCTTTTAGGGAAAGCTTCACAGAGGCAGTGACTTCAGGATATAACGAAGAGCCTGGCAAGTTGACGTGGTGAGGAGGGCATTCTGCTGCAGGCAGTGGCACACACTGGTAAAGGAACACACGGGCTTCAGGGACTCGAAACGCAAGACTGAGGCCCATGAAAAGGCATACATTTTGTAAGAGCAGTGAAGCTAGATGTCAAATGAGCAGGACTCAAAGGCATATATTCAGATCTGCATCCTAGACTCTTAGCATGTCTTATTGAAGCAATGTGATGTCTGTATCTCAGAGTTTCTTGTCTATTCTGTTTATGAACTTTACCACATTAAAGGCCATATGGCAATTTGTGGGTGACCTTGTGCACAATGCTTAACCTTTTGACCTCAGTTTTTCCCTTCAATATTACTAGAAAGGATCATTCAGTCACTCCAAGAGATCCCCACTGATTTGTGCTGTCTGTGAACGTCTGGTTTCCCAGAGCTGATAAGTTGCAGAGGTCCACTCATTGTATGTCAGTAATTCCTCATCCTCATTCCACTCCATCTGCTGGGGTAAGCCTCTGTCACCTCTCAAGGGTCAGGTGTGATAATCTAAGCCTCTCTCTCTGTTTCACAGAGATCTCCCAATCCATCTTGAACCTGAGTTGTGCATGGCCAGCCTAGCCCCATCCAGCTCAAAAACTATCTCTATGCTGCCTCTATAAAGACAGATGCCTGACTGTCAAACCAGACACTTTCATAACTTTGCCTACGGGGAGACCCCCTATCCAGGGCCACCTAGGATAAAACCAGTTTGTACTTGTTCTTGTTATGAGCCTGGCTTGGCGTTTGTCCCATCCCTTCTACTCTTAAAACTCAACCAGTTTGGATGATGAATTGTGTTAGTACGTACATCTTTAATTATTCCTTTTTTTTTTTTGAGACAGGGTCGTGCTGTGTAGCCCAGGGTGTCCTGAACTCCCTATGTAGCTGAGGTTGGCCTTGAATTCAGCGTCCTGAGTGCTGGCTTTTTTTTTTTCCTCTTTATCAGTCTGTGCAATTACTGATCTATTTACTGAGGTATTTTTCTTTATTTTATTTTGCGTATTTTTATTTACATATCACCTCCGTTTCTCCTTCTGAGATATTTTTCAAAGGACACATATCAAATATGTTCTTCTCAAAACCTGAGTTTCCTTCCTGTAAGATTTAAGTAAAAAAGAAAGCAGGGTATTTGTATAAGAGGACAAAGTGGGGTAGGGTATTAACTAGGAAGCAGGAAACAATGGTATACTGTCACCCTGCCAGGGAAGGCAGATGTGAGCTTATTTCGTATTTAGATTCAGTGTCATCTTCAGATTTCCCATTTGCACTTCATATTGTTACCATTACTGTTATTTTATTTATTTATTTGAAGCAGGGTCTCGCTCTACAGCCCAGGCTGGTCCTGAACTCATTATAGAGCCCAAGCTGGCCTTGGACTCACAGTAATTTTCCTGCTTCAGTCTACTGAATGCTGGGATTACAAGCTTGTGCCACCATGCCTGGCTTATGTAGTGCTGCGGAATTGAACTCGGGTACTTAGTGCTTGGCATAGTGCTTGCCAGGCAAGTGCTTTAATCATTGAGCCATTCCTCCAGCCCACCATTATTGTTAGACCTAAAAAAAAAGTGTTCTTTCAAAGGAAGACAGAAAATTTGCTCACTTTCTTTTTGAAACTGTGTCTTCCTCTTTGTTCCAAGCTAGTCCTGAACTCACTATGGAGCCTAGGCTGGCCTTAAATATGGTGATCCTCTACTCACTTCTTTAGAAAACTCAAAAGGGAGATAAACTGAAGACGTAAGGCAGGAAGGAAGGGGGCTCAGTCTCCCAGCCTTCTTCTGTGGTAGTTGCAGGCTTGCTCTGCAAATTCACCCAAGAGTCATGAGCTAGCAGGGACCCTCACTCTTGTATTTTTTCTCAAACTTGGACAGATATATCTGCTGAACACCTGCCTCAAATCACGGAGCAAAAAAGGAGGTCCAAGAGGAAGATACCCGGGGGCTGTAAATTGTTAGAACTCTGAGCGTCTTCCCCACGAAAATGTGCGTAGTTCCACGTGATGCTTGAAGTTTTCATAATTCCTGCCAGTCGGCTCAGCAATGTTATAGATCTCAGAAGACCCAGTGTGGTTCATCATCATACTCAGACAGTGGACTCACGTGTGCACCTGAGTAATGTCTATCCTAGCACTGGAGTGAAGAAGTTCTGGACAAAATGGTGAGTGGGGTGGGGCATGCCTGCAAGCTCAGCGCTTTGGGAGGCAAAGAAGGAGCATCACAAGGTCAAGTGCAGCCTGGGCAACTTAGAGACGTAGTGAGCTCTTTCCTCAAAACAGTGTAAAAAGGGATGAGCTGCCACTCAATGTGAGGGCTCAGGATTCAATCCTTGGCACTTTCAAAATATCAATGAATCAATCAACCAATTAATCAATCTAGGCAGAAATGTGCCAAGTCCCATTCATAGTTTATCTCTAGGGGGAGTGCCTTCCCCACCTGCCAATATGATGAACTTGGAGGAATTTGATAGATGACCAGGAGAAATCTGACTTGTACCTGGTATTAGGCGTCATACTGGAGTTGAAAATTAAGCTTAAATATGACTTTAAGAGTTTTCAAGAGAAAATTAAAAGCAAATTCCTAGTGGTTGTTTGATAATGCTTATCTTTTTTTTCCTACTTCTGGCATCTTTTCTTTTTATTATTCATTTCTTTGTTTTTTTGGAGGTGTAAGTACTCTGCAGAGCCATAAAGCAGATGACATGGAAAGGGGAGTTTACCAAATGTAACAGATGTTTTTCAAATTTCGAGCAAGTGTAAGGTTGAGGCACGCTTTTCAGAGCTAGACGTACACACAGATTACCACCCTGTATGGGTTAGGGCACATGGGGATTTCTTGTCAATTTAATAGTTTTTGAAGTTTAATATCTCACCAGTGAAAGGAAACAGAAGCGGCTAATTCTGACCCTGAATTCTTTCCAGACCCCTTGATACCTAGGCACAATAGGGTGAGTTCAAGACTGAGTTAAGTCTTAACTCCCTGCTTCCTGTCTTTTGTTAGTTTTAATCTGACACTTCAATATACTTCAGTGTGGAATTTTGTGCAGGGGTGGGGGATAAGAGGGGAAAATGCTTTTGATTTTTTTTCCATTCTCAAGGAATGCCAGCTAAGCAAGGGAGAAAAAATAGGACAAAGTTTTAATCATTTGTAGTATGTAAGAAGTGATTCAGTGCTCTTTTTAAAACCCGTGTGCTAGACTGGTGACCTTGCAATGCCCTTGTTTTAGTTTGGAAGGAATCCCAAGTTCAGTCCCAGAAAGAGAGTACACTCTCCATCCTCTGGAATGCATATGTCCCTGTGTGAACTCAAGCTGCTCAGGTAAAGAGGCACCTGGCTCCTGGGGCCATGTCTTGACTTGCTGAATAAAACTATGAAACTATGGTTTTTATTTTTGGGGTAGTGGTCCCATTCTAGAGAATGATATGAGAACCCTAATAAAACATATATCTTGCTCTGTGTCTGGGTAGGGTTGGGAAGAGTTCAACACAGTACTTTATAGATTTAGGAAACCTTTCTCATGAACTAGCCAGTCATTGACCCAGGTGCCTGGCCAGTCCTTTCAACAGATCACCAGTTCGCTATGACTAATGGCTTGTCAGATTGGTTCTCTCTTTGCCCGTGTGGTTTGTTCAGTTGCCTCTGTTTGGAGAGCTCTTACTTCCACTTGAATGAACAGGACCATGGCTGCTGTGAGGGATGGAAGTATGATCCATGGTTTGCTTAGGGAGAATCATGGAAGAGCAATGAGGAATGGTAGCAGTAATTAGAGGAGCCGAGCAGTGGAGTTACTGTTGTGCTTTTATGACTATAGGCTAACAGAGTGTGATGCACTTGTGTTGCAGAAACCCACAAACTTAAAATTGCTATATGGGAAAATATTGACTATGAGGTACAAGTCCCATATTAACACATAGATGTGCACGTGTGTATATATATGTGTTGATAAGATGCATGTGTATATTTATATGTTTATATAGATATACAAACTCGACATCCATCCGTTAACAGACTCTATTGTATTATTCTGTGGATGTTTTAAGTTAGCGTTGTGGTTGCAACAGATATACTAATTTCACTTCCATATTGCCATGCTGTTGTGTTAACTTGTTTAAGAGAAAACATTGTCTATAGTCTCTTGGCACCCACTTCACCTATAACGTTTGGTAGTTATGAATAGACATGCCAAATGGAGATATTCTATTATAGTTTTAGACATAGTTTTAAAAAGCAATAAAATCATGACTCATACAAACCTAAAATGAACATTTGTCGGTAGTTTCTTTAAATGGCTAGTAAGTGCAAGAAGCTGCAGAACGTTGAAAGTGATTCAAGTGAGAATTCGACTTACAGGAATTTATATAATTCATCTGTGCTGTTATGGACAGGGGTTGTTTGCATTGCTATTCATTATTTTTGCAAATTCGCGGCCACCTGTACAGAATTTAAAATAGCCAAGGAGTGTTTATTTTGTGTTACTTTTAAGTCCTTGTGAGGTTTTCACAAAATAGTGTGTGTTGTTCCACTCATTCAGGTATTTTCAAGGCCTAACTAGGAGCATGTGTGAGAGGCTGGCGACTGTGTGAAGGTGATCGGGAGCATTAGAGAACTACAAGAACTTAGTAAGTGCCAGTGGTATCCTAATGGCTGGTTTCCTTACGGAGAAGCACATGTGGTTCTAGGGAAGAGATATTGCTTGGGCCAGTCTTGCTAGTCAAGAAGCGCCCTAGCCAGACCAGGAAGAGGATGGTTTGGTGTTGAAAGGCAAGCTTTCCATTTCCCCCCAAAGAATAGAATATGAAAAGGAATAAGAACAAAAAAAAAAAGCCAAGGATTATTTATGGGAATTATAAGGATCAACAAAGTCTAGGTCATAGGGAAGGTTGTGACTTGGGAGGGGAAGCTTTTGAGGTAGGAAATGCAAAACTGATGAAACATCTTCTGCTCACAGGATTGGAGGCCTACTATTGAATTTTAAGCACAGACAGGATAAAGTCCATATTTAAGAACACATTAGGATGTTGTACATGGTGGTTATGTATGTACAATCTCAGCTAGTTGGGAGGCTGAAGCAAAAGGAGGATCACAAGTTGAAGGCCACAAGCCTCATCTCAAAAATCAAAATAAAATTTAAAATGGGTGATATAGCAGCTCAGTGATAGAACATTTGTCTACCGTGTATCTTGTGTATGTTTCCCAGATGTTGTTCCTTGCCCTGGGCCTAGTCCTCAGTCATTTGGGGAAGAAGTACAAAAGGACCACGCTATGAAACTTTATAAATTTGTGAGTGGAAATTTATAATTATTAAAACAGGACAGGGAGAGAATCAGGTCTCTCTCCTCAACATTCTGTCACTGGGGGTGCCTCAGTTACATTTGTTTTCAGAAGACTTCTTCTTTTTGTCCCTGTTCTTCACACCAAATCTTTTCCCTCCTGTCTTAATTTGCCTCTTCCTTTTTCTCTCACTCACTGCTCTCCTTCCTCTTTCTTTCTTTCCCTCCCTGACCTCGTTTCCACGAAGGTTAGTGGTCCAGGAAACACCTGTTGCATGTCTAAAGTGCCGCGCTTCCTTGTGGAGAATCATAGTAATGCGGATAGTCATCTGTTCTTGGGACGATGCTACACAAACAAGGATGCATTCCTCTTCTCTGATTCTTATTCAAAACCAATTGCTAAAGCATCATGACATCATTCTCAGAAAGGTAAAACACAAGTACACAAGTTTACTACCTTACAATTAGGATACACCAGTCTGCTTTCCTGAGTCCTCTCTGGACACAAGTCATGTATGGGCCACTTCCCAAGTGGGTAATTTGCACAGATGGCTAATTTGGTCCATTTGTCTTGACTTGTGTTAATTCCTTCCCAGAGGATAAAATTTTCTGACTGTACTGATTTTTTTCTTTCTTAGTGGTCATCGTGGGGAAGGGCAGGGAGGGAGCTGAAAGAGTGATTCTGCATAACTTCCAGCAGGGATGCCCAGGTCCACTAGAAATCCCAACTCACTCTAGTGAAAGTGATTTTAGCCAGTGCCTAGATGGATTTTATCCAGTTTAGACAATGTACTTTGATGTGTGAAATGCTCCATAAACAACTAAATGACTCTTTTCTCAAAGTGTGAAACAACCAGAAAGGATTCTCAAGTTGGGTAAAACTAGAGCCTCATCTGGAAGGAAAGTGTACCACCCATTCCCATGGGATGATTTTCATTACTTGCTCCTACTATTCCTAAAAATGAGATTATTATTCTTCCTATGATACGAGTAATTCTGGGCTAGTGTGGACAGGTCCTCAGGATTATTGTAGTTGTGAAAAGTTTCACTATATCATAATTAATCTACGTTATTTTCATACCCCTGATGTGAGAAGGCTAGACGAGAATTGGGACCAAGCTAAGACCTTAAAAATTTCACAGAAAGCTACTATCCTTATTTCTTTCTCGAATACTACTTGAAATCTAGCTTTTAAAAAAAAGTCTGGAGATAATACATATTCATGGTGTAAAACTGAGAACATCCTATCAAACCAAATTGAGTCATAACGGTCACACGTTTGATAGGACAGGTAATAGACAAAGTTTTCTTCTATATCTCTAAGACCCACAGTTCTTTTTATTCCTCCGAGCTCATTAAGGTTAATTTCTTGTATATCTTTCCCGGATGTTCTGCGGGTATTTGTTAGTTAAGTCTCTTGGTTTCAGGCCACAGAAATAAACTTCAGCTGACTTTTGCCGCACAAAAAAAGAATTTACTGGAAAGATGCTGAGGTATTTTGTGGGACTGAAACAGGATTAAACACCATGGTCTTTGCAGAGGAGGTTAACGGAAAGCCAGGAGACAGGCCAGCACCATGTGTCAGGCTATTGCCCTTGATGTGACTTGAATACGTGAATTCTCAGCCTCCAGTATTTCTGATTTAATTCCAAATGTGATTGACCAAGCTAGATTGGGCAAGTCAAGGATAACATGGCTGGGTACTGCAGGAAAGGAGCGCACATATAGGCAGATTTTTCATAGTGTACAAAGGTAGGGACATTTTCTGGTCAAGGTGTCTTATAGAATATCAACCATGAAGGATCAATTACACAGAAATGTGTCTGTTCAGATGGAATATGTGCGCTCACAGTATGTGTGTTTAATTCACATTCAAATATTTTTCACACTTTAATTAGTTCTTAATTCATGGACTCAGTTTACAACTGGTGCTATTTCAACATGATCTGTAGTTTCATGCCTATGAATTCTTTCTTTTCTCTCTGGTACATACAACAGTGACATTTCTCCAGTTTGGCATTCCCATGACTTCTGCGCAGGTGGGAGAAATACTACTACCAAGAAATACTTGGTCCCCAGTCAAGCAGCACTTATAGGCAAATTAGAATAGCATACATAGCATAGAATTTTAAGGACTCTATAAACTAAAAACTGATGCTTGAAACTACCTTTGGAGAAAAGCATCTTGGCTATTGAAATTGAATGCCATATATATTAAAATTATACTATCATACAAATAATGTATTTTATTTTAAAAGTAAAGTGTAATGCTAGGTGCATGGTTTAGAATAAAACAAAGTTATTTTAATTATATCAGCATCAATAGCATAATTTTGGATGTCTACACTTTAGAACTGTGAGGGAATAAATTTTGTTGGTTGAATGCACCATGTTTGTAGGAACTTGTTAGGAACTAACAGGTCCTGGGAGAGGACATGTGTCAGCTTATTTTTATTTTTGTTTTTAAAAGTTATCTGCATATGAATTTTTAAATTGACTTACAACATTGGATGTTTTCATCCTGCACAAAGGATGTAAGTTTAGTTAAGTGTCCACATCTTGTGCTATGTGATGTAAACTTAGCTAAGTGTCAAATGCACTGCCTCACAGCATTTGTGATGACAGCATATGGCATCCGTTCTTTTTATATTTTTGAAAATACACCACAGATGGTCTTCAATATAGGGTAGTGTGATGTCTAAATAAATGCCTCACATATTGAAAGAATTTTGTCAAAAGTGTATAAATACACGGAAGTTAATGTACATATACGTTAGCTTGCCTGTCTTCCATGCATCAGAATATTCAGCAACAACCTACCATTGAACAAAATCACTTACACAAAGCCTGTTTCATCAGAAGTGTTGGAGATCTCACACAATTTATTGAATACTAAAATTTAAAAAAAGAGCATATCGATACTTACCATTAGCATGCAATTAATTGAGGCATATTAAGTACAGCTTCAACTGGATTTGTATCTCTTTTGTCCTAGCATAAAGTTGAAAAGTTGTAAGTTGAATGACAGTAAATTGGGAACTGCCTATATATATTGTCATCAGTAAAGGGATTTTGCTATGCCGTATGTCTCTGGAGATGTATCTTTCCTGTTTAAGTAGAACTATGTGCCCTTTGACCCATGCCCCCCATTACTACACTTTCTGAGCCTTTCCGTCCTCTGCTAACCACTGTTACGCTCTCTACTTCAATGTGATCAGCTTTTTTAGAATCTACAAACTAGCAAAATGATGCAGCATTTGCATTTCTGCGCCTAGATTATTTCTCTTAGCATAGTATCTTCCAAATTCATCTCTGTGTAGCAAGGAGCAGGATTTCATTATTTTTAATCACTGAATAGTATTATAATGTGTATACTTAACACATTGCTTTTGCCTATTCATCTGTAGGTGAACAGAAGGTTGATTTTGTGTATCAGCTATTATAAATAGTACCTCTGTTAAAAAAAACAAGAACAAAGATATTTCTTTGACATTTTATTTCTTTTGGTTATATAGTCATGGCATTATTAGGTCATCTGGTAGTTCCATTTTAATTTTTTTAAGGAAATGGCATGCTGTTTTGCATCATGATTGAATTATTGTATATTCCAAGCAACGTGGATAGGGGCTTCCTTCCCCCTACTTCCTTAGGATTTTTTTTTTCTTTTTTCTTTTTTTGTCTTACAGATAAAAGCAATTCTAACTGGAGCAAGGTGCTGTCCCATTGTGGCTTTGACTTGCATTTCCCTAGTGATGGGTGTATTGTACTTATTTCCATAGATCTGTTGGCCACTTGTGTGCTATCTTTTGTGAAATGTCTATGCTGAACTATTTTGTAAATTATTTTTTCTACTATATAGTTTGGTAGGTTTTGAATACTAAAACCAGAAAGCATGTTGGGGTATATTAGATCTTTTCATGTTGTTTTTGTGATAGAGGGGTCCTTAAGAAACAACTCACCAATCACAGACTGCCTTTTGTTAAATCTATAATTGACAGAACTTCTAGCTAATCTGAATTAAAATGAATTGTGTTTTTCTGTTTACCTAAAATAACCCTAAGAATAACATAAAGTATATGGAAAATAGAGATGTGGAGCGGTTCTCTACTAGTTAAGACATGACAATGATACCTGAGAGAAAAGAAGTAGCTGTGGGCCACCTTGGGATTTCCCAGCTCCTGGACTGCCTCACAGCAAGGGCTCACTGCGATTCAGGAAGAGAGAACCAGCTGCAGTGTGGTGGACAGGTGAGAATAGGTGGGGCTGCAAGTCTGAGGACATCAAGGGATTGGAAGGACAGAGGCCTGGAGAAGGGAGGAATACACCCACGAAAGCTAGCTACGCCTGAGGGTGATGATGGTGCATTTTTACTGAATGCCGCATATCCTGCGATGTACAGCCTTCTGTAATAATTCATCAAGTTTTAGAATTTCTGTCTGGAAAAGTCATAGGAATACATACATTTTCCCTCATCATTTATAATGAAGAGCATGTGAGAGCCACTGACATAAGGGGTTAGAACCATCAGTGTGTGCACGTTCAGTTTCCTAAACCTACAGCAGTGTGCCTAAGGAGGGTCCAGGCCAGCTCCTGGCTGCAGAAAGACAGCTGTCAGTCAATTGGCATACCGAGGTCATGAAAGAGGCGCGAGAAGGCACAGAAGTGTGGAGGGCAGAAGACTGAGAGGCGAGATTTATTTTGCTATTTTGGAGAAAATGTTTTTGGGAATAGCTTCCTCACCTTGTCTGAGGATTATAGCAGAACATCTTAAGGAGTTACCAGAGATTCTCTGTTCTCTTCAAGGAGTTAACAATAATTGGAGGGAAGACGATTATGATCTGATATGTGTACTACCATTTTCCTCCCAAAATATAGTAACTGTGTGTCACAACGTACATGAACAAAAAGACAAATAATTTAATTCAGAGACTCTCATTTATTTACATGGATTATGCCCATGCAATATTGTCCCTTCTCTGAGCTCAGAGAGATACACAGACTAGTCCATCCTTCGTGGGGTACAGCACATCTTAGGATCGAAATTTACAGACCCTCACCTGTGCTTCAGAAGCTACATCTCCACGGAGGCAGATTTATTACAAGAATTTAGATATTTAGGGTTCTCTTTTATCTCCTTTCTTCTGTGAAATCAGAATTCATCGGATGTTCTTCTCCCAGGTCATTAAATTAGTGAAATTCTTGTGTAGAGTGTTTCTTTACTTACCAGGAATTGCTTTTAAGATATTTTTCTCTTCATTGATTGCTTCCACTCTCTTTCTGTTCCACCAATTTTCAGGTTAGCTTTGCAGTATTCAAACACTAAGACATAAGGCTTTTACTTCGGCTGAATTACTCTAATATCAGACTGTACTGGGGAAGGTTGGCATTCAGATGTTCAGAATGGGCATGTGGAGAGAGTTTAGAGGGCTCATCTCAACCGAGCCACCTGGAAAGGAAGAAATGGGCTTACTCAACCTGAGCATTGAGAATATGTTTCCTTCTCTGAAAATTTGGTTCTGAAAATTTTCTATGCACATAGGGACAATTTTCCAAGACCTTATACCTACTGGTGGAGAAGTATTAACACATTATTTATATTAATAATTCAATGTTATCTCTCATAACTAAAATGCTGAAAATATTGAGCCAGGGAGCAGCTGTGTAGCTGCTCATATCTGAAATAAACAAAGAGCTAGTGTTTGTGAAAAGAAAGAGCTCAATTCATAACAAAACTGCGCACATTTCTAATATAGGAAATATAACTGCTGTGCAAAATTCTCTCTAGGACAGTGGGAGATGTTATTTTACACACACTCAGCATTCGCCAGTTTTAACTCTTCAAACAGAACCTGTTTCAAATATTTTAGAGATTGTGTTTTGTTTTGTTTTTATACTTTTTTTTTTTTTTTACTTCTATTGGATGGCCAAAGACTGCCTCTGGGGTGTCAGGCACTGGAATGACAGGAGCACGCTGGTCTGAGCAACCAGAAGGTATCAGGCAATGGCACGGACAGGAAGAAATTGTGGAACACTGAGTAGAAAACAGGCCAGGGACCCTGGCTTTGGGAGCCCTGCCACATGTCAGAAGTTGAATTTGGACGGAGATGAGATGGATGAGAGCCAGGGGAAGGCAGATGAAGGGGGCCTGTGCAGAGACAGAGGCAGAGGGGCATTGTGGAGTCTTGGAACTGTTTTTCGATGAGGCGGTCTTTTTCTGGTGGGGTCTGTAGCCAGCAAAACTTCCAAGGCTGTGTCCTAAACTTAAGTAACCAGGTTGGTGGAAGGAAAAGCTGTGTGCGGTTGGCTTCCAACATTCTGCGGTTGCTTTTCAACACCCCTCAGCTCGTTTGGCAGATTCTCTCTACCCAGGTGCTCAGACCCTCACCCTCCCTTCCCTGAGCTACAGGGTCATCCACACTGTAGTAATCCCTGGACAGATTCCATGCACTAAACTTCTCTCTCTGCTGTTTTTTTCCTCCTCCTCCCAAATCTGGCTCCCTCTTCTCTGGTACCCACGATCCTTGGTGGAGTTAATCTGACAACTGACAGGAGCTGGGGTGGCAAGGGCCGACACTGCTTTATTCCTTTCTGTTGCATGTCATTCGAGAGCAGCGATTCCAGTGGAGCTGGGCAGGCAAGAGACCTTCTCCTGATGCCTTCACATTGACCGTGCTGCCCGGGAGTAGGGCGGGAGCCTGAGAGTGTGAGCGTGGCCGTTAGATCAGCTGTGATCTAGGAGAAACAGGAGAGAGGATGGAGTTTGCTAGAGGGAAGAATTAACCAGAAGCTTGAAGGAGAATTCAGAGCTGTGGGGATAGTGTGGGCTGGACCAGAGGGTGCAGTGAGGCCAGTTTTGGAGGATCGACACAAAACACACGAAGGGCTTGGTGAGTGTCTGAGGTAAATTCATAAGCCTGTTGTTTTTGTTTCAACCCATGGCTTCGGCTAACGGAGGCCTCCAGGAAGGCTTTTCTTTTCTCCTACTCTGAATGCAGCTCAGCCTTTGTGCCTGTCATGTTCATTGATTCTGTTTTGAGTCTGGGGATGGAAAAGGTTGCTTTGGTGTCAGCCAAGACACTCCCTCCGCTTGGGGAGAGGGAGATGCCAGCCTGACTCTGTTTCCTGCCAGCTTAAGGAGCTAGTGACTCAGATTCAAGCAAAACACTCAACTGAAGCAAAAGGAGAGGGAGGGAACCTCAGCTCAGACGCAGGCCCCGGGGCCAAACTGCATCACCAAAACATTCAACGAAGGGGAACTCAAGGCAGCAGAAGACTGTGCTACTGTGCTTGCTCTCTGCTTGAAGGTACATACCCAGGTGGGCATGTGCACCTCCTGTCTCTCACATTCCCATGGATGCTTCTCCCCCTGAGCTGGAGTTAAGATGTCTCATCCCAGTGCAGGGAAAGCTTCTCTCAGAAGGTGGCACAGCTACTGAGCTTACATTCCTCAGGTTCTGTGATAGCACAAGTGTCTCTGCCACGTGTTATGATTCAGCTGCTGCTCCCAGTTGTTGCTCCATGCCTTGTGCCAGCCTTGTTTCTGTTCTTCACCTAGGGAGGTGTTGGGGGAAGTCTACTGACATTTCTTGGGAATAAGACTGAAACCCAGATGCATGGGTTTCAAAGTCCTCCACGGCCTCAGTAACTTCCTGGAGATTGGTTTGGTGGCTGAGCTGCTGCCAATGTTGACTTGCTGGTCCTTGAAAGCCAGATTCTACCCTGGAGGAAAGGTACAAGATGAAGTAGGGAAATCTCTGTTCTCTCTGTTCCTTCATCCTCATGTAACTCATCCCCCCACTTCTCGTTATTTTTTTGTGAGTAAAGTTTAGTCATTTCTTTCCAAGTGCCTTACCTCCATGTTCTGAAAAGGCATGTTTGACTTCTTGGGTAGAAGCTTAAAAGCATGAACCTCAGTTTGGATAGTAAATGTCCTCCAAATGTCCACACGTCATGGGCTTTGTCTGCTACTTGGTGTTACTGGCTGCTGGTGGAAGTTTTAAGACGTGGGGCCTGATGGGAGATCTGTACATCATTACAGGGGCTCTTGGGGATCATGGAACCATAGTTCCTCCCTCATCCTTCGTCTTATTTTCGGGTCACGAAGCCACCAGTTTTACTGTACCTCACACTGCCATCATGGTGTGCTGCGTTGTCATGGTTCTAAAACTCAGAGGCCCATTAGCTCATGAGCTAGAACTTCTTAAACTATTACACACAAGAAATTTTCTCTCAGTATAAGTGGGTTTACTTCAGGTATTTATTATGATAATAAAATCTGACTAACAAAGTACTAAGCTGTGTACCTTGGTGATAAGCCGATTTTACAGTGTGACTCTTCTGTCCCTGGATTCATATCATACACACAATCTTCCTAAAATTCAAGTTTTATTTTTATCACCAACTTTTCCCCCCACATTTTATTGATATGTATACATGCAAAATTCAAGGTTTACAATGGAGTTGAGCATTTTGTGCACATACCTATCTTGTCAAGGTGACAAGGGCTTTCCCGCTCTCCTTTTGTCCCTCCCCTTACCCCTCCCTCTCTTCCTCCCTCCCCCACCCTACTCCCCTCTTTCACTTTGTCTTTCATTTTAAGTTCCATAGGTGTTGTGCTCTGGGACTCTCATATCAGAGAGACCATTCGATGTTTCACCTTCTGCTTCTGACTCACTTCACTAAGCATGATGTTCTCTAGTTTCTTCCATTTGCCTGAAAACACCTCCACGCCATTGGACTTTATTGATGCGTAGTATTCCACTGTGTATAACTGCCACATTTTGTGTATCCAGTGGTCTGTTGATGAGTGTTTTGCTAAGAAGCCTTGTAGCCAACTGCATAGGACCAGATACCTCCATGCCCTTTGAATATTTTCCCATATCTTCCCCATCAGGGTTCAGCTTCAGCTTCTAGCCTCATCTCTCTAGGCATCACTCCTACAACCAGCTGGACTGACCTAACTCATTCTTCAATCCAACTTAATCATTCTTATTTCTTAAATCCTTCTTCTGATATCTGTCTATTCTTAATTGTTACTAAAAGCCAAGCCCATGTCAGTTCATTGTCTTTAATGGAGAAAAAGGACAGGGAAAGAGGTGACCAAAACTTAGAAAAAAGGGACAAGATGTGTTAACTTTTGAGGAGAAAGAAGCTCTGTCATGATGGGTATGGTTCCTTGGAAAAGTCTGGCCCTATTACAAGCAGTTCATTATGAGCTCCTCCTCCTTTCAATATCTTGAGAAACTCAAAACACAGGTTGTGAGTGGACCAAGGGTTGTCCCTCTTAGTCAGGAAATATTTTCTGTTCTTCTGGTGGTGGGACCTGGTTTTACATTCTTAACCTTGACAGATACGTGGGAAGTCCAGTTCAAACAAGAAGATATTAATAGGTTGGTGGGCATAGATGAAGTTAAAGTAGAAAAAGAACTAAATGCTGGTTGAAATTTAGCTGGGTAGTGACAACTCATCTATTCTGGACGACATTGTAATCTGAGTTATATGAGAGAGAGAGACAAGCTCTCAAGTTTAAGTCAGGTTCTAAGCCTGCCCCGTGCTTTCCGGATGTACTTCCCACGTCCTGAACAGTGCCTACATCATCCTTCTGGTAACCATACCAGGCTGGGGTGAATGGCTGTCCCATCTCCTTAAGATGACACTGTCCACCTGTACTAGGACCCATTACTTGAGAGTTGCACCCTTTAATAATATTCCTAATTATAAAAAGGATGTCTGCCTGCTTGTTTGTAGTTGGTTTTCAGTGAATCTCTCATATTATACACTAAGGCTTCCCAGTAAATTCCTGCTGGCTAATAAATTAATGTGTCACATTTATAGACTCTTGGGTTTTCCTTGTCCAGGTTGGCTAACCAGTAGGTTAGTTCATGATTCAGTGTTAGTGGCTGAAATTTTCCAAAAACCTTCAGGTCAGGAGTAAGATTGTTGGAGAAAGTGCTGTGGGTAAGTGGTAAGGCTCCCAGCTTCTTTTTTTCATTCACTTTTAAAGTATAGAGAACAACTTATATTTTAGTGATGAAGGTAACCTCAGGTAAGTTCAAACCTTTATTTTCTTAATAGGTAAATTAACTAAGGCTCAGCAATATTGATTGTCTTACTCAAATTCAAGCAATGACGAAAACAGAAAAGGAATCTACATTTTTTAACTTGTAGGCAAATGTCACCATAGTTTTTAATTCCAGAATGTAATTGAGGACATAATTACTTAATCTTTACATTTTATGATCGTTTCCTGTGAGCCAACAGAATAACAGGCCCCAGAGTTAGGCAATTTCATCCTTGTAGCCAAATATTTATGTTCAAAGACCTCTATGCCCATCATAATAATAAGTAATGCAATAAACCTTGCCAGGGTTACCATGGAGTTAGAATAAGATTTCAGCATGTGCTCTTTGAAGAGATTGGTTTGTCTAGCTCAGAGGTCATGTCCAAGGTTAAGTTGGTGGTATGGGTGACCAAGATGAAGGAGTCAGCTTCTGTGAGCTTTGAGCATCTGATTTGCAGTGTCATCGCATACATTTATTTATTCTAGGGTGGGTGTGACTTGGAAATATTATATGATTCAACTGGGGATATCAGTGGAGGCCAAACAGTCCTTTTCATTTTTTCTTTCTCTTCTCTTTGTACTTGGGTGATAAAATGTTAACAAAGTTAGTTGTACAGAAGAATTTGGGTAAAAATATTTTTTCACGTTCACCTGTGAGTCAAGTGAAGACATATTAACAGATAACATTTTGGAAAAATAACATAGCAAGTCTTAAGAATGATAGAATTCATTTGATACTGAGTCACATAGTATCATAGTGCCTTTTTTTACAATCAAAAGATTTTTGTGATAAAAGTAGAATTAAAATATGTTGATTATAATCAATAGACAGAATTATAAGGGCACAGTGTGCACCATTTGAATTGTTTCATTATTTTTTGGGGAGTGGACTTTTCCTTATAATTACGAAAGACATAATTTTATTCAATGTCTCATTATTAACTCAGATAAATTATTATTCAGAGTTTCTTATTTTATAAATATTGACTTGGCATCATTTTATAGAAAAAGTCAAGAAGATTTTATAGTTGATTGCAAGATTGTATCACTGAAAGTAACACACCAGAATGGTTCATGACTCATAATGCCAAGTATGTCTCAAAGTAGTAGTAAAACAATAAGAATAATTCCTGTAAGGGTAGATAGCCAATTAGACTACGTATAGATTTTTCCTCCAAAGCTGGGAGGTACTACATTTTACATGACCATTTTTTTTTACTTTGTCCCAAAGACCTGAAAAATAGGTTGACTAATAAGATAAAAAAGAAATATAGCTCAGGAAGTTACCAACTAGCATGTTCCCACAATACTACTAGTGTTAGCCATTTTAGTATTTAGAGTATTATGTCTTACGTGTTTTTTGATAACAATTTTAGAAGAATGCATATTTGTGCAACATTTAGTCAGGTTGGTAAAGTAGATTTAATTATATCGTGGGATTTAGTGTTTAGAGCTGGCATGGCTAATTGTAGCAGTGAACACAGCAATGCTAGTTAAAGTAAATTGCTATCAGTCTTTTGTTTCCAAAATTGTTTTAAATCTTAAAACCTAAAAATATTTAAGGGAGATTTTCCATGAGAAAAAGCAGATGAAAGGGAAAGTATAAGAGTATTCTCTGATTTTATAGATAATTGTGAATATAGAAGAGAAAACTTTTGGTTCTGCAGACACACTTGATGCTAAAAAGGAGTGATAAAAATGTTTTGTTATCATTATTCTTATGTTTATGTAACTATCTGTGCCTCTGATATTCAGAGTGTGGCCTGAGTACTGTCTGCATGAACATGTTAGGGGCTTGTTAGAAATGCAGGAGGCTCAGAATTTGCAGTTTGTGAGATCTCCAGATAGTTCCCATCCATGCTAAATGTTTCTGTCTTTAAGTGACCTCTTCCTCTTCTGGTAAGAGATAGAAGGGTCACAAAAATGTGACAGAAGAAGTGCTAACATCACCCAGTCCAATGACTGTAACAGCAGGCCTTCTCCACTGGGATCGTGGTTCTTGTAACGTTCACCAGGCCTTAAAGAGGTCAGAGGTGCTTTAACACCTGATGCTGTGGTTATTTATTTGTTTACTTATTTTTCACAAGGAACAAGGTTGAGGTCGTGTTAACAGCCAGAATTTGTTTTCTCAGATTAGACCATACTGTTTCTGGTGAGTCTACGTTTCTCTTCTGAAGGGATGGACTTGCTTCTGAGGTCATTAGTGAGAAGACTAATTGCATCACTCCGTAGTCAGGAGCCTGCAGTGGACTCAAGCACTCTCCTTTCTTCCCTGCTCTTGGGAATAGAACTGATTCCTGTTCTTTGGGCAGGAAGTCTGTGAGGGCCAGTTGCCTCTTGGTTAACGTTATTAACTAAAACAGAACAAGAAATTTTCCAACTCTGGTGGTAATTGAAAATTTATCTCAGGGGTTGAGTTGAGAAGCAAGGAACCAGGATGTTAAACATGAGGACTGTAAAGTGCTGAATTGGAGAAGTTAAGGTGGAGTCTGTAAGAAGGGTCTGTTTCCAATGAGTGCTCTGCTTTGGGCTCCATGATAGAAATTCCGGGAATTCTTTGAAAATTTCTAATTCTCAGGGCTTCAGGAACAGTACCACAGTTAAAGCACTTGCTTTGGAAGCTCAGGATCCTGAATTCAATTCCCCGATACCATATAAAGCTGGGTGTGGTGGCACATGCCTGTAATTCCAGAACTCAGGAGGCTGAGGCAGGAGGACTGCTGTGAGTCCAAGGCCAGCTTGGGCCACATAGTCAATTCAGGACCAGCTTGGGCTACAGAGCAAGACCCTGTCTCAATTTCTCTTTTTTTTTTTTTTTTTTTTAATTCTCAGGTTACACCTGGACCAATGACATTTTGCAGGACCTGGGTACTGATATTTCTTTCAAAAAAGTACACCTAAGTCATTCTATTTCGAAGCTAAGATTTAAAATCCTTGAAGAGTATAAGTCTATAATGTCCCCTACCCATGAGTTACATGTGTGTGATCCATGTGGGGAAGACTGGAGGCAGGTAGCCCTCCAATATCTTGATCATTTGAGGAGAGATCATGACATGGATGAGATATGGAGCTTCCTTTGAAGGATCAGTGGGCAAGTCTATTTCCGGAGCAGGGGAGTGATTACATTTCTTTGCAGCGTTCTCCACTCCCTCGTCTCAACCTGCACAAGACCTTATAGTTTTTACTTTAGTGTCTTGGGTCTCTAGGCTTGCCAGAAGTCAGACCCTCATGTACTGAATGTATAAGAAGTTTGATGGAGAGACACCAACTTGCCAGACATTTGAAGGGTCTGTCTCAGAAATAGGTCATCCAGCACAATTAAGTTTTCAGCTGATTGTTGCTCTGGCTAACATTTGAGTGCAGAGTCGTGACAGGTTCTGAACCGCAGCTGTTGAAATTAGCTACTTTTGAATGTTTGGCCTACAGAAAACGTGGCAATGACTTCTTTAAAAAGCTGTTCTAATTTTGAATGCTTTAACACAGCAGTGAATGACTGATATAGCAGCGCTCATCTATATCCCCCATTAACCAGTTTCGTCATTCGTATGGGGCTTAGAGAGAGCCACAGGACTGCATTCAATTCTACCTTAAACTGCCTTTGCTATCTTGCAAGTTAAATATTATAAATTATCACAAAAGTACAGTGTCAATCAAATCTTTGTATTAGATCTTGACAAGTGGCTGGAAAACATTTGGAACATAGGTTAGCATTGTCTCAATACAAGCTGTTGTGATTATGGAAATATTCTATATGTGCATGGTTCAATGTGGCGCCACTGAGTACAGTTGGCAAGTGGGCATTTGAATTTTAGTTCACGCAGTCGAGGGAGTTTGAATTTCAAATTTTATTTAATTAAAGTTTGCCTACCATATTGACAGAATGATTCAATACAATTCCTGTGGATGAAAGGATACAGTATTTGTTCATTAAGTTATGAATTGGAGAAGGTCAGACATGTCAGTTAGAGAAGTAGTTGATCTGTGATATGATCAATTAAAATGATTCTTATTTTATCCCCAAATGTATGTCTCTTGGAGTGGAAGGTTATAAACTACAAAGGAGCAGATCATAAAGAATTGTGTATATTGCAGAGATAACTGAATTTGGGCTTCCTAACATCCAAGAAGCTTGTGTTAAAATTTGAGAGAAATCTTGAGATATTGTGAATGCACAATTGCTGTGTTGGGCCTGCAGAGCTGCTTCCTAGATGGAAGCATTTTTTTTTTTCTTAAATCTTGTCAGGTGACTGCGTGCTACCCAATCAACTTAGGAAGACGTCTACATATTGTAGCACCAACATAATATATTCATAATGTCTGAATTTTTAAGATAAGGACTATTAATCATATTTTTATGTCAGCAAATGCCCCATATTTAGTTTATAAAATACAGAAATGAATAGCTATTTCTAAATTTTGCATTTTAGAGTGTGTACATTTGTGTACATATATATCAATATTCTGATACATATCTCAATATTCTGATGTGGTCATTATAGAAGCATGTTTTGTATTTCTTTAACAAATTACGAGACAATGGCAAAATAGGGAAAGGTGACATCGGCTCAATAAGAATTTCTCTCCTCTTGAAATGAGAGTCACATGGGCACAGATAGGTCCATTTAAATTTGTATTAGCCCTCTGAGGAGAGCTCAGTTTTGCTGGGTTACTGAAGGAAAGGACATAACTTTGGAAAAGTGGTGAAAATATTTGAAATGTGAAGTTGCTGAAACATTTGTTTCTTCACCCACCTCTTGAGGTCTGTCTGAAGACCACTGTAATTCCCCAGATTAAAGGAGGCATTCTGATGTGTTCTGTATGGAAGAGTCAAACTTTTCTTTTTCCTTTCCTGGTCTGACTTCCCCAGCTTCATGCTGATGTTTTCTACTCAAGGTCACCTCCAAAATCAAAAGCTTGTATTTGAACACTGCCTCTAGGAGGACTTAAAGCATCCTGTTTTGATAGGACATTTGGCACAAGAATATAAGTATGTTTAATGTTCTTGGAGATACAGTAACAAGTGATGGAAACTGAGCTACTGTGTATCAGTCGTCTTCATGAAGGATCAAGTTAGTCTGTCTGGGAAGCATGGTCTGAATACTGTCAGAAGGTTCTCAGTTTGGGACTTAGGGCCCAGCCAGATCAAATCTTACACATCATCTCTAGTGGCTCAACAGCAACAAGCTAAATAATCTGATGGAAAATCTGAACAGACCTCTCTTAGCATAAGACATGTGATGGCCAATGAGTGTATAAAAATGATTAATGTCAGTAATGAAATGAAACCAAAGTCCGAGTGCTACACTGTTTTAACTCTGTTAGAGCCTCATGGCTGGTTGTGTAGTTCATAGAACTCTTATATCAATGAGAACCCTGCCTGTCTGTGTTTATTGTAGTGCTAGTCACAAGAGCCATGTTAGGTAATCGGCAAAGATGATCATGGGTACCTTCATTCAAGATGAATGTGTAGAAGTGTGGCGTGTGGCACAATAAAATGTTTGTCAGCCACAGTAAGGATAAAATCCTGCCACTCGTGGCAAAGTGAATAGAACTAGAGAACATATGTGATGGGCACAGAAAGACAAACATGCGTTTTCATTCATCTGTGGAGCTAAAAAGGTTGATCTCCTAAGGAGAGCAAACTACAGGCCACTAGAATTTAGGAGGGAGGCAGGAGGAGGCATGGAGAGAGGACACACTGTGGGTACCAAAACACATAGGGGGAAGGAGTTCTGTTGTAGAGCACAATAGGACAACTGTGATATGCGACAATTAATTATACATTTTAAAATGACCCAAAGAGAAAAGTGGGTAGATTCCCAGCACAGAGAAAGGATAAATATACTAATTACTCTAATTTGATTATTATATATTGTACACATGTACCAAATTATAATAATATCATACTCCATATATAAGTACAGATATTATATCACTTAAAAGTAAAATAAAAATCTTGTTTCTCATTCAGCTCATTTCCACTTAGTGGGTGTATCATGTTTTATTTTTGGGACTACGAATACAGGATTGAGAAGAGTTGCCAAGGTTTTGTGCATGAGCTGGAGTAGGTAAAAAGGTGTGAATGAAGTGAAAAATAATAAACTCCATAAAGGAATTTGTTGTGCAGAGAAAATAAACCAGAGTAACAGAATAATTCAAGCATCTCACTAACTCATTAGTCAGTTAATTAACACCATATTTATTCTGTTCTAGTAAAAAAAGTTGCACACCAACTTTTAAAGAAATAGTAGAGAACTATATTTCTGAAAATTATGTCTTGGCGTACAAGAATAGTGATAAAGATTTAGCATGGAGTTTAGTGTATTTACCTTTTTAGCATAAGGCAATATTCTAGAATGGATTATTCTGTGTTTGATTTATAATCATTTGAGGGATAGTGAAGATAATCTCTAGAAACTAGCTTAGTTTACGTGTCTTTCCATTCTTAATATATTCTAGGGAACAAAAAAAAATTCTACGGGTAAATTCATTTCAGTTATTTTAATTAGATAATACATAAAACAGTTTTTTTTGTCAAGAACGTCATAGGAAGATAGTGAACTGAATGACACAACTGTTGCTATTTACTGCATGAAACATTGGCTTACTACATCTGGGTAAATAACTCCATAGTTTTCTAATGGAGTTTGACTAAGCTGAACATGAATTTCTCTTGGCTCAATATCCCTACTGATAATTATGATAGAGTTTTAAAAGTGAAGATACAGAGCTAAAATTGTGAACGACAGACCACAAATAAAGGTGACGTCAACTAACAGAGACACACTGGGCCAAAACCAAAGAAATGAGATTAAGCAGAAACGAGTTTCAAGTTCTGTTTAGGTTCAGAAAGTCGGCCACATGTGAGTGAGCTGGCTTGGCCACTGTACAGATGGCAAAGTTCTAGGATTTCCATTCGATGACAACCAGCAAATAAGCCAATAGGATGATGTGGCTGTTAGGAAAATAATGGAATCTTAGTTTTGTGTTAGTGAAATATTCTGTCTAGCACAGTGGAAGCAAGAGAAAATACAATTTCACCAAATGCTGTTCTAGCAAGACAACTTCTGGAACAAAGTGTCAGATTCTTTCATTGTATCTTAAGATTTCTTTAATGTGAATACATTTGGAGGATAACACAGAATTCAGGAAGCCAGCTTTTAAAGCGACTCTGGAAGTATAGAATATTATTTTCCTACAGGAGAAAGAGACCAAAAAGATATTGTACAGCATCTTTGTCTTTTGTTTAAGAAGCCAGAGAGGTAATCTAGAGTATTAGGTTGAAGTTATAGAGTGAAAACTTTTACTCTTAAATAAAGAACAAAATAGTATTATGTCATCCAATACACCGCTAACATGTGAGGATGGGGTCTCTTTTACTAGAACTGTTTAATCCAGAGGATTCATGCCAGAGTGAAACTTTGGAACAGATTTTTTATCAGTTAATCTGTTCTGCATAATGAATTACCTCAAAGATTGTAGAGTTGAAATAGTAATTTTATTTTGCCTGTCTTTTTGAGTCAGGAACTTGGGGGTCTGTCTTGGAGTCGGATTTGAGGTATGTTAAGTGGTTGCAGTTAAATATTAATAATGAATGGGTCTACAACTCTATGACGACTTTCCTGGATTGAAAGTCCAAGATGTCTCTCTCACCTGGCTGGTAGATTTTTCTGGCAGTGGCCGAGTTAGCTGGAGCTGCCAGCCAGGGCATGCACATGTGACCTCTTCGTACATTCTCAGCTTCCTAGCCATATGGCTGGTTTAGAGGATTTGGATTTTTTTACATGGCAACATTCCCCCATTGTGCAGTGTTGAAGCTGTGTTACTCCCTCTGTGAATAGCCTCAAAGGTCACAGGTCATTTTGGCATTTGCGAGTGAGTCAGAAACCTGTGGAGATGCATTAGCTGGGTGAGGGACACTTGCCATCCTTCACAGAGGCGTGTTCAAACTTTCTGGACATTAAAAAAAAAAGAAAGAAAACAGTTTACCATTAATTAGCTTCCACATTTAAGTCTCTGATTTATATGACACTTATTGGCAGATAGCAAAGAAAACAGAATTTTAGTATCTAAACAATTTGGGTTTATATTTGGGCTTTCATGAAATTGTTGATCCCAGGAATGATGTCTGATTTGATTTAAATGCACATGCGTCTACTGGATATCATGAAAAACTCACTACTCAAGTTGTGATTTCTCCCAAGTAGCTTGTTGGAAATCGTGCAATTTATTAACAAGACTGTAATAAGGCAATGTGATAAATCAGGAAAGTTCAGCTGGCTTAGGGCAGGGGGAGCCATGATGAGACACATGTACAAGTCGCAATTAAAGATCGCTTGAGGTTTCTACTCTTTCTTGTCTTTTTGGATAGAAACATATTGGAAAAACTTTTTAAAAATGTGTTTAATCACAGTGTGTTGTGGAAAATAAACTTGGAATCTTGTGCTTTCTGCAATCCAGATTTATGTTCATTCAGGTCAAGGCCTAAACCAGAGCCTGATCTCAATACCTGTAGCCACTAAAGATAGTGTGTACGAATGCTCACTTCCTGCCATTGGCCTTAGTTGCAAAAGGCCTCAATCCAGACCTACTGTTGCCCTTGCTTTCCATTAGAATGTGGTGTTTCCTTTGGGCTTTCCTCATGTCTCACCCTGGACATATTTCCTCTGCTGCTATAACTAGGTGTTGTGGTTAGGATATGGAGTGTCCCCCAAAAGTCTCATGTATTTTAATGGAACCATGTGATGTTGGTGGATTGCGGTCTGGTCTGGAGGGGTGGATTGCAGTTAAGTTAGGATTAACGGTGTGTAGTGGCCACACCTGGATGCAGGAGGGACTGGTTACTAGGTGGAGACCTGAAAGGATACATAAGCTGCACCTGCCTTCCTGAGGACTGGAACTAGTCTCAACTAGCCTCAGCGTGTCTTCCTGTTTGTCCGGGGAAGCTGCCTCCATCTCTGTCTCTGCCAAGTACTTCGATTGTTGCCGGCCACCCCTGAATGGACTGTGACCTTCAAGACTGTGAGCTAAAATAAACCTTTCCTTTCCTAAGTTTGTGGGTGTCGGGTATTGAGTCACAGCAACAAAAAAGTAACTAAGACATTAGGGTTTAGTAGGTATTTTTTCTTCTGTACTTCATAATGGCATCTGACCCCTAGCTGATTGTGATTGCTTTTAGAAGGGTAAATATTTTTGTTGGTTCATTGACCGTTTGCATTTCTAGTGTTCTGTACATATTTGTGGCTCAGTTTGAATTGGGGTCCTATTACCTATAATTGAGAGTTAGTGACTAAAGTAAAGAATACTGCTTTCTTTTGCTCGGTGATCCTGCAAGCTGACTTTACTCCAGATCTCTGGTCCTTTCTGTCTTTGTCCAGAACACTCTCAGAGTTCCAGGAACACAGAACTGAAGAGTACTGAAATTACTCCTTATCCAGTAGTGCTAGACTATTATTTTTATTCCTACTCCACTAATTTTCTTTGTTTTGCATCATGGCCTCAAGACTCCCTGAGGAGATTCAGGTGACCAAGAGCACAACATTTGGACCTTTTATAGTTTGTGGTTATGACACCATCATTAAGTCACCAATTCTTTAGAACTCTGCTGCAAACACCTTGTCTGGCTATGGATTAACTAAACTAACCTTAATCGTGCAAGCCCAAATCAAAGCCTGGAAATAATAGCTGGATCTCTGCTCGAGAACTAATGACATGGCATTCCTAGAGCTAATTTTAACTCATCTTCTACTCTCTGGGTGCAGACAATTCAGTGTGAATAAACTTGCTTAAACTGAAGCAAATATTTCTTTGCTCTGAGACCCCAGCTCCTCATCAAATTATACTTTTCTGTCTAGAGCGATATCTGTATAAAATTTACAAAAGCTCACTTTTCTATCCAGCTTTTACAAGATCAGCCTTGTGATGTAGATCCTGTTATCTTTAGACTTGCAGAGAAGAAATCATTCCAGGTGCATCCTATTTCCTAATAATGAAAGTTTTACTTTTAAAATTTATTTATTCATTTGTTTTTATTTATTTGTGATCACAAAATATGTATACTCACCTCTGTAATTGAATCCTCATGTGTACCTAAAACTTCCAGTGGAATGAGCTTTGCAGTGTTGACCTTCAATGTGGCCTTGCCGTCCAGACGAAGGAAAGTTTTTGTGTTCCCTCTGCTGCTTGAGGTCTTCTGCCTCTAAAATTTGGCTTTGTTTAAATCATTGCCCTATTTCAGTAATCCGTGGTTCTAGATTCAAGCTACCATCTGCGGAAGAGGTCTACTGGAGGAATTATTTATAAATACTTGAGAAATATTGTGTATTATGGCACAAAGTGGACAACCTCCAGAGAGGACCAACAGCAGTGTTACCTGGCTCATGTAGCTATCATGGTGTGTGAAGGACTTTGCTTGTCTCGTCCCCACCATGACAACCTTTGCTTCACGTTGAGCTGGTCCACAAAGTCTTCTTGTTCTGCACACCACACATGTGGGCCACAGGTGGTCACTTTTAATTTTAGAGCTCAACTGTAATAAATTCAGTACATTAACATTTCCTTAAGATGAAGTCCTGGAGGCTATCATGGAAAACCCATCAGTCAAGTTCATCCCCACCCTGGCAACAGCAACTCCATTTCTACAAAGCAAACCTTTGTTAGGCCTTTTCCTCAGCATCCAAACTCTTTCTTTGTAAGATGAAATTCTAGTCCATACAATAATACTTGCTTTCAAGCAGTGCGGAAGAACTCAGGTTTTTGGTATTTGGTCGAAACAGTTCCTTCAGGAATACTGAAATGGGCTTTGGGTTTCCTTGGCTTTTTATTGGGACTCAGTATAATAATAATTTATTTATTTATATGTACTAGTCAGAGGAAGACACTCAAATCATTAGCAGAAATTTTAATGGAAACATTGTATTGAAGGCATGGTGTAAGGCTGAGAACATCTGATTTCCATATTCTGGCCAAGAAAAAAGTCTTCAGATGGGGCAATGATAGGAAAATACTAAATAAAATTGGACCAGAAAATCATGAAGAAGCTCACAGAGGTCAATAAGGTAGTGGGCTAATGGACCTGACTGATGAAACTTTGAGGCAGTCCAGTGTTCAGGTGGTGGCATGGGTATTTCTATGCAAAGCGAGCAAAGTTTGAAGAACAAGTTTGGGAAAAAAGAAGTGTGTAAGGTTGGTGTCAAAGATGTGTTGCCAAAGATAGTCGTGACATTAAAGAAGCCAAGCACTTCACACAGTGATGAGAAGAAAGACGCTTTGAAGGCATCTTTTGTTTGTTTGCCGTGTTGTCTCATCTCATTTTTTGGTGTTATATCTAAGCAGAGTTAGCTCAACATCAAGAAGACTTTCCTCTCGGTTTCTTTCTAAGGGTTTTATCATTTTATCTCATTTATTTGGTTCTAGGATTTATTTTTAATTTTCATGCATAGCACAAGATAGGCGTGACTCTCAGGCTTCATTGCCAACTTGACTGAAATGTGCTGGGATTGGACCATGAGGGCATTACACTCACCAGGGGATTGGTCTGCTGTTGTTCATAGCACAATGTGCCAACATATGAGAAAGGGCCTTGTAGTGGGCGGGCCACTGAGTGGGGACCCGGAGCTGCAGGGGCCATGTTGGATGGGCACCTCTCTCCCTGGTGCTCTTCCTTTGTGTTCTGCTTTCTAACTGCTATGGAGTCAATAGCTTAACTTCATTATGACCTTCAGACATGATGTTTCTGCCCTGGACTCAGTAACCATGGACTGAACCCCTGAAAACTGCAAGCAAAATGAGTCTCTCTCTCTCTTTTTTTTTTTTTAGTTTGTGTATGTCAGGAATTTGTTTCAGACATGTGGAAGCTGACCAATATAGTAAGGGTCTAATTTCATTATTTTAAAATTTGTTCTATTATCCCAGCTCCATTTGTTTAAAAATTATTCCTTCTCCTATTGACTTTTTTTGGGTATCCACATAAAAAAAAAATAATTGACCACAAATGTAAAGGACTCTTGATGTTATTCTATTGGCTGATGTGTCTATTTTTTTGCAAATATCATGGTGTTTTGATTATTATAGCTTTGCAGTAAATTTTAGAATTTTGAAGTGTAGGATCTCCTACTTTGTTCTTCTTCTTCAGGGTTGTTTTGGCTATATTAGTTCCTTAAATGTGAATTTTAAATTTTTTTTTCAATTTCTGCATAAAAGTAATTTGAGATTTTGTTGAGTTGCTTTGAATTTGTAGATTTACTATATTTTCCTTCTATGATTGGAAATCAAATCCAAAATTTCTATACTTAATACAGACTTTCTTTTCTGGAATTCTAGAACTGTGTATGTAATAAGCAGCCCAGCCATCTAGGAGGCATTTCAAAATAATCATGTTCAAAATAACTCTTGATGTTTGCCTTCATCTCCATACCGTCTTTTAGTCTTCCACTTCCCAGTTAATAGCGCTTCTCTTTACCTCATAGTTTGTGCTAATGCATTAGATTAAATTCTCATGACAGTAGATGATTTGACATAAAATATTTTATTTTCTTATATTTGGGTACCAGCACAGACTGTTAAGGTCTAGTGAGGATCTCCTTTGAGATTGAAGATGACCTGTTTTGTTTTGGCATCCTCATCTGTTGCAGAGAGGGCATGAGGAATTTCTGGAGTTCTTTTTAGAACAACAGTAGTTCTGTTCATGAGGGCTTGACCCTCAAGACCTAATCACCTCTCAGTGGGTTTCTGCATCTCAGTGGGGGGTTAGGATGTCTACCTATGAAAATCGAGGACACAAACCACCTCAAGTATCCTCCTGTATCTGATCTTCCACAGAGTGGCCAAAATCATATATAGGAGAAAAGATACCCTCTTCAATAAATCATGCTAGGAGAACTGGTCATCCACATACAGGAGAATGAATCTAGACTCTCAGTTATTCCCAAGTACTAAAATAAAATCAAGGTGGATCAAAGACATGGATATTAAAATGGAAACACTGAACCTTCTGGAGGACAAAGTAGGTACAATTCTTGAAGGGATAGGTGTGGGCAAAGACTTTGTTAATGGGACATCTGATGCAAAAGAAGTAACTCCTTGAATGAACAAATGGGATTATACCAAATTAAAAAGCTTCTGCGTAGCGAAGGAAACAGTACACGATTAACAGGATGAAGAGAGAACCAATAAAACGGGAACATTTTTTACTACCTACATCTTAGGCAGGGGGCTAAGAAGTAGACTATACAAAGAATCGAAGACTAATAGATCCCTCAAAATCAAAGACCCACTTAAAGATGGGCAGTTGAAGTAATGGACAGTTCTCAGATAAGAAATATAAATGGCCAGCAAATATAGGAAAAAAGTTCAGCATTCTTAGCCGTTAGAGAAATGCATATCAAAACAACACTGAGATGCCATCTTATCCCAGAGGGAACAGCGTGTATCAAGAACTCAGATAGTAAGAGATGCTGGCAAGGATGGGGGAGGGAAAAGAAACCCTTTTACATTACTAATGGGACCTAAACTGGAAAACAGTATGGAGATTCCTCAAAAGATTGAACATAGCCTTACTTCTGGGTAACTTTCCAAAAGAATTAAAAACAACATAAAAGAGATACATGTATACCTGTGTTTGTGGAAGTATGACTAATAATAGCTGAATTGAGAAAGGTGCTGAAAAAATCCTTCTGTAGACAATTGGATACAAAAAAGAATGTGGTGTATGTACACAATGGTGTACTATTCTTCCATTAAAAAACAGATTTTTGTCAGTCATAAGTTTCAGACCATCATGCTTAGTGAAGTGGGACAGACTCAGAAAACTAATATGAATTCACACAGTCTCTCTGAGAAATCCCAAATACAAATAAATACTAGAGTCAAATAGATAAGATGTTGGGAATCGCGGGTGTGCGTGGGAGGGAACAATAGGGGTAGAAGGAAGGAGAGGAAAGGAATGTGAAATTGATGCAAAATATATGCACCCACAATTCTGAGGTTCGATGTGACCATTGTGTATTGCTTATATATGCTAATAAAAATGGAGGGAAAAAAAAGAAATTTGAGGAGACACAAATTTCAGTCTATTAGAGACATTTTCCCTTTTGTCTAGGGAGAGTATTTTTCCATTAACATAATTTGAATGCATATCTGCATTTTTAACTCTTTCTTTTCTTTTATGCCTGTGAAAAATTAAGCCTCCCATCCTTAAAAATAAATAGGTATTAGGGGAGTTAAGTACTTTTGATCAATTTTTGAGCTAAATAAGACATTTTGAGCGCAGCTCTCCTCGATTGTTTTCATATAATTGTGCATAGTATTTCTATCCCATTACATTTTGTTTTTGCAGACAGATATCACTAGATACTGCATACTAAGTATATATCAAACCGAATTTCATAATTTTTGTTCAGGGCAAGCAATGTGCAGGGAAAAGAGTAATAAATTTAAATGATGGAAATCCTATCAGTGTAAAGAAAATACAAGCTATGCACAGCTTTCTATGTCAAGTGTGGTTTCAATGTTAAATGCAGCCTTTCCTTCCAATGACTTAATGAACAGGTGGAAGAGCTGTTATGATGGTTACTCTCTATATTCAAACTGACTGGGCATCGGGAAATCAGTAAGGCACGCTTCTGAGTGTGTGTATGTGTGTTCCTGAGGGGGCTGTCATGTGGGTCATCGAAATAAGGTGGAAGACATGCTCTGAGTGTGGGTGGCATTGTCCAAGGGGGTGGCTGTCCAGATGCAAGAATACACGGGCGAAGCCAGCCTGTGCTTACAAGCTTGATTCTACTAGAGCAGGTTCTGCTTTCCTTGCTGCTATGGCACTCTTCAGTCTCTCAAACCAGGCTCACACCAGAGACTCTTTGGGGGCTTCCAGGCCTCTAGCCCCACATTTGGGCTACATCATGATTTCTTCTCGTTCTAAGCCATTGAGATTCTTGAACTGAGCAGCTATGGGCTTCTCTGGGGGACTTTCTAGCCTCTGCCCTCTAAGCCAATCTAAAATACCCGTTTCTATATTTAGATCCATTGTGTTGGTCTATTACTCTAATGGGCCGTGACAAAAAGTAGCTATGAAAATTTTAAAAAGGATAAAAAGATGTGAAGTTCTTTATTGTAGTAATGACAACAGACAGATAAAAAGTGTTCTGAGGTACAAATCATTATTTGAAATTCTTCATGGATATTTGGGTGCCAAAATTATCTGATTATGATATTGTGTATACATGTGTATACCTTCCTTAGAATAATTAAAAGAAAGTGTAAAATACATCCTGGCCCTTTACATAGTTAAATGTTTAAATAGTAAAGTATTTCCAAGGAGTATGGTGGACCATATATCCTATTTTGAGAATTCCCACCAGCTGATTAGTGAGTGTGTCCAGTATTTAACATGAAGTACTGGAAAAATCAACAGCCATGAGCTTATATTCAGTCTGTCTGGACAATTCTAGAACTTGTCACAATCTTGGCCCCAAAGGAAATTTCTGGGAGGTACGTGTCCAGGAGACATCATTGAGTTTTTCCGTTATCCACGGACCGACGTCTGCTTCATTGAGTCAGAGGACTGGCGGAGCCCACAGCAGCGAGTGCATCCATCTTCTTACCCTGCCGAGTGGGGCCACATTTCATTGCTCAACCACAGACACATGAGAACCGTGCTGGTTCTGAGCGCTCTCTGGAGAACGCTTCACAAACTCACCCATGCATTCTTGTGTCAATCGACTCTCCCTCGTTAGGGAATTCTTCCTTCTGTTTATCCTCTGAAGTTTGAGGCTAAGCCTGCTTTCACTATTATACTCCAGCAGAGATGAGATTTAAAAAAGGATTACCCTATAATCATGGTCATGAAACACGTTTCTCCTTTGTTTTCTCTGTTTTACAAAAGAATCCGAGTTTTTTTTAATGTTCTCTGATTGACATACATGCATCTTGAACTTTTCCTAGAGCTCTTGAACGTTTTCATACTTTTGTACAACAAAAATTATATTTGTATGGTGTAAAGAATTTGGCTAGAGGCCAAAAACCCATGAAAAAGTAGATTCTTTTATGCACAGACTACTGTTCTTTCTTCTTTGTGCCAACAAACTTCTTCCTAGTTCTCTAGAACAGTATTTAGCAGCTCTGCACTACACACTTTAAACAAGATGTATAGAAGTATGGTTGTTTGGAGGAAGATGGGAGTTTTTAGGGGCAAAGTAAATGCTTTTATTATTCCAGGTCCTTGAAAGTGGGAATCAAAACCATGTTGGGCTTCCCAGTCCTCATGGGCAACATAGTTGTCTACTACCTGTTACTCTGTAAGCAGAAGTGTGAACGCAATTGAGCTTGTGGTCATTTCTGGACTTGCTTAAGTGTTTTTGGTGGTGCAAGCACCAACCGTTATGGCCACCTGCTGCTGGTTCCAACACCAGATTGTGCAGGTCATAAATTCTTCTGGCTTGGACTTCTGCTCTCTGAGTGCATCCTATGACTCTGGCCAAAGAACACTCCTCACCTCCTTAAACACCCACCCTGTAACTTACTTATAAAAATAATGGAGCCAGCACTTACTGGGAGCTTAGAATATACAATGCATTTTGCTAAAGGCCTTATGGTAGATTACGTAGTTATATTCTCTCAACCGTGTTATCAGGTGGGTACTGTTTGCTATACATTTTAGTGATGAGAAAATTGTAACAGAAACTTAGGGACCTTTTTCAAAGTCCACTCTTAAGAACTCATATAACTAACTTTTGAAACCATGTTCTTCCCCAGTGCCATAAAAGTAAATGCTTTCTCTATGTTTTCTGTTTATTGAAATCCTTCCTGTTTGTGGTAGATCCCTGTTTATGACTGTAAAAGTCTGTTGCACTTTATTTGTCACTTTTCTGTATGTTCACACTGTTTGCAAAGTTACATTGCGTATTTCTCTTCACTTGCTGGGATCCACTCCCTGCTTCCCTGTTCCTGTGATTGATTCTTGGCCAGCAGAATGGAGAAGCATCAACAGGTAGACAGCACCTTTATAGGCGTTGGGCCTTTCTGTTCTCTCTTTCTGAAATCTGTTTATTGTCATGTAAATGATTCCAGATTAACCCACTGGAGATTGTGCACCTGGAGTCCCATCTGTATTCATCAGCTTTCCCTTTGCCCATAACTTAGAAGAGGAGAGGGCTTATTTAGCTCATGACTTCAGAGGGGGTGGGGAGGGTTCAGTCCATGACTGATTAGCATCAAGGCAAGAACACCATGGCAGAAAGGCATAGCAGGCATAGGTCACAGCAGCATGGAAATAGAACAGAGGAATAGTACCAGAGAGAAAGGGGTGAATGACCCCCAACGTTACATTTCTATAATCTACCCAAACACATCCAGAAGTGTGCTGTACTCATTACTCTGGGCAACTCACATACCAGACATTTTTACACAAGCAAGTTTACCTGTCCCACCATATCGGGCCATTCTAGTTCAGTCTGTAAAAAGTCATGGAGAGTCCAGCTTAGGCCAAAAGAAACCCTCTCTAATCTGCAACTAATCCTGAGAACATATGTGAGCCTAGAAGGGATCGCAAAAACTGACCCTAAACAATGAAAGTGAGCTTTTACTGTTTTAGGCCATTGAATTTAGGACGTTTTCTTATGTAATTGAATGCATCATTATTTAAGTTATGGTTAGTTGACTGATCTTCTCATTTTTATCTCTCCAATTAGAAATTATTTTTCCTTCCATAATTTTAATATTATGCCTCCATGATAGTATTTGATAAGGTATTTATACCAGCTTCAAGAGTAGGTCATGGATTTACCACTACAACCATTTCAAAAACAAGACCTCAGATAATACACATACTTTCATTGATATAAATACACTGCCATGGAGACATAATATTAAAATTTTGTGTACAAAGCATCCTGGTACCACAGTGAACCAAAACTACAAGATGAGAATTAAATCTAGCAGAAATTTTTGCTCTGAATCCCAAGGAAGATATTTATCTAATTGGAAACTTTCTGAATGCTTTAGATCATACCTGTTCTGAATATCTCAGATCTCTAAATTTGAATATCTGTATACTTTATCTGTCTTTGTTACTAGAATATAAATTTCTGGAAGGTAAATTCTCAGTCTTATTTCTCTGTGTATCTCTCATGGTCTCAAAAATGAAATTATGCTGCAACATTGTACCAAACTGGTAATGAGCTGCTCTTTTATTAGAAGTATATTTTATGCCCAGATTTAGATAAAGCTAACAGAATTCTTGCTTCTGATTTTACAGTAATATCAAATGTGTTAACCTTCACATATCCTATTAGGCAGTACAGACAATAAAAATGTGTGAAAATTTGGAGCAGGGTGTTTTTCTGAAGTTGAGATACATGCCTCTCCATTGTTACCAAAAAATAATAATAGTAAAACAAAATAAAACAGAACCAAAAATAACAAACAGAATTAGTTTATGTAGTTTTAAAAAACCAAGCCTGAGATGGCAATATTTTAAAAAATAATTTGTTGAGTAAGAACTTAGAGAAATGTAGGTGAGAGGGCAGAGGGAGGAGCTAAGCAGGTGCGTCACCTGGTTGACCACTGTTCCCAGCCTGATTCCACGGGGAGCTCTGGAGCCCAAGTTACAGCAAAGAGTTGATTCCTCCTCGGGGCAGGTGCCTTAACTACCCATGCAGCTGCACAGGCTTGTTGTGTGAGTATGTGTGTGTGTGTGTGTGAATGTGTCATGTGTGTGTTTGTGTGGCTTCCAAGTAATATTTATTCTCTAGCATCACTCGTAGATTCTTTATGAGTTATAACACTTATATTATTTGGAGAACTGCCGCAATGGCCTAGTGGTCCTGCATCTAGCAGGGCGTTTTAGATTTTCTTGCATATTACTTGGGAAGAAATGAAATCACAGCCTTTTCTTGTTCAGAAATTCACAAGGTTAAAAGTTCCAGCTGCGTTTATGAAGTTTAGGGTAGAGGAAAGTGCAGTCGGCTCAACAATGAGAATATGCATGTGTTTGTGTGTGTATAAGCAAAGAAAATATAGACACAGAGAAACATATCCATAAATATTTGTAAACACTCTTTACATGGAAGTAGACTCAAAAGCCAATGTATCCCACAATGCATAGCATAAGTCCTGGAAATATTTCTTTCCCAAATAGGAGCCACGATTATGAAAGATCTGTGATATTAAAAATATTTAGCTTTAATAATTATAAGCAAAAAAAGTTGAAGAATACAGTGTAGACTCTTTTGAGACTTTTTGTTTCCTGAATTGGAACTTGAGAAGCTTTCAAGGTTTCTCCAGGTCCCTATTTCTTGGATTCTTTTATCATCATGTGTGCAATGCATAATAATTACATCGATCTTGGGGAGCTGGTACGTATACAGATCACATCTTGATTATTTTTTGTTCTCTTATGTCCTCCCTGCCAGTCCCTCTCCTCGAGTCAATAATGATGTGTATGAGTAAGTGTCACTTACGGCACTCACAGGAGTGATGGTTGTGCACGGAAGATAAACAAGAACCTTCTCTTTAAGCACCGACAGACAAATCAGGAACAAAGAGTCCCAAGGATAGCTCCAATTACAGTAAGAGGAAAGTTTCTCAGTTCTTTTTCTTTTCTGAAAACCACCCTTTGTGGTTTTTATTGTTTGCAGTAGGTTTTTTCCACTGTAGTTAGAACACCTAAAATGAGAAGAGACTGTCAGGCTGCTTCCTGGTCAGCTTGAAGTGCCGAGTGGAAATTTTCAGAAGACACAGCTCCACAGAGGACAGAAAGACAGACCGAAGGTGATGAGGGGACTGGTGGGTAGCCAGAGTTTAGAGATCAAAAATATACATCTGTAGAACCTGAAGGAAAATGGCAAACTCTGTGTGCAGTGATAGCTCCAGAAAGATATATTTGTGTATCATCTCCCAGGGTGTAAACCTGTCTATAGGCTGAGACTGTTCAATTTCTGGTGTTTAGGCTTCATGTTTCCTATAAATCTGAGGCTGAAGCAGCCAGTTAATCATGTAGAATTTCTACTTGGCTGTCTCATAGGCATCTGGAGGTAAATGGGGCCAAAGCAGAGCCCCAAATTTTGCTCTCAAGCCTGGCTCTCCTCTGCCGTTTCCATGTCTGTAAACAACAGTACTGCCCACCCGGTTACCAACGCCAGATGCCTGGGAGTCATTCTTGACTTCTTTTCCATCATCTTCCACATACAGTTCATCAACAAGTCCTGTCTTCTCTCTCTCCAAAACATGTCCCATGCTCTTCTGTTTTCCTCTATCTCGAGAAGTCTCACTGTATCTCAACCCTCACCATCTTTTTCTCAGAATCCTGCTACAGTAGCTTCCAGGTTGATTTCCTCATTTCTGCTCTTGTCTCTATAGCTTTGTCCACATCAGAGCCAGAGGGAGATTTTAAGAACCTAAAACCAGGTCGTGTGGCTTTTGCTTAAATTCATTATTCTTAGGATGGTGCGGCTTAGACTTATCTTGTCCCTCAAAGGCTTATGTGTTTAAGGTTCTACTGAGATGTGGTGAACCTTCTTTGAGGTGGACCTAGTAAAAGGCCTTCAGGTCCTTAGGGTGCCCCCTTGAAGGGAATATTGGAACCCCTTCCTGTTCCTCTCTCAGCCTCTTTCTTGCTACAAGGTGAGCTGCTTGCTTTATCATGTACTCCTGTAATAATGGGCTGTCTCACCTCAAGGCCAAGAGCGACAGGGCCAGTGGATCACAGGCTTCAATCTCCCACCCTGTGACCCAAAGTAAATTTGTTCTCTTTTTAGGTTATCTCAGGTGGTTATTACAATAAGAGAAAGCTGATGAACACATAGAAGAAACTTACGTTCCATTCTGTGGAACAAAAATGCCTTCACCATCTGACTTAGGCTCCTCCTCACGTCCAGTTCCCAATCTTAATTTTATAGCTCTCAGAAAGTCAAACCACACTCACTCCCTAAGGCCAGTACCATTTTCTGTACTCTTTCCTCTACTTGGGATATATCAGTGTATTTCCATGTGCTGATTCAAAGCAGGAGCTTGCTGTGTTTGTACCATAACATCTTATTAGTTTTTATTGAGCAATTATTACATATTTATTGTCAGTGATACCACGATGTATTATTCTGTGAGGATACATAAAGCTACCTAATTCTGTCTCATGGAACTTCAGTCTTGGAAGAGAGGATGTCCCCTGGACCCACAAGGTATAGGTGATTTTCTTACAAGAGCTGTTGTTTCAATTTGAACAGGCACAATCACTTAAGCGCACAGTCAAAATAGTCTTCCTTTTGGCCCCTGTTTCTTCTTCTCTCATTCTTCACAGCAAGCTGATATCTGACTTTCAGCCTAATAGCCAAAATCTCGACCCTGTTAACCTTGTCTGTCTGACAAATTACATTCATCAGAGTCAACTGAATATAGAAGTCTTTCTACATGACCTTTGGAAGAAAATAGCTCCTAGCAATTAAAAAGTAGTAATTTATAATCATCGTGTATTGACTACAGTTGGTCATAATATTTTTAAATAACCATAGAAACACATGACTAACAGGTTCTACATGATTACTTCCAAGCCTCCTTCCAGCATGGAGGGAATCACATAACGTTTATAGTCTGAACTAGGTGATGGCAAGTATTACTTACGTTGAGATACAGAAACTAGAGCTGAGGCTCTGATTCCTTAGTAGATTACTTTACAAGGACAGCCAGCCACACCTCACAGCACTGGGGTGACTGATGACTGATGCAGCCCTAATCCAACTGTGCCTGCTTACTTGAGAAAAAGGGTTCAGAAACAGTGCAGATATTTAAAATAGAATTATTTTTATTCCATCCTATGAGATAGTAGAGGTAATCTCTTTTTTCTTTTTTAATGAATAAATTAATTTTATGGTTTTTAAATACGTTAACTACCAATTCAATAATACTTGGAAACATAGAACCATCTCCACCAATTCTGACCTCCTTTCCCCTGCCTCTTACCCTTGCCCCACAGCTTCCTCCTGTCCACCTTTCAGAGAATTGCCCTTGACCTTGAAGTCCATCACCCCTCTTCCTGCCCTCTCTCTCATGTTGGGATCTTCTTATGCAATTATTTTGGTGAATTTCACGAAAGAGAAACCCATTGACTATCTTTTGTGGTTGGTCCATGTCCCTGAGCATCATGGACTCAAGGTGGCCCCATTTTTTTGAATGCTTTATATCTGTCTGTCTTCATGGCTGCATATTATTCTTTTATTTATAGATACCAAACATTTGTTATCCTTTTCTCTGCTGAAGGGCAAGTAACTAAAACAGAACTATTCACCCAGAATCAATATAAACGCAGCAGGATTTCGGTACAACCGTAATTGAGTGAAACCGAGTATGAGTGCTACCAGCCAGCAGTGGGACCAAATGTTGAAGGATGGCTGCGATTTGAGAACGTTAGTTTTGCTGTTAATTAAGCTCGTCCTATGAAATCATACTGAGAAGTACATTGTCCCACACCTGTCACCAAGGGATGACTTCAGGGGCCGGAAGTGAGGCTTGTCTGGCACAGAAATGTCATGAATCCAAGTGGGTTTTATTAATTTGAAACATTAAAATTTATGTCTGTTTTGATACACTCATGAGATCATATCTGTCCCCACCTTCATTTATCCAACACATTTACATCAAATTTCATAGATTCTGGCTTCTTGGTATCGAGGCTGTGACGGTGAACACAGTACAGTCCTGCCTTGATTATGAAGCAAAATCTAGAAGTTGGGTTATTGGCCTTAATTAATGACAGCAGTACCATAAATAGTTTTAGTTAGTAAACACTAAGGAGTTAGTTGACTTCAGTCCAAATTTAATTAAAATTGTCTATTTATGAATGAAATGACCAAATTAGAGTTTTTGGTAGTTTCTTATTTTGATTTTTTACAAGGTAGTGAAATTTGAGATTTAGAGAATCACTGAGCCTTAGAGAAATTATCTCTATTTCAGAACATTTTTCATTGAAATAGAGATTATATACATAAATATGGAGAGACATTATGATGAAATATATGTATTCATTCTTCAAGGTCAACAAAAACATATGCATCAATTCCTCAAGGGCAGGAATTTTAAATTTTAGGGCCTCTGAATAATTTTAGATTCTTATTTGATACTGGGCGGGCAATAAATGAATGTAAAATGAAATTAAATAAAGTGAATATTTTCTTTTTTAAAAAATAATTTCTCTTTCTTCAATTTGTTACATTTAAGGATCTTAGTGACTACAGGAGTACTGCTTTATTTTAGGCTCTTTCAAAGACAGAAGGAAGATGGAAACCTTCTGTGTATCTGTTCATGTACATATTAATTTCCTCAACTCTTTTTAAGTTGTAGACGTGATTTTCTCTTACCTCTGAGTACCTAGTATGTGTTTATTAAAATCAAGGACATTATTTTATACAGCCACAGTATAATGACCAAAATCTGGGAAACTTATATATTTCCAATAGACTTATCTAATCTATGGGCCTTCTCAGAATTTACTAATCCCCTACTGTTAGTTTTCTAACTTAACGTCCTATCAAAGATTCTATCCCATTGTGTTTCTGTGGTGATAGTTTATCTGGAATGATATTAGGTTCCTCTTGATGTTCCAGCCTCTGGTTCCTCAGGAGAGCACAAAATGATCACCTTGTTGCGTGTCTTCCACTTGTGCTGTGGCTTTCTCATAAGAAACAAACTCTTAGGTCATTCACAATCATTGCATTTCTGGTAGGCTGTGTATTTCTGGCAGGAATACCACAAAAGAGATGCTGCTGAGGTTTTTTTTTTCTTTTTTGCCCTCATTTTGTTGCTATGTATTTATGTGATATATAAGATTTGTGTTGAACTTGAGTAGCGTGTGTGTGTGTGTGTGTGTGTGTGTGTGTAGTGTCAGAAACCCCTTTCCCTCTTTGGCCCTCCCCCCCCTGCCCCATTAGTTCCCACTATCCCCCATTTAGTTCTACAAAATGACTGCATTCTGGTTTTCTCGTATTAGAGAAAGCACGTGATACTTTTCATTCCGCATCTACTCTCTTCACTGAGCATGATGGTCTCAAGTTGCATCCATTTACTTATAAAAACCTCAGAACCATCGGTTTGTATAGATAGTGTACATATACCACAACCTTCGAGGTTTTTTTCTTTTTGATGCAATCTATCAGAGGAAGGAATTTTGAAATTTGAAACTATAAATATCAAGCAGTGAGACTTGGAAAAAATTATACAGCTTCCCTGACCTTCAGTTTCCTCATTTGTAAAATACAAGTGTTAATGCAAGCCTTGTACCATTACTAGAGGATTATATGTTATGATTAGTTAAATTATGTCTGCCACATAAGGATCAATCAAAGTGTGTTGTCTGTGTTTCCCTTCGTCTTAGAATTTGGGCATAGGTAGGCCTTTAAAATTATGGAATTGATACAGAGGTTTCGTAATACCTTACCAAAAATTAGCAGAATTCCTGTGATTTATTATTAGTTTTGGCAAAATGCTTAGGAGTAGGGAGAGGAGACTGCAATGATTGTTCTGTGTGACGTTTAGGATTAACTGACTCACTCAGGCCAGTAGACTAATTCTGTCCACGATAACTCAAAAAACCCAGGCTTCATTATCCAACAACACAGTCAATGCACAATTCATTTTTCCATCTAACATCCACAAGCCCATTTGGATGAAGGAAAAGTGGCAGGTCTGGAAGGCTGACTATTTGGAAAAACAGCCGAAAGCTATATGTGAGGTTCTCAGTCACACTAATCTCCCTAAGTAGAACTATACTGATTCCCAGTGTAGTCTTTCTATATGTTTTCTCATTCTAGTTTAATCGAATATTGCCTGAAATACTCTTAGAAAAGGTCATTAACATTTTTTTTGTAGTTATATGGTCACAGTAAAATTTGGCACAAGGTGTAGAGATTTTCCATCTACATCCTCCCCCCCACTCCCCACCATGAGTAAAGTCCCTTTCACTTCTGAAGTCCAACAATGGAGTGGTACATGTGCTACAATAGATGAACCTGAAGTGATATAATTAACACTCAAAGTCCATACTTTTTATTAATACCAGAGCTGTCTTGATGATTTACATTCTGTAGATTTTGACAAGTGTATAATGATTCATATCTACTATTTTGGCATTAGACGGAACACTTTTACTGCCTCAACACTGTGCTGTATCTCCTACTCATCTTTTCTGTTCCCCGACCTCTGGTAAGTACTGGCATTGTTATTCTGTCTATATACATGTTTACTTTAGATTGTCATATAATGAGCCTGACACAGTATGTGCTCTTTTTCAGATTAGCCAATATGAAATCTGTCTATAATGTTCCACTTAGCCATATATTTAAGTTTCCCTCCATGACCTGATAATCCATGTCTTTTTGGTGTTGAATACCCTTCCATTGTCTGCAACACACACACACACACACACACACACACACACACACACACACACACACAGAAATAAAACAACAAATCAAAAGCAGAATTAGTATTTGTTTCATCAATTATAAAATGCTGTGCTGTGGACAAATAGAGCTTTAAAAACAGCATGGCTCATTAAAGGGCCCTGACAAAAGCTTTACAAGTTAAAAGAAAGAAAAATTACAAGAGAAAACAAATACAGGTCTTGGGTCATAACCCATGTGAGAAGTGGTGTAGAGGTGGGGATAATGTACATTTCGAAGCCACAACACCCTGAATTCAAATCCTGACAATTTAATTTTAATTTTTTTTCTGTAGGTCTAGACAGATGGTTCACTTTTTAAGGATGTTATTTTTCTCCTTTTTCATGCATTATTTATAAGAATTAAACTAGACACTGAACTTTGTGTCCAATTCCTTTGGAAGAGGAAAAGAAATTGTAAAATATAAAATAACTGGTAGTATTCCATCTCCGTTTTAGAAACTTCATGTAGTCAGCACTACTCACTGGTGAGTTAGTTGCCTATCCTTTCCTTCTTCTAGTAGCAGATCTGTGGAGTTTCCCATGGCGCCCACAGGGAGGAGCAAAACACTTCAACCTCCCAGCACCAATGGGTTGTGACAGTGCTGGCCAGCTTGTTAACATCCTCCATCTGAAATATCTGTCTCTCAGCCCAGATGGTTGGCAGAGCATAATCTGCAAGCCCTCCGGAAAGCTCCCTGTGACATCTGGAGATGTACTGATGCTTGAGGTCCTGACGCAATCCATCAAAGACCAACGCGGCAACCGCAAGTCTGTGCTATCGTCTGCATAGCATTCGACTGCGCAGCTCTGGAGCCAAAAGTACTTTGGCAGATTCAGGAACAAGAAAGAAAACAAGATGAAGGTGGTTCCAAAGTGACCCTAAACCCACCCGATACCTTGCTCTGACATTGTTCAATGACTCGGAGGCTTGTTGCTGGTTTTCTAGAGACTCGAAAACAACCCTCTCATGGATCCGTGCGGGTGATTTATGTGCAGTAGAGGAATATCACAACACCAGTTCTGTAGCCAGAGAAGGGATTGTTAACCTGGGTGTGTTGCGTTTTGGTTTGTCAGTTATATAAGGAAGCTCTCGACAGTGTGCTTGTCCCTCAATATTAAACACCTGGCAACTTGCCACATCCTGTGGAGCTGAGATCTTGCTTTTGATTGGAAAAGCAGCATCGTGGTTGGGTTTCTACTTAAGTGACTTCCAACTGCTTTGAATTGCCTCGAGTTGAATGAAAGTGTGTTTTACCAGGTGTTTTCCAAGCAAGGTTGCTCAGAAATCTTCCAGAGAAGTTGGGAACTGATTTGCTCATATGTAGACTCCTGGCTGGACTCTCCAATCTCTAGAAACACATAATAAAAGCAGAAAGACATATAAATCTACAATAAACCAGTTCTTTATATTTTTATGAGAACAGGCTATACCTATATCTCGACATGAGAAAAAAAAAGGAAATAGTCATTTAATTATGTCATAGCCAAATAATGGAAGACCAGAAAGCAACTCCTTATTACTCCAGGGCAACTCTTTTTGCTAAAATACAAGTAAAAGGAAGCATCTTCTTGTGTGGGCTCAGGCATGAGGCAGCTTGATAAAGTGGAAGACACTGATGGGAGAATTCGTTCATCCTTCTCTGCAGTAGAGATTAGCGTGCGGTGTCCTTTAATTAGGGATGGTGTGCTCATGAGCATTTGGAAGAGGGAGGAGAAGATCATGATTTTCAGGGGGAAAATGTAGCTCACTCAAGTAGTGGAGTGCTGAGACTAGATGTTCCTTTGTAGTCGACCTGTTTTGGATGAGAGGGTTGCATCTTTATAATCACGATTTGATCAATCATCAGATTGTTTCTTCAGTTTTAGCATTGCTCAAGGAAAGCATGTGGTAGAAGACCTCTCTCTCTCTCTTTTTTTTTTTTTTTTTGAGACAGTGTCTCACTCGGTATTTCAGGTTGTTCCTAAACCCACAATGGAGCCCAAGCTGGCCTTGGACTCATGGCAATCCTCCTGTCTCAGCCTCCCAAGCACTGGGATTACAGGCATGTGCCCCCATGCCCAGTTTATGTGGTGCTAGGGAATCGAACTTGGAAACTTAGTGCTTGATTTAGCACTTGCTAGGCAAGATCTTTAACCACTGAGCCATTAATCCAGCCTGAAGACCTCTTTTAGAAGCAGTATGAACAAATGGAGGAATTGGTTTTTTATACCAGAAAGGAAATTTGGGCATCATAGGACCCACCACACTACCTATTGATTTTTTTCTTACAAATGAGTCTTTCATCCAGAAAGATTACTGCTGTCACTTTATTTTTTAAATCATTAAGTGATAATCAAAAATGATAATTCATAGATGTGTGCTATATTTAAAATGATATTGAGTCAAGCATTTCTACATAATAATTGAATGTTTCTGTACTCCTTGAAGTCATCAAATATACAAGGTGTTGGAAATACTTCATGAACAAAACAGAGTGTCTGTCTCCATGGAGTTCATCTAATCAAATGCAGTTAAAGTAGAGACAGTCGGAGCATTTTAAAGGAAATTCATGTACCTGCTGTATAACTTCTATGTGATGACTTCAGTCCTTCTTAGCCTAATCCCCTGGACTTTGTTTTTGCATCTGAGTATCGATTAGCACCCCTTTTTGGATTGAACCTATTGGCGATGTTGAAATCCCCATTAGTTTTTCTCCACTGCTTCCCACAAACCCTCAAAAGCTTTAGTCTAACATATAGTATTATGGGGCGTAGGGGTCTCCATCCCGCGGGGATCCCCAGAACAGCTGAGGAGGGGTCAGACGACAGAATACACACTCTGGGAGCCCATTTCCGTGAACACAGCCTCACTTTTTTTTAGGAAGTACAGGGCTTAAATAGACTAGGATAATACGGAAGTCATCTTGGGCCAATTAGCAAGCCCTTAACTAGCAGGGTCGCCCAGGAGGAGGGGAGGAGTAGAGGAAGGAGGACGGGGCTTGCCAATCAGCAGTTGTCACTGGACAAGGTGGCGCAAGGTGTGCCTCTCGAACGCCATCTAGGGTGAGCTAGCGGTGAAGTGAGCTTCTACCGGGTTGTCCGGGACTAGTGCTAGATGGGCTTCAGCACCACCCGAATCCCCTACAAAGGGGGATAATATTTAAAAATGCAAAATACAGTATCAAGAAATATTTAACCCCCCAGTATTAATGCTTTAATGTCATAAATGGAATTACAAATACTAATGATGTTTTATTTTAATTTCTAGATACTGATTCAACTTTTATTTAAATTATTCACTCATTTATGTCATAATTGACTAAACATTCTAGTTAAGATTTATATGAAAGGCCACAGTCTATACAAGCCACTTCTCCCTGACTGACACCGAGTTGGTGAGCAATGGTAAATCCCAACTTATAAAGGGTGAAATATTGAAAATATGCAACACAATCCTTTCTGTTATTAACCCTAACTTATTAACTCCAACTTACGAAGTGTGTGCAGATTGGCCTGTGATTTGAGACTTCAACAGAATGTTTTCCTCTTTTTATCATCAGGTGGGTCAACTGCTTTATTACATGGCATGATCCAATTGTAGGTTACTGTAATACATATTACTTATACCATACATATTAAATTGTGTATACCTTATATATGTACAATACAATTTAAAAATATAAGTATACACAATATAATTTAAACATATATTTGTTATGTATAAATATTATATAATACTTAAACATATATATGTAGTTAAACATATATATATATATATATTATATGTTTTTTAGTTCTATGTGTATACTTAAGGTGTAAAACATGATGAAGGTGTTATATACAGATGGTAAAAATGTTACTACAATGAAGCAAATTAACAATATTCATTGTCTCATAGGTGTGTTTATTCTTTTTGTGGCAAGATCAGCTAAAATACTGTAAATTAGCTTACATCTCTCATGCGCGTTTTACCTATTTCCTTCATGTGGTACATGACATCTCCAGACCTGTTCATACAATGTATCTGCCACTTTGCATCCTCTGACCTACATTCTGTTTCCTCTTTTGTCCCTGGTAATGTCTATTTCATTCTTTCTGTGTATTTGAATGTATTTTTGATTCCACATATTAGAGAGTTCAGGCAGTGGTTTTTCTTGTGAGTCTGGCTTAAAAGAATGAGACCACCACACAGGTAAGTTGAGGGTTCTTTATCCTAGTAAAATAAGCATGGACCTTCACATATTCTTAAGTTATTTGAGAAGTTCCATAGAGTATTTAGTTTTATTCTGTATGTGTCTTGTTCATTTGTTTTGGGATTATAAATTGAGCACATACTGCTGAAGGAAGAGTTTTGTTGAGAAGAAATTAGGACAAAAGAGAAGTCGTCAAGACATTGACTGCTATCACTCTTATATTCTTTAAACTGAAATGTTTAATTATCCTAGCTTAATTGGCTTTCTACTTGAATTATGATTTTGATAGAAACAAGTGAGGAATAGGATGATAATTTTGGGTTATAATTCCTCTTTTATAAGTGAAAGTATACAGAGGGTCCACTCTGTCAATGTGCCCATGTTGTGGATTGGGGTACATGGTTTTGATCTCTGGTACTGCAGACCCAACTCTTGTTGACTTAAAACAATTATTTATTGCCAATGAATAGTTGAGAATTGAGACTGGATTTAGCAAGGGAGTCTTATTTCTGCTCTAGAGTGTCTAGGGATGATTTGATAACTAGAAGCTGGAGTGTTCTGCAGGTTACTTTATTCACCTATCTGGCACATGGCTGGGACCACCCTAGGACTGTTGATTCAGCCCCACCAGCAATTGCTCATGTGGAAATGTGTCCATCACAATAAGCCATAGAACTCAGAAATCTCTGAATGTGTTGATCATAAAGAAATTCACTTACATTTACATTTTTACATTTTACATTCATTTACATTTCCTAATGGAAGATTTGGAGGTCCTGTACTGAAGCAGAAGGAATGCAACACAGGGAGGCCAAGAAGAATCCAAGTGGTCAGGCCTTGGCAATGTTCTTTCTCCATCTGTTGCTGTTAGGTCTCTTGGTCCAATTGCATTTCTGTATGGCCGTCATTGGCTCATCAAGTTAATAGATCATTTGTGGCTTTGGGTCATTTCTGAAGGCTCCCATGCAATGTACAACTTCAGTTGACTCAATCTGTCATGCTTTTCGCTTTTTATTACTTTATTCTAAAAATAGGGATGTTGATCATGACCATTATGGGGAATGAGAAAATGTACCTCTCCCCATCCCCACACTGTCTGACTTAGTTTTGTTTTGGTCTTAAGAACTTTCTAGTTATTTTGGGAAAAGTTAGCTAACCAATTTTCTCATGATTTGTTTATCTTAGTACAGCCTTAATTTTCAATCATTCCTAAAGAGGAGCTTTGTTGGATGCATAATACTTTCTTGCGAATCCTCTCTCTGACCTTGGAGAATGGCATCCCAGGCTTTGCTGGCCTCTAGAGTTGTTCTTATCGACGAGTCACTTTATTTTCTTGTTGCCCTGAAGACTGACTCTTTGGTTTTGCCTTTTGTCCATCTATTATGTATGCAGATGTGAATCTATCTGAGTTTTGTCAATTTGAGTTTGTACCATTACTTGAACACGTAGGTGTCTTCCTCAAATTTGGGGAGGCGTCTAGCCATTCCTGACTCTAATGTTCTCCTTCGTTTCTACTGCACTCTTATTCATTGGGATCTGTTGCACGCAACATAAGTTGGTTTGCTCAATAGCATTTCACAGGTATGTGACACTAGGTTCACTTTTTTATTCATTCTTTTTTTCTATTTCTCAGACTGACTAATCAAGTACTTTATAAGCAAATTCACAGGCTCTTTTTTTCTGATACCTCAAATTGTATTTTTTTCACCTTCAGAATTTCTATTTAATTTTCTTAAAAATGATTTGTGTCTTTCCAGTTAGATGCATTTTCATATTTTACTTTAATTATTAACATAATTTCTCTAGTTATTTTAATAGATTTGAAACAGCTAATTGAAAGCCTTTTTCTGCTAATGTAATAGCTGGTCCCCCTCAAGAACTTTCTGTGCTGACTAACTTTTAAAAAATATTTAACATTTATCTATGTTCCTTCACATATGTCATTATTATTTGTTGAAAAGTGAACATTTTAGAGAATATAATGGTATAATTGGTATTACATACCTCACTCCCCCAAACCCATTGCTAGGTTTGTTGGTACTGATACTGTTGCTGTTTGATTTTTTCCTCTCATTCATCTTCTATTTTTCTTTTTTAACCATAATTTTATTATGGTAAAAAATTCACATGGCACAATATTTAACTTTTGGTGAATACATGAATTCCAAATTCTGTATCACAATAGAACCACGGGGTTTGGGGAATCAGCAAGCATCTATGTCCACCCCTTTTTCAGAGGCTGACCACTTCTTGAATTAATCCTGTATGACCTGAGAATGTTCTGAAATTTCTGCTTGCTTTACTTTTTAAAAATCTTGGTTAATATTGCTTTATCTTGTGTAAATTTATACAAAAACTCAATTTTATTTCTTTTATGATGTTTGTAATACTTAATCGTGCCATTCATTTTAGTGAGTTAGTGCCTGCATATGGTGTATCTTGATTTATCCCCTTTACTTCCTTCTTTCTATTAATCCTTTTTCCTATCTTTTCAGTCTGATTTTATATTTTCCACTACATCTCCTTTATTTGATTCATTTATCTATTATTAGGAATCACTAAGTAGGATTACATCAAATTAGAAAGCTTCTGTACAGCAAAGGGAGCGACCAACACAGTGAAAATAAATCCTACAGAGTGGGAAGAATGTACTACTGACTCTTCTGATAGAGGGCTAGTTTTATTTTTTAGGGTTGGGTTACCCCTTGGCCTGTGTAATTTAGTAGTAAACCACCAATTGATCAAAAGACTTCTTTAAATGTCGTGCATTTATTTTTCTATCCTCTGCTAAGGGGATATGAGGGGGAAAGCCCACCATCAGGTTTCAGGAAGTTTACAAGACAGATGTAGGCTGCACTTCCTACTTGTGCAAATGTTGAGGTTCAGCCAGAGGTGAATGGCTGAGGTCTTAAACTCTCCTAAGTGTTTCTGAATCACATGGCCCTGCGTTCAGCAGCCCTATTAGATCCCCGGACTGTGTTAGAGCTTTCCAACGTCCCCTCCGGTTCTCCAGCTCTCCAAGACTTCCTCTAAATTTTGTCCAGAATCTAGCTTTCCCTGACTCAGATCACACCGTCTGCAGCATCTGCAGCGCTGTTGGCAGGGTGCTTTTATTTCCAGGAATCCCTAAGGACCAGGATTTTTCTTATATTTAGCTGAGCTCTAAGTCAAAATGGTAATAGAGCCCAGGGAATAGAGATTTTTGGGAAACTACAGGATTGGTCAAAATCTGGCCTGTGCTGTGAGGATATGAGTTAAGCAGAGTTTAGGGGAGCCCGGGCTTTGTCTGTATGATAAGGCTGCTGTCTTTCCAAAGCACCAGGGCCCACGAGGTGGGTGCAGCCTCACCTTAAACCCATGCAGCCCTCTGGCCGTCTTCCTGGGGTCCAGGCCCTTGCCTTATCTTGCAAACTTTTGTTTGTTTGATGATTTTATAATGAAAAGTTCTGAAGTGATCAGTTTTAGTTGTCTCGCCAGTTGTATTGTCCTATTTTTATGAGGGAGTAGATTTGCAGACATCCTTATGCCATTGTTCCCTGAGCCCGTGGAATCCATGTTCCTCAACTTCTTGATGCGTGTTGCTCTGTATCGTGCATTTTATCTTATGGTTCTTCCTGGTCCTGGGCTGTTTCAACTAACATGTGTGTGTCCTTTGATTATGTTGATATCTCCTACATGATTTAAAAAATACTTTTCTTTTTCCTGTCCCCTTCGTTCTGCCTCTGCAAAATCTACTTTCACTAGTTTCCTAGATCTCCTACTATTTCTCTCTCTCTCTCTCTCTCTCTCTCTCTCTCTCTCTGGTTTATTTCCTTTCTGTCCTTATTTTATGAAACGTCTTCTAGATATTATCTTCTGAAATAACTTCGGGATTTTTGAATTTTATGATTCCATATTTAATTTCCAAAAAATTTTCTTTATTAAAAAATAATGTGCTATTCTTGTTTTACAAATACAATAATAATAATTTCTTATTTTTTTCTTGTACAATTCAGTGAACATTTTCTATGAGGTTTTGTTTAATGGATTCCAAGCACATCTACACATCCTTTCTTTATCCTGTTTATTTTGCCCCCACCCCCTTTTTGTAGGTTACGAGTGTCTTCCAATATATGGCATCCATGGTTGTCTGTTTCATATAAAGAATGAAGTGGTAAGACTCTGTGGCAACCGTATGTTCTTTGGTGGAGATTTTAGACCTGTGATCTTTGCAGTAAAGTGATTATTTGAATTGTAAGCCAAATGTGTACCCAGGTAAGTGGGGCAGGGGGCGTGCTAGTGTGCAAATATTATTTTGGGGAGACCCTCCATTTCTTCAGAGAAGAAACATCTTACCATTGGCCTTAGAGCTGAAAATTTGATCTCCATCCTGCTGTATACAGATGATTTTAGTTAATAATCACCTTTTATTTTCTGACTTTAACTCATTTTTCCTATTATGCATAAAGCTGTTTTGAACATCTACCCACAAGTTTTTTTAATTACCTTATAAGATCATTGATAGATACATAGCTAGTCAAAAAAACCCCAGAATCCTTCAAAAGGGAAAAGGCACTTAATCCAATAATACCAATCCGTATGATTGTCACATGTGTTCTTAGTGTGGTATCCCTCAGCATGTATGGAAGCCAGAAATGTTGGAGGTTTTCAAACTTGTGGAATCATGCTGTTTCCTGAGAAATGAGAAAGTTTTGAACTAGATAATTTGAATTATTAGCTTTTCTGTAATTTGGGTACAGTTATACAGTTCTCTTTCTCTGATGCCCCTCAAATTTTCAAGTGAACTGAAGTGAACCAGGTATTTCATGAAATTGATAAAAATCTATACTCTTTTACAAGGGTTATGTCCCTACCTCAGTACCACATAAGCGGTTTGTTTAAATATCTCAGTTCTGTTTTATGGGTTGGATTTTTTCATATAATTAGGAGGGAAGTGAAGCTATTAACTCTTGCTCTTTGGCACTGTCATGAGTATTTCCATTAGCTTGTCAAATTAAAGATTACAAAATGCTATTAAAATGGCTGGTTGTATTAAATGACTTTTTCTAAAATGCAAACAATTAGAATGCTTTATTTAGTTTGCTTAAAACTGTCAGATCACCGTATTCAGGTAGAATGCTGGTCTCAGGGTGCATTCCCTTTACTGAAAGTCCAGCGTGACCCTCACAGGGGAAACTTGTTAAGATGTGAATGTGGGGCTTCACCCAAGACCTGCAGAATCAGAAGCTCTGAGGTTTGGACCTGGAAATCTATATTTTATCTCATCCTCCATCTGCTTCTGAGACACACTAAAATTTAAGAACTTCTAGCTTAAGACATTGCTTTTTGATCACCTTGGTCATTGAATTCACCAGCAGAAGCAAAAAGATATTGAGACCGAGTTCCAATCCAAGATTCCTATTTTAATTCTCTGGAGTGATATGAACACTGGGAATTTGAAATCTTCTGAGGTGATTGTACGATGGGGTCAAGGTTGAGAGTTTTGTGTGCGTGCGTGCATGCATGTGTGTGTGTGTGAATGAACCAAGGGCCTTCCCACAGAGCTACCCAGCTCAGTCCTTTTTTTTTTTTTTTTCTTTTTTCTTTTGGCGAAAAGGTCTTGATGATAAGTAGCTAATTTTCCCAGGTTGGATTCAAACTGATAATCCTCCTGTGTCCTCTGCCCTGAGAGCTGGTTTTATATGGATGTGGTACCATTTCTCTAATAGGATGAGCACCTGAGGTTTGTTAGTTGTTGACCACTGTATAAGTTAGAACTAGGAGCTACTGTTTTTCATTTTTAAATAGGTCTTTGATACAGTTTCTTTCTTCATATAAATCCACTTAAGAAAATGTAGCACCCCCAGAGACCCTGGAGGACCACTGGTTGTCACACGTGGCACTCCTGCTCCAGTTTATCAGAAAGCCGTTCAGTTAAGAAAATAGAAGTGGCTCATTCAGTGATATATTTCAGGAGAATATTTTAATAGAGAGCTCTAGGCTTACAGAACTGCTTCAGTACAAAAGAGAATCAGTTCTGGGTCCTGCAAAGTGTGTGGAGTCTTAAGGGAATGGCTAGTTTGGTTTGCTTTCTTACGTTTTCTTTTTCAAGGTAAAACCATGTTGTAAGATTCTACTCCCTCAAACTCCTCATTGAAAGCAAGACTCAAGCAATAACAACCCATGTTTCCTCTGATTTGGAATGTGTTGCCTTCTCTGAGCCTTCCAGCTTGGGAGGTTCTATTTATTTGTGGAGCATGTTGGGAGAAGGAATCTTGCCTATTCTGAAAATGTGCAGGAAACTCTGGAATGTGCAGAAAGGTTTGCTCTGTTTAGGACTGACGCTAAAGCCACAAAACACTAAGAGTTTATAAGCTGCTAAAGACCTCCAACTGAAACCAATCTGAACGAAGGGGAAAATTTACTAAACTAAATACTTGTTAATTCTTACCCAGATTCCATTTCCTTTTACTGAGATGAAGAGAACAGTTGTGAGTAAATGAGCCTCATGAAATAACTTTTTACATCATTGATACGAGCTTTATTTAGAAATGTAGTCTGCTGAGATAATGTGGGGACATCCTTATAATATCCAGGACAGTCCTACCACTGGGTTGCACACAGAGCAATCTGCTATCTCTGTCATGACTGCAATTTTGTTTTTTTAAAGTTCAACCTGTAACCAGTGCTGTGCTGCAGGCCCCGTGTCAGTAAATTTCTCTACTGAGGATCTGAGTGATATAGGCTGATTAAAATGGTAGAATGCCGTTATCCTGCCCTTAGTCTTGTGGCTCTACCAAGGAACTAGTTTGGACCTTGAGGACTTGTCCCTTCTGAGGATTTCATTGGTTATGTTAATAGTGACACTCTAAGGAGACAAGACAACAGTGTTCTTCAGGGATCTCTATTGGAGATTGAGCCACAGTTTACCTGGCAAGAGTTTTTATTTGACCAGAGGTCTTCATAGGCATCTGAAGAATAGTTTCCAATTTTTTAATCTTAAAAATGGTTGTGATAAATTTAATATACAAGCAGATATTAATTGCCTAGGATGATGCCAGGTTTCAGAGGTAGAATTCCATATTCTTGAGTTGTTTAGTAGTGGAAGTATAGAAATCTAATTATGCTGATATACCACAATTCCCTCAAATATAGGGTGATCATGAGTTATAAAATGTTTGCCATCATATTAGTTTACTAAAAGTGTTTGTGTGTAGAACTCTAATTGGGTTCTCTAGGCATAGACTTTTCCTTCCACTCCCTGTCCAACCTTTTCAATGCTTTTGACTGTCAGGTTTTACAAGAGTCTTTCACAGTGAAGATGTTCTTACTCAGGGTAGAAGTTGATACGGGTCAAGTCAAGTCAGATGTGTTCTGTGCCAGCATCTAAAAAATGTTCTTCCTAAAATACCTCACATTGCAAATATTTATAGGATTTCCTGGCAATGAACACATTTGGAAGAAGCTAGTGTAGGTGATGAGGCCAAAACTCTGAATTTCATGCTGCTTTTTTGATAAACTCAAAATAAGATGCGAATTTCCCTGGAAGTTCTAAGAGGAGAGTGCCTGATCTGGGCTTTCTTTTACTTTGCCTTGCCTAATGGAAGTAGTAAGTAGTGTAGCTGTTAGATTGAAGTGTCTCAGAGAGAAAACCCAACCATTTGTTTGTCTAACTTTTTTCAAATCTGCTAATGCTACTGTTGTAAGAAGCCAGATGCAATTTATTTTAAATGAAGGAAGTTCTCATCTCTTCTCGTTTTTCTCCCTGACTTTGTCAGCCCTGAAAAAACACAGAGCTGGGAACGGTTGTCCCTTTCTTCTCTCCAGAGCAGGGTGGTCTAACTACATTCATTTTTTAAACATCGTTGGAGGCAATTGGGCAAAGATAAACAAGACATGGGGGAAAAGCAATCAGGTAGCTGGAACCTGCTACATCCCATGAGTGAAAGTGGCTATTAATTACATATCCTTATTTAAAGTAGCTTGTGTTTCATTATACTGAGAATCATATAAGATGTCTCAGAGGATGTCAGAATTTCTGATAAATTATAATTTCATTCTGGTTTCATTTATTATCATAATTTGCCCCAAATCATTGTGTCTCAAAGTGTATCCACATGCCTTTGGGTGTACATGTCTTTTACCTAGTGTCACATAATATGACAGAGAGCCCTGGGCACATCAGCCGGAGGTCCTGGCTTCTAGTTCCTGCTGTGACATGAACTCCCTAATGTCTCTTCCAGCTCGTGTCCCATCTGCTAAAATGAGGCAGCTTGGATCTGTCAGGGATATAATGGATGAAATGTTATGGTTTAGATTTAAAATGTCCTCCAAAAGTTTTGTGGGAGATCATGGGAATAATATAATCATTAATGAATTAATTCTCTGATGATTTCATGTGCTCCTATGAGATGGGGCCTGGTGGGAGGAATGAGTCACTATGGAGATGACCCAGAAGTACATATCTCCCTTGTTGACCGCTTTCTTCTTTCTTTACTTCCTAACTGTGATGGGATGAGTGACCGCCCTCTGCTTGGCTATTCTACCAAGTTCTTTTTGCCCTGGAGCTGGTTGACCATGTACAGACTGAGACCTCTGAAACTGAGTTAAAAGAAAACTCTCCTCAAGTTTTGAGTGTTGGGTATTATGTCTTAGCAATGGGAAAGTGACTTAGAGATGAAGGTGACACTTGAAGAAATGATTTTTTTCTTGAATCTTTCTAAATATCAAATAAAAACATGAATTTTTAAAATTTCAAGCATCATGACCTGAAAAATAAAATAAATAGGATGAAGCCAATTCCAGTAGATATTTGTAAAGTCTTCTTTCCTGTACTGTTTATCATTGATAAATCCAACACATTCTGTGATGGGTAATTTTGATTGTCGACTTGGTTGGCTTGAGAGACACCAAGGAGAACAGTAAACCACACTTCCGTGCATCCTCGATTGCTCAGTTGCTCTCTGTTTCTTTTCTATTCTGGGGGCGCCAGCTGTCCTTTGTCACTTCCCTTTGCTGTGATTTTTCTGACTTGGAGCTATGATGATTTTCACGGGTAGTTTGACCCTGCAATAGAGAGCTGCCCAATACACATCATATTAGAGCAGCACATGCGCATCACACCTCTGCAGTGGGATGGCAATTTAGGGATAGTAGTGGAATGGACTTGTACACTGGCCATGAGATTTGAGTGGTGACGAAGAAACCATTCATACACTTTCCCCTTCCTTAATAAGTAAACAAGCTAGTGCAAGCCTTGCTGTGTCAGAAACTATTATTAGTGAATTGATTGGGGCTGAAATTAGTGCCATGTATATGAATCCGAATAGTTTGCACTAGGACAACAGGAAAGATACTTCAGGGGCCTCTCTGCAATTGACCAGGCTCCTCCATGACAGAGGTAAGCATTTGTAATTGTAAATTTCTTTGAAGACATCGTTTTGAAAAGAAAGCTCTAGCTCACTCAGGAATGCCTAGACAAGTAGAAAGTTTGACAAAGAAAGATTCAGGCAGTAACTAACGTTTGTCCAAGAAAGAGGCTGTGTGCAGGGCTGCCCAGTCCTTTGGTATCTACATTACGCCAGTTAGCCTGGATCCTGGAAATGAAATTATGTGGCTTAGTGCTTTTCCTGCTGAGTTTCAGGCTTGCTTTGATTCTGCTCCATTCTATTCCCTAGCTTCTTCCTTTCAGAAAGGAAATGTCTACATGGGGCCATTGTATTTTGGGAATATCAAGATTTTTAATTATTTTTTTACAGTGGTTTGAAAGTAATTCTTTCCTTTGAGTCTCAAGAGGATCTAGGATCTAGGACCTTGGATCTAGAGTTTAGAGTAATGCCAGAGTCGATAAGACTTTGGGGGAAGGAATTAATGCATTCTAAGTTGTAAGTGGGATACTTACTTATTATACAAGACAGAATTGAGACTCCATAATTTTCTCTGTTTGGAGTAGAGGTATGATTAAAAGATATGTGTTTTTGTTTCAAGTTGACAAGAGTAGGAAGTGTCTTGGTAATCCTGAATGTCAGATTGATAGAATTGGGTCATAGGGCAGTGACCTTGGGGATGTTACCTGGCTCCTTCCTCTGAGGCTCCTCCTCTGCTCCACCTCCCCAGGTGCACGGACATGGGGTGCCTCTGGAGTGATTGTGGCACATAACTGGCTCAAATAGCACAAGGTATTTGGGGCTAGCAGTGGCTCTGTGTGCCCAGAAGGAAACAGGAAACACACAATAGCAAGTTTCTGAAGTGGGTCCAGCCCCGAGGCAGACAAAGGTGGTTCACTGGCCCTGCCTGGTTGGAAAGGCAGGTCAGAGCTTAGGGTGCTTCCAGCATCAGCCTATTAGGTGTGAGCGGATAGGGAAACACAGCAGGCCCCAGGTGCAGCTCCTGACCTGTCCCTCATGCGCGGGATTTCAATGTCACATCTGCTCAGATGATGTCGATGACCAAGGTCAGCAGCTAATTGAATGTCCACTGAAGTAGTGTCTTCTAAGGCGCTAATGGCTGATTCTGGCTGGTATCTAATTTTTGCAGGGGTCATTTTCATGCAAAAAAAGATAGTGAGGTCTACTAGTTTTGATTCATTACTTCTGGAGGCCACTGTGCATGGATTTTTATATAGCTCTCCAGTCAGTATTCTCTGGAATCACTTTTATTTAGGACTATCTACTCCACACATTGGTACTACAGCAGGCTAACCATCTTCTTTTTCCCACCATCAAAGGGTACTCAAGGACAACGCAGGTGCCTTCCTTTTCCTGACAGGGTGTACATTCTACCTGTTGCCCAGAACCTGGCTCTGACATTTATAAATGTTTTTGGAATGCTCTTCCTTCCTGTTTCTGGGATGGCATAAAAAGGAGGACTTGCCTTTTATTTGGAATTGATGGTTTCTAAAGACTGGATTTCCAAATCAAATATCTAAATTGGCGCTCAATTCCTAATTACTCTTTGGTTCTGGAAATAGCCCATGAACTCTACCACGTAGAAGCGGGAAATGAACTAGCCATTTACCGGATGGATGCTATTTTGAAAGGTTTGGTTTTAAATTTTCACAGTGGTTTTAAAATTTCATATTTGAAAGAGACTGTGTACTTGGAATTATTTTATTTTAATGGAAAAATAATTATAGAGGGTTATTGTCATTCAAGAGAGTTTTTTTAGCCAAATCTTCATGGTTACAGTTTTGTTCTTGAATCTCGACCAAATTTTCCGTGTTTGACAAGTATCATTTGGGATCAATATTCTATTGTAAAACATTTCGCAAAATTGGTGGGATCCCTGGTTCTTAAGCTTTTCAACTCCTTTTGCATATCAGTATCAACTGGGGGCCTTTAAAAATTGCTTTATCCCAGATCTCATAACTAAAACTTCAGGTCAAATGTGTCATTAGTGAAAGTTAGTCACACATATTTATGATGAAAATAAAATCCCCATGAGTCCAGGTGTCAGGTGTGATAGCAAGCTCTGGACTACAAGTGTTTGAAATAAATAATCAAGATAGTAGTCCCGGTGAAGAAGTTCTCCATTTGATTTATAATTCAGTGGAAAAGATCCCTTTATTTCAACTTGCCATCAACGGTCTTACTTTTATATGTAAATTGCATGACATAATTTATATTTTTTGGAATCTGGTAGGATTCAATATTTAAATATTAAAAATCAAGGCAAACCAATGTGCAAAAATTCTGGTTTCTAACAAAATTGAGAGAGTAGACTTCGAATAAACAAGGCCAATAGAAGCTGAATAAATTTTTTATATTTTAAAAATTAGTTGAGAAGTTTTATTGTCAGACAACAGGTTTTGGGCATTGGAGGATGAAAGATTGAGGACCGAGTTGTATGTCAGAGTTCGTTGATGAAAACAATCTGATTCTGTTCTGCTAGGGCAATAGAAATTTATCAGAAGGGCTCTGAGGTGGTGTGGGAAGGGGTGGAAGTCAAGGGAAAGATAAAAGAACACAAGCAAAAAGAAAGGATGAAACCAGGGACATGAGGAAGAGCAAATACATAGCTGTTTCCTTTGGGCTCCAATGTCAACGAGAAAACCCTCCAATTTTTTTTAAACCTCATTGCTAAATTCAAGGTACCAAGGGCCAATGCAGAAAGTCCAATTTGTCCAGCTGAAGTATTGTGTTCACAAGTTTGTCAAGGGAGACCAAGCCACTTGATTTACAGTCCTGTAATGACAGATCCTACTGACAGGAAGTCGTTACCCAGAAGACTGTTACCAAAAGAAGAATTCTGGGAGAACAAAAAAGATTCTTTCTCCCCCAGGTCCTCAGTAAGTAACTTTAAATAGAAAATAAGCTCCGACACACCTATTTAATGTTATAAGAGCCAAGTAGGATATTTAGAGCCAATATAAGGATATATGAGCCAATGTCACTCACACTACAATTTCTTGAGAACAAAAATGTTCTTTTATGTTTTTATAAGTTATATAGAAACTAAGGCACAAAGCCATTATATTCATTGTTGGTTGAAAGAAGTCATAGAGGTAACAAATACCCATGCCGGGGTGCAAAATGCCACACATCTCCATGACTAATTCATAAGGGAGCTAAGAATGTTAACATGGGGAACAAAACAGGGAATGGTGTTAGGTGTCAAAGGAGAGAACTTACATTTTTGAGGGGGGAGATCTTGGGGCAAGGTGGGGTCTGCAGAAACATGCTGGTTTAGTAGGAATAGATATCCTCGGGAAAGACAGGAGACCAAATAAGGACTTAGACACTTAAAATAATCCGGTGATGAAAGTGTTAATGCTTATGTCTTGGGTTGGGATTTTATTTGGCCAGCAGTAGGAAGCAGTTAACTTTTTTTTTTTAATCAAAGGTAAGGAAAGGAGGCACAAGGAAATCTACATTTTTAGAAAAGTAGTCTGAGGTTATTTTCAATATCGATGGGCTCTGAGAGGGAGATGTGCTAACAAGGTAACTGCACAGCAATGAACTCACGAGAGGAAGACAGCAGCGAGAGCAGTGTGGCCCTGGCAGAACTCAGCTACTGACTGGAGGTTAGGGCTGGAGGTAGGAGGGAGGGAGATGCCCAGGAACTTCATGTTTGGAGCAAAGAGGCAGGTGGATGGCAGTACCAGAGTGTAGGGGAGTCAGGAACAAGCTGGAGGAAGGACAGATTTGCTGAAGTCTTCTGGAAAGGAAACTCTGGTGCTTGGAGAAATTGACATGGCTTGGAAATGACCTGTACAGGAAGGATGCTTGAAGGCATGGCAGGACCAGAGTAAACCAACTGTTAAAGCTGCACAGCTGAAAAATGAGAGTGTAGTATTGCAACTGTAAATTTACTGTGTCATCGTTACTACGTCTTTGGACGTTTCCTCACGCTAGTTTTCTCGCTTTATTAACAGTGTGAGCCTGACATGTATCAACTACACACACACAAATTTCCTACTTTGTCATTTTCTCTCAATTTGGTTAATGGATTTTTAGCCTAGAGCAATTTTAACAGTCCAGGTGGCAAAAATCTAGGAGTAATTCTGGTGACAATGTACTAAATTGTATTAGTTATATAAAGACATGCCCCTTCCAGATATCCATAAAATCTTTACCCACCGTTTCTTTTTATCATAAATAATTTAATTTATGCCTAATTCTTCAGTGTTCTTTCTTTATATGCAATGAAGTTTTAACTTGAAATATATTAAAAACTTAACAAATCGCCACATACATTGAACAACTATTTATGTTTTATGATAGTTGTTTTATGTCAGCTTACACAAATTTTAGGTCTATTTGTAAGTCATGAGTTAACACGTTGTAATATCTGACAGATCAAATACCCTTAATTCTTTCCTCTTTAAACTTCTTCAGAAGATTTTTAATTTCTCGTTTATCTGTTCTATGTAAATAAATGCAAAAAGATTTTCACAAGCATATTGAAATATATTGCATGCATTCAAATTGGAAAGAACTGAATAATTTAAAAATAGTCAACATACTTAGGAAGATGATGTGTTTATATTTTATATTCATATTATCTTCATAAAAATGATATTTTTCTCATGTGGTTCAGTTCTTTGTTTTTTACTAATAATCTGTCTATTCATATACTTTGTGCATTTTTTATAGTTCCTCATTTTTTAAAAAAATAGTATTCATGTGTTCTATATGCAAAGGCATTAAATTTGCTTCTCTGAACCTTTGACTTGTCCATTTTTAGTATCCTTTTTACATAGAAGATTTAAATGATAAAATGTCAGATTTATCTATCATCATTGGAAGTTATTTTCCCTGGTTTGTTATATGTCTGTTTTCATTTGTGTGTCTTAAGTTCTTCCACTGAAGAACTGTATTTTTGTACTTTCATGTATATATTGTTGCAAATGCTTTGAATTTTACTTTGCAAGTTTTTATATTGGATTGTGCCTATAATGTCAGGTAGAAATTTAGCTCTATCTTGTTGTACATGGGTAGCCAATCATCCTTGGGTGGTATACCTAGTAAGTCATCCTTTGTTGGGTATTCTTCTGCCCTTGTATAAAATCAGGTATCAAGGTACCGAATTGTCTGTTTCAAGTCTTTTCTATGTTTGCTGTCTTATTTGTCCTGTGACTACAATTCTTCATTTTAATGTCTGTGGCTCATTAGGTCTAAGATGTTATCTAACTTAATAATCATTTTGACTATAGTAAGGAAAATGCTGTGGATTAAGTGTAATCTATAATTTATAAATAGGGAATATTCTGCTTTCCATATTACTAGGTGATATACTGAGTTATTGCAGCCTTTTAGTAAGTTTTAAAGTAGGGCATTGATGTAAGGTACATAGCTCAGTGGTTAGAGTGCTTGCCTCCAAAGTAGGATATTGAACAATTTTTTTTTCAAATTATTCTTATCCATGCTGTGGCTTTTATTTGTCTATGAGTTTCAGGGTGCACCTAAACATTTTAGTAGGAATTTTGAATACGATATATAAATCTGGGTAGAGTTATCTTGTTTGTGATATCAAGTTCGCATGGACTTAGAGTATAATTCTGTCTAGGTAGAACTTAAGACAAAGATCTTTCAACAAAATTTAATAGAAATTTCAGTTAGGGTTTTTCTTATTCATTATGCTTCTTTCTAGGCCTTTTATATGTTTTTTTGCTTTGGCATATTATTTTCCCTAGAAATTATATTTTCTAAGTGTTGATTGAGGACTTGGCCTCTGTTAGTTTCTTACTTCTTCTAGTTTGATAATTAAATATTGGAGATTTTATGTAGGAGAGCCTTTTTACCTGTGAATAATAAAGGTTTTTTTTTTCTATTTTAATTTGCACTTCACGTCTTTTTCTTACTGAGCTGCTTGAGATTTCCAGGCAGTGTTTGACAGAAATGCTGATAGAAAGTTTGTATGTCTGTCTTTCTGTTATGTGGAGTCCTTTCAATGTTTTACTATTACCTATAATCAATTTGATGATCAGGTAAAGAAAGTTTCCTGGTAAGACTTTTTTTTTTCCTTATAAGACTAGCTGTACAGTTTAAATGTTCACCCTCCAAAGTCTGAACTGAAATCGAAGCTCATATAGTGATATTAAGAGGTGGGGCCTATGAGAAACTGATTAAGTCAGTGGGTTCCATCCTTATGAATGGATTAACGCTCTACCACAGGGCCGCAGGGAGGTGCATTAGGCCATTCCTGCCCTCTGACACGTGAGGATACAATGCTCAAGCGCCATCTTGAAAGCAGAGACTGGGACTGCAGCGGACACGGAAACTGCTGGGGCCTTGGCCTTCAACTTTGCAGTCTCCAGAACAGTGAGAGATAAATTTCTTGTCTTTATTGATGATGTAGGTAAGATATTTTATAGTATTTGTCATGGCAGCATAGATGAACTAAGAGATGGAATATTGAATTTTACAAAATGCATTTTGTGAATTTATTCACACTACCATAACGTTTTCTCTATTAGATTATGATTAGGGCAAACAATGGTATAGGTGTTACTTCCTTATGTATGTAAAATATGTTAAAATTTTATTTAATTTTTAAAGAGTAAGGGGGAGGGATGGAGGAATAGCACAGCTGTTAGAGCTCTTGCTTAGCAAGCACAGAACCCTGAATTTGATGTACCAGTACCCCATAAACTGGATGTGACGTCGCAAACCTGGAATCCCCTCACTCAGGGAGCTGAGGCTGGAGATTTCCTGGTCTGGGCTACTTATTGAGTCCATGACCAGCCTGGACTCAGTCACCTGTTGTAACTAACATGATAAAGTTAAAATGTTTTTCCTTTAGAGATAAATATCTTCTCGAGGATGCTAACCTGCTGTGCAGCATCCCCCCACTACCACCCCAACCCCTTTAGCCCTGCAGCAGAGTGTGCAGATGTGGGTCTGCCTCAAACACAAACCCGGTGGGTGACACTTCCCCTAACTCTGCTCAGTGACAGACTGTTTAAATGTACATTGAGACAAGGGGGGAATGTTAGCCACAGGGAGTCAAATGCTAATCTCCTTCCATGAGGAAGGGCAGAAAAGAAACTGAACGTAGCTCAGAGAAATCAAGGAAGAGTGGAAATAGACATTATTTCATGCTGTAGGAGACCTTCGCATACCTGTACACAGTGACATGGTGATTTGAAACAAATGCTCCCACCCCCAACTCCTTGGAGTTACCTTTGAATAAATTCTTTCATCTCTTTGCTGTAACAAATGACTTGCCTTGAGTTGATCAGTTACAAGCCAACAGGCTTGCTTACCTGGGAAGTAACACTACTGCTAAATCTGAACAATGAAACTTAATGTAATTTATTTTTGTTAATGTTTTATTATGATTTTGCGTTTCTGATCATCAGTGAGGACTTACTTGTGTTTTTCCTTCCTGGAATATTTATTTTCTGGTTTGAGCATTGATGTTACAAAAACCTCGTAAAACAAATGATGTGTATTCTCTCATTTTCTGTTTTCTCAAGGAAGTTAAGTTTATTGTAAACTCTCTGTGACTGTTGTTTTTTTTTGTGGTTTGTTTTAAACAGCTATTTCACAGTTTTAGGTTGATATAGATTTTCTTTTTCAGTCAATTTTGGCAAGTTCTATTTTTACTATTGACTTTATGTGCCTGTATTTTAAAAGCTATTGTCATAACGCGATGCATTAAAGATCCTGAAAATTAAAAGAGAAATAATGTAAGGGACACACTTTAAAAAATTAATATGATCCTGTGACTCCAGTATATCTTACCTGTACTGACCTAAATTTTTTTTTTATTTTAACTCCTTCAAAAAATTAATATGATATAAATTTAAATCCAAGTGTATCAGGTACTACATTACAAGTCAGAGTTTTAAGGATGTTATTTGTGAAAAGAATAATTCTTAAATATATAGAAAAGAAAGGGTGAAATGAAATATTTGGAAAGATGAATACCATGCAGTTAACTAAAGTATAGATATATTATTATCAGACAATAAAAGAAACTTTACTAGAGATAGAAGATATTTAATAGTGATTGATGATGTCACAAAGGAGATATAATTAACTTTGTAAGTATAAAATATCTTAGAATAAAAATAACCAATGCAAAAATTGATAGAGTTATTTAGGAAAAGAGAAAAATCTTTAGTTATACCTGGAGATTTTACTCTTTCTCTCTGAGGTAACATAACTAAGAACATGAATAAAGATGCGTAAATGGTAAAATCAATCAACTCTAATTGAATGCTCAGTTTACATGGATGGCTGCATAGACAACGGGTAGGTAGACATGTTTCCCACACACATTGAAAATTCCTCAAATAGATCAAACACTGGGTTAAAAAACAGGTCTCAACAAATTTCAATAAATGCAATCACATAGTGGATGCTTTTTTCTATTGAAATTCTGCTTTATTACTGGAGTATAACTGTGCTGTAACTTAATCATAAGACAGTTATGAGAAATATTTCTTATGCCTAAAAATATGATAAGATAACCAATTACAATAAAAAATAACCAATCACAATAGAAAGTAAAGCTTATTTTGGAGTAAATGTTAATGAAACACAATAAGCTCCTGGCATACAGCTAAGACTTTCATCAAGGAGAAGTTCATAGTCATTTATAACCTAAGAGGAACCATTTGAGATAAGTCCAAAAACTTTCTCAAGAGAATCAGATTAAAAATCAACTAATCCAATATCAAAAAGAACAATAATGAGACACAATAAAGAAACGGGAAACTGAGCTACAATGAATAAATTACCAATCACATAAAGTATTTGCTAGGCAAAATATGGTTTTCAGTGAGCACAAATTGATGCCCATTTGGTAAGACTTAAAAAAAAAAGAAAAAGAAAAAAGTGCAACAATACACTCACAGAATCAGATCAGAGAGAAAGGATAAATTTGGTATGGATCTTGCTGGCATGGGAAAGACAGTAAAATTGTATAATGAACAACTGAATGCTGACAATAAATTTTAAAAACCTATAAAAATGAAAACATTATAGAAAAGCCAAAATTTCCAAAATTGTCACAAAAGATATACAAATGTGAACATTCTTATACCATGAAGACATCGGATATAAAATTCAAACCTATGGAAGAAGTAAGAGACAGTTCTGTAATCAGATGGTTTCCTTAGTGATTATAAAAACCCTGAACTTTGAGTTAGTATAGACATACAGACATATAGAAGACATAGAGCATGTATTGTTTAACTATTTCACCCAAGCCGTGAAATCTCACTAGTGAACTTTGACCAAATAGCTAATGAAAACATAACAAAAATCTTAAAGAAATTTCCAGAGGATAGTAAAAAGTCACCACTTTGCAACTTCTTTTTCATCAAGTCAATACTATCTCAATACCAATATCTAATAAGGACAGTGCAAATCAAGGAAACCACGGGCCTGTCTCTCTATTTCCAAAGTCCTAATCAACAGATTAAAATTGGATATCTAATGACTTACATCAAAGAAAACACATTGTGATAAAATTGACTACATTCCAACAATGCAGGAGTGATTTAAGATTTAGAAGTGGACGGACATATTTTATCTTATTAACAGAGCCAAAGAATAATCATAAGATCATGCAATGATAAATCATGTATTCTTAATTCAAATCTCTATGTAAAAGTAAATTTTAGTCAGCCATGAATAAAAGGAAACTCTCTTAATCTGATGAATCATATGCCCAAAAAATCAATAGCAGACATTCTAAAATGACACGTTGAAAGCTTCCCTTTGAGGTCAGAAACAGTGGAAAATCTGTATTTTCTATGCTAATACAGCTACTTCAAGAATTAGCAACTATTTTAGGGCCATTTGGGTACTTTTCCTTGTAGGGAAGATCCAAAAACCAATGGACAATGTGCTCAAGTAGGCCTGCCAACAGGAATTTCCTATGAAGAACTCCATTGTCTTTTAAAGGAAAAGGAATTGACCAAAATCGCAATGACCTAATCCAACTATTTGAAATAGCTAAATTGTAGGTTTTGTCCTATTTGGGTTGGAAGGTAACTATGAAATTAAAGATGATGCATTTTTGGTAATGTTGAAATCTGGTGAGGCTGTTACTGAGGGGATGAGATGCTTCCTGCTCTAGTCACATCGATGGCCTTCATCTCTGTCCATCTTGCTTCTCACCCGTTAATCAAAACGTGAATTTGTAGACATTTGCGTGGACTGACATTTTGCACACGAGGACATAAGCTCAACTTCCATTCGTTGTTACGTTGACTTTCGAGTTGTTCCAATTGACTTAATGGAACACCTTGATGCTTATCCTCCATCTTTGCTGGTATCATTAAATCTTTCTTCAGTGATATCACTGAGAAAAAATTATGTAAAAAAGACCAACCTTCTATTTCATAATAAGATAAAAATCTAGAAGTTTTGCTCATACAAGGAAAATGAATAATTTTCCACATTTTATATAACTTTATAAACCCTTCTCTACTCAATTTTATTCTAATCATATAGTGTTAATTTTAGAGTTAATTATCAGTTTTTCTCTCTTGCTTTGTAAACAGGCTCTGGTTAGTTACAATACTTTATTTTAATACCCTTGTGGGGTAGAATACGTAACTACTGTGAAATTCTTTCTTTTCTCTTCCCCTCCCCATTTTTGGCCCTCCCATCCGCTCCCCGTCCCCCTGCAACTCCCACTGTCACACTCATTTGGTTCTATAGAATGTCTTTGTTCTGAGTTTCCCGAATCAGAAAAGCCATGCAATATTTAACATAATCTTCTGCATATGACTTATTTTACCATACCACTTATTAGCTCAGATCCCCAACCCTAGAATGGGCTGCACTGGCCGTATCTTGATACCTTTTCTCTGGTTCTGGCAAAGCCCTTTATTGGGGTGATAGGCCAAGAGTTCTTTTTTTCCCTGTATGTTATATCTTTGTTGAGAATCTTTAACTGACTTCACTCACCAGTTCACATAAGAAAAGAGCTATAACTGAAGTTCATCAGGCTAGAAAACATGAGAAAGAAAAAGAGAGAAGTTAAATTTCGTATTCCATAGCCAAGCACTGAAAGATAAATGTTTATACACTCAAAAGACATTCAGGTTGTCATTTCTTCCATCAGTATTCTTAGGATAAACTTAAAATCAACACCAACACCAAATAAGTGAATTGCTAAATTAAGCAAACAAGTCTATATCAAATTGCTACATTCAATAAACTTAAATCTGTGTCACATAAGTACACTGCAATTAAATCAACAGATAGAATGGCATGTTTAGTTGCTTCAGATTTTTTTAAACTCAAATTATTTACTCGCATTTCACAAATTATTAACATTTTTCCAGATTTGGTTTATGCTTTTACCCACTGACCTGTGCCTAACCTTATGCATACATATTTTTAAAAGATTTTATACCAATTACCCATGTTGAATATAATTATTATGTTTTGTAAACTTATATACTGTTGAAAACAATAATTATGGGGGAAGATGCAAAGATTTTATGAGACAGTTGGTATCCCACGATTCTGGGAGTAGTCAGTATCACTTCCGATATCAGCACTTTTGGATCTGGCCTAGACGGTGTGGCAAAGGGGAGGGGTGAGTCAGCTTTGAATTCATTAAATGCCATATCAAATCAGGGCTAGCCACCCATTTATTATAAATAAGTTTAAACAATACACCCATCTATTATTATCAATGAAGAGTATATAATGATAATATCACTTATCAGGAATGTAACAGGCCTGTTTTTGCTTTAAAAATTAACACATTTTATGAGGTCCCAGTCTTTTGTCAGTGTTCTTGTGGGAGATCTTTGTGAATTATCAGTAACAGCTGCTCTATAATTTCAGGTCCTTTAGTTTCACAGACATTCCTGGAATTGTGTGCAACTTCTGCTATTTCATTGTGTTTTCCAGTTTTTGAGATGTGGGCTGAAAATATTTAATTAGGAAAACAAAAGTAGATAAACATAGATCATGCTGTATCCTGTACAAATGCTGATCTTTTCCTGGGGTTGAGAGGGCCTGGTTTTATATAGGGGCAGCATTTGGGATATCTGGAGATCATGGGCAGGCAAGATGTATTCCCAGAGGCAAACTGATCTGATCTAGGGCATCTTGAAACCTTTAAAAGGAGTGCAGTTTCAGAATGCTAACTGACATTTCTAAGTACTTTCATGCTTTGACCGTCTCCTACTTCAGTGGCTGAAGAGCTTTCAGTCCACATTTACTGCTCTCATAATAAGAACAGGCTTCATGAGAGCTCAGGAAATCACCCGTGGAAAGGTCTCTGTCAACCTTTACGATTTTGTCTTTCCTTTGGTTGCAGGTGGTTCTGTCATGAGGGAAAGTGGGAGTTTGTGAGAAAGGGAATGAAAAAAGAAGGGAAGAGGGAAACAAGAAGAAGTCAAGACTCATTCTCATGTGGAATCAAATGGAAGAAGAAATTGATGTCTGAATTCAGCCCAACATCTTGAAGGAGACTGATGTCATAGATTATATTTCAAATTTTAACATTTACCTCAGAAAAATGCTTCAGGAACGAATGATTTTACATTTCCTTTCTGTTTTCCCATGGGTTGGTGGGTGTGCTTGGGGATAAGAGAAAAATAAGTGGAGAGCGGTTGTTAGAGTATGAAAGTATCTCAGTCACTCAGAGGGAACTAGTCAGTCTAAACTACATTAGCTTTAAAACAGGAGGGAGAGAAAGTAGGGATAAAAATATGTAGTGAATGTGTACATTAAAATATTATTATATTAAAAGACATTGTCCTCAACCCCAGAAGGATAGCCCACCTCGCTTCAGATGCACATATCTCAACATTCTTGCCTGTTTTTGAAGTAGCTCTAGAAGTCCTTCCCATGTCTTTATGAGATGTGGTCATACACAGAGTGAATGTGGCAGCTGGCTGTCTTCCAACTGCAAAGCAAGCTGCAGAAACGTTACGGTGTGTCCTTACCTGCCTTACTGTGATCTTACTCGATGCAACTTCTGCTCCTTCACCTTGGTGAAAATGACCGCGGAAGGGCGACGCCTGTAGGTGACTCATGATATCAAGGCAGTCACAACAGGTGCAACTCACGAGATGGAAGAGAACATCCAGAACTGCTTCAGAAAATGGCAAAAATGATGGCATAGATGTGTTTACAATGAGGGAAAATTTTGGATGGAATTGATGTCAAAATATCATTTCTTTTCTTTTTTTTTTCCAGAAATGGCTTTGCTCTGTAGCCCAGGCCTGTCCTGAACTCACTATGGAGCTGAGGCTGGCCTTGGGCTCGTGGCAATCCTTCTGCCTCAGCCTCCAGAGAGCTGGGATTACAAGGTGCGTCACCACACACAGTTTATGTTGTGCTAGGGAATCAAACCAAGGAACTCATGCTTGTAAGTCAAGCTCTTTAACTGCTGTGCCATTCCTTCAGCCTCAACGGCAATATTTCTTTTCTTTAATTTTTAAAAATTAAATTCACCCTATTTTTGGATCACATTTCATGTTTCTTTGATTCCACTCCCAGATCAGGCAGTCAGAAAACACAGCCTTTCCTTCTACTACTCAGAAGAGTTGGGGTGCAGAGAGAGTTTGGATGGTAAGCAGGTGACAGGGCGGCTGGCCATGGGAGGGGTCCCTCTTTCTCCTTGATGTTTCTTCATATACGCAGGATCCCCTCTCGTCTTGCTGCTCTATGGCAGGCACTCAAGGGAACCCTGTTCCTTCCTTTTTTATTCCATTGCGTCATCTTTTTCCTATCCTGGAGGTACGCCTTGCTCTCTTCCTGGTTTTCCTACTTATGCGTTAGTCTCTGTTGTCTGGGAATCTCTCAGGGAATCATTGCAAGTCTTCTATGGCATTACGAACCATGTTGATAGATGACATTCCAACTGTAGGTGGCCATGTATGTGTCTGGCTAATGTTGAGTTTCATGCAGTATTGTACGATTATTTGTAATATGGCTTTTAACCCCCATATATACAATATATTCTATGCACTTAGGTGTAACAATTTAGTATGACTTCATATTATACAAACTCAATCTTGTTGAACTAAAATATATGATTTCCCTGCATTTATGGATCAGTGAATTATTCCATCAGAAATTCTTCCTATTGAGAACATTCTGAAATACTTTATTACTCATAATATTTATTTTGCTCTTTTCTGTTTTTTACTGGCTCTTACTTTAATTCACCAGCAATATCAATTTGTATTCAAACATAGAGAGAAATATGTAAGGGTTTTTCATCAAGTAAATGCCAACTCCCTCTTTTACATAAAGAGAACACAATATTCTGTCTACTCAAGATAGGTTCATATATTAGCATGTTTCTTCATCATTCTTAAGTTAAAGCTGCATAAAGTGATGATTATGTTTTATTTTTCCAATATCTTGGTAAATCCTTAAATGCACAGGCAACATACAGACTATGTATGTTTAAAATTTGCTAGGAATTTATTTAGCATTTTCTAATTTAAGTTTTATTGTCTTGGCAAGAACATTTAACATAAGCTCTATTCTGGACCCATTGTTATCTGTAGGCACAAGGTTCACTTTCTGCTTTACTCAGCTCCGGGAAACCACCATTCTACTAGTCTGTTTCTAGGAGGGGGACTCTTTCAGATACCGTGTGTAAGTAACACAGCGTTTGTCCCTCTGTGACTGGCTTAGGTCAACGAGCATAACGTCCTCCACGCTCATCCATGTTGCTGCAGATGACAAGCAGAAAGTGGTGACTCCGTTATGGAAAACAGTAGGGTGTCTTCTCAATGACTTAAAGACAAACCCAGCCTGGGGCCCAGCAGTCCCTCTCCTGGACTTACGTCTGAAAGAACTGTACTCCGGATCCCTAGGTGATAGCTGTATCCCTGGGCTTTTTCAGTACCACCTGTATGCACGTGTACATTTGGATATCAAAGCAACTGTTTTACCACTTCCCACATTCCAGGTGAATGGCTTTTGCAAATCCAGAGCTTATTCTATGCGTCATCTGTAGGAGGATTTGCAAATGGCCTATAAAAGCCGGCGGACTCTTAACAATGTAGAAGCTGGCAGTGTGACTGGAAATATTTAAGGCAATGTAAACTTTTCTACATTGGGGATTCATTCTTTGGATCTCAGAATCTCTTTAGATTTGACAATAAGACCTTAAAAGAGATAGGAGGAAACTTGGAGGAAAAAATTAAGAAGTTCAAACACAGGAGACAGCGATTAAACACAAATGAGTTGTCCTGCTTCTATGAAAAATATTGCAGCTCAGGGCACTTTTTTTGCCTTTGGATTTGTGTCTCATTTTATTTTATTCTTTTAAAATTGTAGTCTACTACTTGGATTTGACAAATGAATAAATATTACAGTGTTAATGCTTAGGCTGTAATAAGATTTTACATATTCACATATATAGAGATAAACTAAATTTTAATAATTCTAAAACACTTCCTTTAGTAATGAAATCATTAATTTTTTAGCATTGATAATGATAGACTATGTCAACTCATCATAATTATATGCATATCAGTATAATTTTATACTACTAATCAAGTGTAATCATGTATGCTTAATACATGTTTTGAAAGTTACCTGTTGCTTATTGGCTGGTCTGCCACTTCTTCACAGGAAGCTGGAAATTTATTCATGTAAAATAGCCTTCTTTTTCAAAATTTAATCTTTTTTTCTAAAATTCTACTTTTATTTATATTTTCATCACAGCCTTGGCTGTTTGTTTGTCTATGGTTTTCTTTTTCCACCTTTTTATTAATATATATATATATATATATGCAGTACATAATGTTTACAGTGAACTTGAGTCTTTTGTTCATATATATATATCACATCGATATTACGATCCCTCCCCCTCTCCATTTTTGGCCCTCCCACATCCTCCCTGGCCTCTTGTAACTAACTCCCACTATGGTTTTCTTTAATACTTTGCTTCTCTTCCACTTTTTAAACTATGTCATTACATCTTATCAGTGCTGATTGTTACTATTTGAGATGTATTTTAGTGTGAACTACATTACTTTCTTTTAAAGGAGGTTAAATCTTCCTAAGTGCCTGTGCTTTCTCATTGGTTTCCTTTTGTGAATTTTCTCCTGGATTGCTGCTTTGCTGTTCCTCAGCACATCTTTGTTTCTTTTTTCAAAAATCATTTCAATTTTCTTAACTTTTTTCCTAATAGTCATTTTAACTTACATGTATAGTCATATGTCACTGAATGGCAGGGTCGCATTCTGAGAAATATGCCAATAGAACATTTTGTTGAGTGTGAACCTCACAGGCTGCACGTACGTAAATTTTGATGGCACAGGTCAGTCACTCAGAGTGACCTCTTGGTGCAATCCAGAGACCTGGCACTCAGGAGATATGTGAGGCTGTAGTCAGAAGAAAAAGGATGTAGTTGTTTTACAGTACTTAAAAAAAAATCAGAGCACACCCTAAAATAATGATAAAAAGCAAAAAGTAAATGCATAAAGCATGAGCAATTTTTATTACCACTATTAGGTATTAAGCACTAGACCCATATGCTATACTGGGAGCATTATGGGTTGGGTAACATCAGCATCATAGCAAACGTGAACAGCTCATGTGCTCCAGTGTTACAATGGCTGCATCTTCACCAAAGGATAGAAAAATGTCAGCTTCATTAAAATCTTAGAGGAGAACCTTCACATATGTAATCCACCCTTGAGCAAAATGTCGTGATGCCACGTCGGAATACACTACCTCAGCTTCTGGTGCTTCCCTTCACATTAAACAAAAAAATCTCTGTTGTGTGATGTGTGAAAAGTAATGCAAATATATAATGAATGCTTAAATTTAAAAATAATTTTTCACAGTAAAAGAACATATCTGTTAATTCCCTTCAAAAGTCCTCCCTCTCGCTTGGAATCCACTTACCCTGTTGTTCCTGCCACTTCCTGGTGCAGCTCTGCAAGTCCTCTTTTGCAAGTGTCTTGTGGAGGTGTGATCAAAAATAGGATGAATTTTACTGTTAAGTGCCGTTTAACAGCAAGGCATGCCTGTAAAACCAGCACAATGTGTCCTCGTCAGCCTTATTCACCTTTGCATGTTGTTCAGATATGGGACTGGATCCCTTCTAGATCAAAGGGACTGAAGGGCAATATTTTGAATCAATGCAAAGTTAGAATCAGCCACAAAAATGTAACTAAGGATGGAGATTAAGAGCAATGTGTCTTTTGCTATAATAATATTTTTTAAAATTAAAACATTCACCATATCTCTTGATTATATCTCATATGGACTTAGTCTTGCTTCTTTATTTCTGCCGCACCAGCCTTGATATAGGTCTTGGCAAACTAGAAAATGCTAAATACATTATTTTCTAGATGGATAAATACATTAATGTATACAGTTGGTAGAACAGAATTAGTTCAGCATATTTAAATAAGAAAAGTTGAGAATTCCTCGATTCCCCGCCCCCATTTCTCAGTCCTGAAACTTTATTGCTTTTATTAAAATAAAAGTGAGTAGTACCACTAGCATATTTCTAAGCCATATGTTTTTTTCCTATCCAATAATTGCTTTATGACCTTTGCAAAACTTTACAACTATTTTTATGATGACTTCTCACTCACCACCTCCGTCTTGAGCTCATTACTCACTGTTTTCTGTCTTTTCTTTTCTTTTGAATCCCCCTTGCCCTCAAATCAAGTTAGTTTGTTGGTTTTGATTCATTTATTGATTGAATGAAGCACTTCCTTGAGTAATTTTTTCAAGACAGATGAATGGGCCACATACTTGCTGAGTCATTTCATGTCTGAGAAGGTGCTTCTGCCTCACTTATGAGTGTTGACTTAGCTGAGGTCAGAATGCCTGGGTCACACACTTTTCCTCTGAAACAAAAAAAGCTTTTCTCCGGTGCCCCAATGCATGACGTGCTCTTTTAAATCTGTATCTATACTTCTCTCTATTCTTAGGTGGAAACTTTTAGAATATCGTCTCCATAGTCAAAGAAATGCCACATGAGTAATCAGTGCTTGTTTTAAGTTAATTTTTATTGCTATCTAGTGTACACAGGCCCTTGAATTAAATTCCACACTTTCTTCCTTTCAAGAATGTTCAAAATTAATTTATTACATCTCTTTGCTATCTATAGTCCATTTCACACTTACTCAATTCCCTGATCCTATATGTCTTGCTTATCCTATCTCACAATTTTACCTGAATTTTTCATGACATGTTGGAATCTGCTTTCTAAATATTTCCTATGGCTTTCTGTAGAAAAGGATCTATTGTTTATTTTAAATTCATGGTCATGAATTTTACCAAAAACCTTGCTAATCCTTTCCCTTTCATGGATGTTACATTCTCACTAATTGGATTAGAAAATAAGGATGACAGATTTCTTAGGCAAAAATCTATTTCTTTTCAAGAAAAGAACTAATTCTTTACAAGAGTCCTTTAGATTAAACTGTGCCATTTTTTTTCACATATCATTGAGTTGTCTGCACACAGTTGATTATATGAACATAGCCTGTGGTAATACAATAAATGATTGAAAATGTTATCTATTTTGGTCTATGTGAGTCAAAAAGTACACACACAAATAAACTCCAAGAGAAAAAAGTTTACTTTCTTATATAGTTACTTTAAAACTGTTGTGAAATTTAATGTGGAACATGAAATTGGAGAAAAGTCTTGACATCCAGTGTGCTTTGATGAAGTCGACAGGATGGCTACTGTTTTCTCTTCAGCCACTCTGGGTACCAGTGGGTGTAGCTTACAAAGGTTTTTAAATCTGTCTGTATACTTCACTTTTTTTCTTAGGTAGAAGCTTCTAGAGTATTGTCTCTATTGTCAAATGCTTTTGATTGACTGAATTTTAAATCCATCTGTGCATAATTAAAAATTATATCAGCTATAAGGGACAAAATTCTAAATAACAGTAATTTCAAGGAATGTGTTTCTGTTCTTCACTTGATTTTTGACTGAACACATAGTCCACGAGGACTTACTTATTTTGAGAAAAGGCGGGATCAGTTGTTCAATTATGAGAAAAAAATCAAAGATCAATCAAGTCAGTTAAGTCAAAATAACTTCAATATTAGTTTCGTGAGAATGTTTGACTGCTACCTATGTATTTCTCTCCTACTTGAAACTACTTTTACTTTACCATCTCTAGATGTAGAAGCCCTGATGGATTCTGTGCTGGCCAAGACTCTAAGTTTATAGACTTTTTGTATATTTATGCCTGAATACAGGGTCTTTGGCACAGCATTGGCCACGGGACTTTTTGTAAGTGCGTCATTGCTTTTTCAGATTTCTCTCTTCAAATGCCTGAGTAGAGTTGTACAGTATCATGGATGCAGGCAGAACACATGTAAAGTGGAGCTGGCCATAGAGGAATTACTCATTCAATTCAGAGACTAGTATTATCTGTTTAGCAACACTATCAAGCATGGGGGTCAAACAGAGGAGAAGAATATAGATCTTCTTCTGAAAGCGTGACATTGAGAAGAGTAATAATGTGGCCTCAATTGTTTGTATATTCTGATTAACATTGCAGCTATTAATATCTTTATTGGAATGTGAAGCATTAATCACTACTAAGAACTTCCACATAAAAAAATACATAGTTTTCACTTGTCATCAGAGATCTTAAAACTTATCTTCACATGAGAAATACTTAAGGATCTCTGAAAAATTCCAAAGCCCAGGTTATACTGTAGACCAAATAAACTACCGTTTCTGGGATTGACACAACTGTTTCTATATTTTTGATGGTCTCTGTTATTGCTTGGATCTGGAACGGCCCCCCAAATCCTCATGTATTTGGGTGTTGTGGAGTGCCTGTAGAGCCATGGGCTTGTTAGGAAGTGGGCCTGGTTGGCAGGGACAGAACACTGGGGTTTGACCCGGAAGGGCATACATTAACTCACCCTTCTTTCTACACTTGCTTCCTTGGCTGCCTTGCTGACAGCAGCCTTCTTCCAGCTGCGACCCCACTGTGGACTTCGACCATTCGAGCTGCCTGTGAATGGGACGAGACCTTCTGAAACAGTGAGCTAAAATAAATTCTTCCTTCCTTGATTTCTCGATGTCTGGTATTCTGTTCCAACAATGAGAAAGTCACTGAGATAGTCTCCATGTAGTTCCAATGAGCAGGGGAGTGTGGAAAACACCATTCTTCTGTGTGATACCCTTGTCTAACACTTAGTTCTGATATTTGTAAAATGAAAGTCATGATACATTTGTAAAAAAGGTGAACTTCAAGATGAAATGAAAAATGTAAAATAATTATAAATGTATAACTATGAGTTAACAAAAATGCTCTAATTCTACAAACTTAATTTTCTTTCAATGGCTACTTTAAATGATTTAGTATTATTTGGGGTCTTCTGCCTTCGAAGATTAAGGTATAATATATCCTCTTCTTAAAGTCTTTAAAGAATGAGAAGTGCTAAGGTCCAAATCATGTTGAAGATCTAAATTTTTAACAAGACCTTTGTTACCAAAAAGAGTAAAAAGGTTTATTAATTATGACTCTGGTAATCAATACAGTGCATACTCTTTCCTAAGAGAAATATCTCATCTCTCAAGACACCATACTTTACTGACGTCAATGATCTGAAGCAATTTGTTTGCCTAATGTCTCACCGAATCAGGGAGAATAAAAGTCTCAAGATCTTTTTATATATGTGGTTTGTGGTCAGTGACAAAACCACATAATATCCACAAATGTCTAGAACTATAATTGTTTTGCTTTTTCAAAGATCTACCCACAAAATAGGTAAGAAAACATATTTTCAAGTGGCACTTACAGACTTCCTGTCAAGATGGTGGCTGAGTAGCAGAGCTATGCAGCTTATCCTCAGGGAATCACTTAAAAAGTTGAGATTATAATTTAAAATTGTGTATTAGGAGAGGAAGGAGTGACCGAACAATTGTAAGGAGGCCACAGGAAGATCAGAAATCCTGAAGATAGATTGCAAGTATAAGTAAACAGCGACCCATGAAGCCACCCAGGCTGACTGAGAGCAGCCCAGAGCCTCCGGCGTCTCCATATGGAAGAAAGCCAGCCCAGAGTCCCGAACCTCTGACTGAGGTAAGCGCAGACCCAGGGTAAGTATAAATTTACGGCAACTGATGGGCCTGACCTCCAAACACAAGCCTGTAAGTAGTGCAAATTGCAAAAGCAATGAGAGTTTCCCCTAGAAAAGGCTTCCCAGTACCTAGAGCAGAGGCAGTGCTCAGCAGCCGTAAAGGCAGTTGCCGTAAAAAGGCAGGAGCGATTTAAAAAAAAGAAAAAAAAGAGCCTGAGACTGAAACGTTTAGAATCAAAGCAGGATCAGAAGAGCACATCAGAGCTATACAGCACGTAGAAAGAAACTGGCACAAGAGACACTCTCAGAGAAGGAAGGAAAGAAACCAACCCCTGGAATGGCTTGAGTGTAGTGGGAGCACCTCCAAGGGTGGGCAGGAGAGCTTCGCAGAGGGGGCTAAGTGTGACCAAGACACCTTACAAGCCACCTGGCTCTTAGGTCCTCCCTTACTATCTACACCCAGCACAGAACTCAGAGGAATTTTGGCTTCCACCCCCACACCCTCATACCCATTCAAAGAAACTTCTCAGCTAGCCCTTTAAAGTGAAGTCCCTCAACAACAGAAACATGAGAAAAAGACGCGTTAACAGGACACACACAGAAATCCTAAGATCCCAGAAACTAATCTCATGGGCCCTGAAGTAGTGGAACTCATAGGGAAGGAAGTCAGAAAACAAATAAATGAGTCGAACAACCAGTTCAAACAAGACCTCATACAGACCTCTTACTCAGATATTTCAACTTTTTTCTTGAGGGTGAGTATGTCAGTAGATTGAAGAGTAAATAAAAGTGAATTTAATAAAAAACAAAACTATAATGGCATTTACAAATGGCAGTTTCAAAATGGAAGCATCCATCATCATTCTTTTCTGAACATTATGAATTTTTTCATGTTTTAACGGCAAAGATAAGTGGGTAGAGAAGAGAAAATGGACCACATCAGGTGAGGAGGACACTCTGGATTGTGGTGATGTCAAATATTTAAGACACGGCACCCTTAAAGAAACTTCAGACTTTTTTAGACTTTTATAAGACAGAGATCTTACAGAGATCTCTGGTCAAAGAGCATCACTGAAGATAGTTTGTTTGATAAATTCTTGCCATTATCTGAAATCCCACTTACTTTTCTACTTTCATTTAACTATCTGGAACTGATTTGTGTTCAGGTAGAGTGAACTGGATCCACTCTCAAACACTGAGATCCTAAAACTTTGAAAAAGGATATATGGGATCACACTGTATTGTTGACATGGGACAAATGAAAATAAATATCTTTTCACAAAATAGTCTAAAATGTGTCAAATGTGTTGAAAGGGAACCGCTGGAAAGAACCATTTTCTATTTGACAAGATAAATAAATATACTGTTGATGAATTTGGGGTAAGTAAACCATACATTCCAAGACAGCAGACTGGTGTTTGCTTTTCTTATAGATCCAATATTCACAGGTTATAAAAGTCTCAGCCTGTATATAAATCACACAGGCTTGATAGACAAATTTAGATTCCATAATTAGTGAACATTTCACTGCATGTTTCGAGTTTCTTGAGCTCGGAATAAAACTATTTAAAAGGAAGTAGGATTTCTAACACCAGTGTAAGGCTGTTATGGAGGTGGTGAGAGAAGGCTCAGAAAATTATCAATAGTACATGATTTTTGCCCCTCTATGTTGAAATTAATTTTACCTTCCAGAAAGACAGGATATTGAAAATAGACCGTGCTTGAAAAGTTAAAGGGAACTGAAATCACGGCCACGAATATTCTCCCCAATTCCAAACAATTCTCTTATAGGAAAATACAATAGTTCTTTTTTGAGATGTTTCCTTTGAAAGTAATGTTTTGTCATCATGAGAAAAATAAATAAATACTTTCCCATCCTTCTGGGACAACAATTACCTGGGAATGGTGCGCTGCAGGAAATGGAGTCAGGTGTGCGGGGAGCGATGGGGCTGGGCTGCAAGTTCAGCAGAAATCCCCCCAGAAAATAATCACTCGGAAAGAATCTGCTTTCCTACTTATAGACTTTCTCCTTCTTTTTTTGTGTGTGGGACATTCTCAGACAAGGTTCCTCTTTACACTCGCATCTCGTTGCATAGTGCGAAGCCATGGTGGGGCTCGACTTTCAGACGATGTGGGATGATGTTCAAGATCCGACACATAATCAACGGTAAGACCGGTGCTCTGGCCAACAGAGTGGAAATATTTTCTTTGCAAAAGCGTATCATAAATCAGAACATGAGAATCCCACGCCAAGCACGTGTCAATAAAACACAACCCCTGTCCTGGAAGCTGATGCTTGACCTGTAACACTTGTATATGAAAAATTATTTTCCACTGCTCAAGTGGGATCGGAATCCTTTTCCTGCGTGGACAGAATTCAGAAAGCCACCCTTCTCTCTTGGTGCAGTTTTATTTACTCTCCCTTGAGTAAAGTTTAAGCACTATAATTTTAGTTCTACAGAGAATATATTAATATCTTTCTGACGACATTTGTCTTCATGCTAAGGAATTTGGCTTATGCAATTGTCCTCTATCCTCAGATGATGTTGAGATCAATCATACTACAGCCTTTTCATGTTCCACCCTTTTCCATAATTAATCTACCTTGCTTTTTACTTAAATGTGTTAAATTTCAGATATTGTAGAAAAACCTCACTTTTATTTTTGTGCCGTTGCTGACTTGTATTACCATATTCATAATTAAACCTATTACATTTTAAAATTAAATGGAGCAAGCTCAATAATGGGGAGCTGCTTTTTTGTGAGTCCTACCTTTTGTGATTAAACTTTAACCACATTTTTAGACTACTGTGTTATGGTTTGTTTGTGTAACCATAGTATGGTGGGGATAAACATGACAGGGAGAGCTCATGCCTTGAATTTGAGTCACAGGTGATTATCTTTTACAAATATATTCTTGATGGTTTGTTATGACTCTGTAAGTCTAAAATGGGACTTACAATGCATACATACTGCAGAGCATTTTTTGGAGTGCATCAGGTGGATGTACTTGAGACTTGATCACTCACCCAAGTCATGTTTGTATAAATATGGAAGGAAGGAAAAACTGGGATAAAAACGGAGATGTCTAATTTTGCTGCTTCCAGATGTTACAAGTGCTTGTCTGTAAATAAGAAGGACAGCGCAGAGTAGATTTGTTATGTAGCTTGATAACATGAGTCACCTGTCCAGGTTCTCTTAGCCTCACTCCCGAGGTGCACAAGGGCCCAGATTCCCACTGCTTGGGATGTGGCATTCTGGTGAGCTGTTAGCACTATATGCCCGACTTTAGGCAGAGACATCCAGAGGTGTTTGGTAATTTTTTCTCTCTCTCCTGCCCTGGGCCCTTAGCAAAGATTCGTAAGATTCACTAACAACGCTAGCTCCTTGTTCCTGAGATAGCTGTGCAATGCGTGGGATAGTCTGCATCCCGGCTCTCTGGCCCCTGGAGATACTTGCCCATGGTCATGAACTATTAGGTATTCCACTCCTGATCAGCATCTTCCCTTCTCTGCTTAATGTTCCCACTGGTATTCCCTAAGATCATGTCCTGCTGGAAATTTTGTCTCTGGGTTGTCTTCTAGGAGACCCAAACAAGGACAAGAGGTATCTGCTGGGTTCAGGGCTTAAACTATCCAGGGACAGTCTTTGTCTCTGCCAATTTTATTCCGTTCCCCATTTTTTTATTCCCTCCCATTTATTCCCTGGAACCTCTCACATGGCTTCTGACTATGCTTCCTCCTCACTGGTTCAAACACTGCCCTCTCTCCCTTTACAACAATGATATCTACGCATTTCTCTGGTATCAGTCCCAAATTTATCTTTCCACATCAATTGCCCTTGACATTCCACCCTAACTTGGTTTCAACATTTATATACGTTCTTAATGTCTGATCCTATAGGGGGATATTTGTCTGTCTTCCTAACTGTATACAACTCCGAGATGACAAAAATTATGTCTATGCCACTCAGTATTTTTACCTCCAACTCCCACAGAATATTTGTAGATTATCGAGCAAATAAGTTGTAGCCTATAGATTGGGCTTCTGCATCTATTTGTAAATATGTATTAATGTAATTTTTAAATCTTAGCTTTTTGCATCCCGGAAGTTTTACTTAGTGCTTTCTTTTAGACCGAAAGACTCCCGGGTCTAATACTCCTGTATACACCATGGTAGAAGCAAGCCACTCCATGCTGAGAATTCCATCTAGGGTTGAGTCGGCTGTAGAGACATGTCCAGTCCCAACTACTATGATGCACAGGTGTCTCCGGCTGGTGAGAAGGTTCTGACCCAGAAAGCTATTGTTATAAAAGGCTTTGGACTAGCTTCTGGAGCTGTTGTTCAGCCGTGGAAACTAAAATCCCCCTCTACATTTACGGATGGCTTGAGGTGCTTTCCCATAAGTCTTCAATTTTCCCCCTTTCTTATCCTGTTCCCAAATCTCTCCACATGTGGTTTAATCCACATATTCAGCTTTTCCTGTTCTATTTTAGAGTTTACTTCGTCCACTGACACTCCTATTTGCCTGGCTCAGTCTATGAGTAAAGACTGTGGTTAAAGAAAATGATAACACCAAATTGATGTCAGAATATTCGGATATTCTTATAATATGCAGAGCTCCCACAAGTAAGAAGTAATGCTGGTAAAAATGTGGACGAGTGTGGACAATACAGTAAAATTAGAGGAGTGTTCTGCAGCTTTCTGATGCTACTAATTCTGGTCTGTAATCAGAGAGGAGTGTGCAAGAGTAGACCTTGTGGGGTATCAGAACTCCAAGAAGACTCTTTTATTATAAAATGTGTGTCAAAATGTATCACAAATAAGAAACTGCTCAAGAGACATAAAAATGCTCAATGTCAGTCATCATCAGAAAAGGGATAAGATATTACCTCATAGGATGGTTGAAATGAAAAAAGGCAAAACATTAATAATAAGTCCTGGCAAAGATGTGAGGAAAAGAGAATTCTTGCATGCCATGCGTGTAAAATAATGGATCAACCCTAAAATACCCGATGACCTTGCAGTCCCACTTCCAGGTACATATTAAGTTAAATGAGAAAGATGAAGGTGCATCTGCCCACGCAGTTACTGAGGCACTGTTCATAGTAGTCGAGATGTTCAGTCAACCCAAGTGTCCGTCATCAGCAGTTCAATTTATCGGGAAAGAGTGGCGCAAACACACAGGTGAATATGATTTGGTCATAAATAAGACAGAAACCCTCCCCTTTGCAACAGCATGGATGCACCTGGATGACATTAGGCTGAGTGAAAAAAGCCAGGCACCGGAAAACAAATCATAATCTTGCTCATATGTGGAATCTAAAAATGCTGATCTCATAGAAGTCAAGAGTAGAATGGTGCTTAACAGCAGCCCATGTAGAAGTGGGGAGATGGAAGCCACAGGAAGTCACAAAATCTCTGTTGCATAGGAAGAGTATATTCACGAGACCAATTTAAGAGCCTAGTAAGTATAACTAATACAGTATGATTCTTGAAAAATGCTGGGACTATAGTGGGAGCGTTCCCACCACAAAATGACAACTGTATCAGGTTATGTACATATTAATTTGCTTGATTTAGTCTCTATAAACTTCTATATATTTCAAAATATCTTATTATAGATAAATATATTTAATGGTAGCTGTGAATTTTAAAAGAGAAAGAAAAATCTTTAAAACAATTACTGTAAAATTCTCATGCAAGGTAGTATTTGGACATTTCTGTAATGCACAAAATGTAAATCGTAGCAATTCCCCCTCTGGACATCCACTTTCCCCCAAGTTCATTTTTTCTTGTTACTTCTGTAGATAAAAAGCAATGTCTTTATCCATCACTCTTTGTTTCTACATGTCAAATTTGTACGGGAAAATATCTACACAGCTATTGAAATAATGTAATCCACCGTCCCAGCTCTTGCCCCAGAAATCTCTAGGTACCTGAAACAACACAACAACATATCTTCCTATTTTTTTTTTCTATTTTGGGGGGAACAATGATCTCATTCTGGAATTCGTTTTGTGTGTGCTGACATAGTCCTTGTGTTTGAGCAGTTGTTTGTGATCAGCTGCACCAATTAAAGGAGTCTCTTCCCCAGCTTGGTAGTCAGAAGTGCTGGGGGCTCAGAACGAGCCCCTGGGGAAGGACTTACGAGCAGAGTGAAATTATAATATCAGTGGAGGGGATACCTGTTGGTTCTTTTTCTTTCTCTTTTTTTCTTTTCCTAGAGCAAAAGGAACCTTTAGGGAACTGGACACCTGGTGAAATGGTTTGCTCAAATTCATTTAGTAATTTTTTTTTTAAATTCCTGTAGGGGAATTAGCAGAGTGCTAAAGGTTTTAAAGGACTCACATGAAAAGCCATCTGTTCCCTTGGCTTTGTTCAATCTCAATTTAAGGATGGCTTTGGAGATTTCCTATTCCCTAATTAATTCCTCTAGATGAGCTTGTGGGGTTGGCTCAATTTATTTTTTGAAAGATGGAAAAAAAAATCTCTCCCATCAATTAGTCCTTTGTTATGCTGTGACTGAGATGGAAGTAGCTTTTTGCCAAATGGAGCGAGGAGCTGAGAGATGCTTGTGTTTGCCGTGGCCAGGTGTCCCTTGTCATTAGGCTGGGCTTTGATGTGAGTACCATTCTCTGGGCCTTTCAGATAATTGGTGAGAAAGCACCAGGCCTTGCAGAAAGCTGAGTAATATTCAGCCTGAAGCACAAAGACAAGGGACTTAAAGCATTGAATAGGAGTCATATTTTGAAGAGCATAACTGTTCTTACAATTTTTAAAGAAAATTATCCCTTGTAGTGTCCTTTTGCTGAAAGATCCTAGGGCCAGTTTGCTGTGTGGACGAGCCCTAAGCATTCACCTGGAGGGCTAAATGATGCAGAAGGGAAGGGAAGCAGAGAGAGAATTCGGAACAAGGGAGGTCAGACAAGACTGGAAAGGGGCAGGGGACAGCCCCTCGTAATTGGGCTATGGGCTTGGCAAAGTATTAAAAAAAAATAGCAATGTGAAGTTCTGCCTACTTCAATTTTGTCTCCTCTCAGATAAGGCATCAAGCTCATGGCTTATGAAGAAACCTCTATTCAGAATGAGATGTAAGTCAAGGGTCTCAGTTCCAGTAGAGTCTTGTCCAAAGGCCTGCTGTGAACAGCACAGTGAAAAATATAGTTTTCCAGAAAATAAAATGATCTGGAAGTATTATTTTTGGAATATTAACTAATCAAATTACATGTTATTATCGAGAGTCCTACCCTCCCCACAAAAGCAGTGTGTATGTGTGGGGGGGGTGTGGTGTGAGGGGCTGGCCCTTTTGGTCCATGGACTCTTGTACGGTTAATAACAGTTAGTGGATGGAGTCCGAAAGAACAAGAAAAAGTTTATTGAATAAAGTGAGAGAGAAAAGAAAGAGTCTTGTCCAGGAAGCCAAGAAAGGACCCGACTGAGTATCCATCCAAGAGCAGAGACCGAAAAAAAAGCTTTGGGCTAAACAGCCAAGAGAGAACCTCAGTGGGTGTCCATCGGCAAGGCGAGGGCCTGGGTGTTCCCTGCAGTTTCACAAAAAGAGGGTTGGAGTTCGGAGAGGGCTGTCAAGGATTGGCTCCCTCCTGCGTGTGAAACTGGAAAAAGCCAGCGCTGATCTCAGGGTGGAGGAGATGCAGCGCCTCTCTGACTGCAGGCAACTGAAACTATTAGCCACGTGATCTGGGGAAACCGAAGAACAGCCTCTGGGTTGGGGAACAGGTGACCTTCTCTGCAGTTTTTCCTTGCCAAACTCCTGTGTGTCGTTAGGACATTCTTGTTTCTGTATCAGAGTAGGTCTGCATCCGGAACCGTGTCTGGCTGGATCGCTCGCTGTGTTCATTAGGCTTTGAGGTTTAATATCGCCGGGAGAAAAACCCGTAGGAGGTAGAGGACGTGTCTGCTGGAGCTGCGTAAGACAGGAGATCTGAACCTTTCTGTCTGAGAGGATCGCGTGAAGGAGAAAAGAACCTCTAAGGAAGGGGCCAATGGAGATTTTTGAGAAGACAGCCTCCCAGGCAATCCCAGCAATGGGGAACGGGGAGATGCTTATGGTTATCCGGCCCTGCAGCTTGACTGTGTGTGTGTGTGTGTGTGTGTGTGTGTGTGTGTACATGTGCGTGAGCACGGACAAGTGAAATATGCAGGCATCGAGAATTTCCTTCTTCTCGATAATGGAGTAGAAAATACCATTCATGACAACCAGAGGAGACAGGCCGTGAGTAGCCACACAGATCCCCTGGTCACATTTTCAGGGGTTAGGATTGACTAGGATTGTGTGGACGGCATAGCAAATACTTTGAGTGCAGAGGCACAGATATCCAGCAAGAGTCAAGGCAGGTAGAACTCAGTAGAAAATGGACACTGCTCTTTTACTAAAGACAAAGATGGCAAACCCAGAAAAATATTCTCAAAATAATGGGAAGGCAGGCAATGAGAGGCAGACCTAGGATCGTGGTCGCTCATGGATACTTGAACAAGGTCACTGGCATCTTTCTTCCAACACACACAGTTGTACAAGCACACACATACCATCACCACCACCACCAGAACTCTCCCTCTGTGTAAAAGTGACAGAGAGGATGGTTCTCCAGAAGGCTGAAGAGAGTAGAGCATCTATATTATTGAAGGGAAAATGATAGTCCTTTAGATTATATTAATTTGACACAAGTATGGTCCAATGATAGGAAAAATCACTTCGATACTATGACTTTTTGCCTGTCTGTAGCATTAGGAAATCGGTGACTCCATACCACAGAATCATTCCAGAAAAACAGAAATAAGGTCAAGAAAGAAAAATCATTTGAAAAAAGCTTTTCAGTTTTTAAGTTGAAGAACAAATAAGTTGGAAAAACTGGCTTCGGAAAATTTGATTTATTCCTAATGTCTTAAGATGAAGTAAAAAACTTACCAGGTGAGTCTCTGGGCCTCACAGGGCTTGTGCCTCACTTGGCTGTCCTTGCTGCGTCCCTGTCCCCAGGCTCTTGCTCTCCACCTGTGCATGGAGGTTCACTCTCACTGCTGGTTGCTCCAGTGTCACACACGTTGATCCTTTTGCCTGGCTCACCCTTTCTTTTCTCCTGATAGACAAACAGCTTCTTCCACCTTCTCCTCCACTTGCAACTCATGAGCTCCCAGGCCCCACAAACATTCATCCATCTATGGAAACTGGATATCAAGGATTCATCTCCTTTGGCATATGAACTACTCCAAATAGTGTTTTCAATGCACAAAATATACTACCTAAGCAAAGAGAACCGATTTTATAAAGGTAAGTTTAAAATACTAGAAGAAATACATTTTGACCTTCGTACCTTTTAAATAAAAACAGTAACAAAATGGTGGAAGTAAACCGTTCTATAACTCTGCAGTGAGGATAAACAAAGAAGTTTTAGATCTATTCATAACCATTATAATGTACTATAATATGAAAATATTTATGATTTCTATTGTGTGACCATAGAATCAACTCTACAGGTACTGTAGTTTGCCATCCACTGGCATTATGGGAGGAAATGTAGAAATTCAAGTAGAGCTTTTAAAAGTGCATATGTAATATCTACCCATCCGAGTTCATTGCTGGCAAGTGAAGAACTCCTGCCATTTCTGCCTGTTTCTTCCCACACTGGTTCAGCTGTTTCTGAGCTGTTTCTCTGTCTTCACGAGATTCTTTTCATGGAACATATTACCATGAATGGAAACCATGTCTCTTAAGGATTCTTGCTGGATTTCAATATGATTGCCATGTCCAATGTTCAGCACTATTGCAACCCAAGATAAGATTTCCTATACACAACGGTGTCATTCCATTGAACTTTTTTGGTCTCATTACGATTTTTGATTTATGAACACTCTTAGCCTTCAACTCCGTATCACCCTGCATTTAAAAATAGTTTTTGGATCATGTAAATCAAGACACTACTTGTAAATGACTGAAAATATCCTACATTGCTTTCAGAAGCTCAGATAGATAATACAGATGACATTCACTCAATGACACCCTTGTGTATTAACCACAGCAATCTCGATTATAAGCACCAACTCATTTGCCTGCCTCAGTTTGAAGGATTTGTCTCTTGGGTCTGTCACTAGAGGTGGCACCATGAGTAAATGAGGACACAACGTGGCTGCTGGAGAGGGCTGATTAAGCAGTGCTCACACACAAGTCTGCAGCAATTTTATGTATGGGAAAACTCAAAGTTGTGCCATGCTTTTAAGTATTAGGTATTTTGCTTCTCCTCTTGTCTTCTTGATTTAGGGCAGCAACTTAAGATCTGGAAGGCCTGACTTCCAGCTTTTCCAGAGGAAATATATTCCTGGAGCTGTGGATTTTTGAAGCTGTGTGGTCATGTACTCATGCAAGCACTGGCTTTCACCTGGTGTGATCGGGAACCAGGATAAGATAGCCAATTGAGGCAGCAGAAGGATGCATCTGAGTTCCAAGCTTCTCCTGCCAGCTCAGAATGGGTGAGTGATGATGGAGAGAAGGAAACAAAAGCCCTGGTCCTGGACGTGGTGGGAAGCTGGATCAGCGTGGTAATTGCAGCTCAAGTCCAGTGTGAGCTCACAGGGCGTTCTTGGTCAGCAAAATGGTAGCGTTGGTGGTGTTCTTGGTTGGGGAAGCACGGACTCCTCCCTGATGAGGGTGACAGAAAGAAGCATTGGGTCCAACTTCCACTGTTGCCGTGTTGATTGGCTTAAGCCCTGGCCGTAGCAGATCGTTGCAGAAGACAAGTTCCCTTTCGGAGAGACTCAGCTGCCAAGTCAGGCTTGGACAAGTCAGCTTTTATTTCTCAATTATTAATTTACTCATTCTTCAGTTTCCTTAGATCTGTTGAGAAGAGTAAATTAAATGATGCATTTGAAGCTCATGGTACAGTTCTTGACAGATGATAATAACTCAAATAGTATCACTGCTGTTGTTATATGATGTAGCTCAGACAACATTACTGAGGACTTCGAATATTTAAGAATATAAGACTTTCTTCCAGTATGAAAATGCTTCAGGTCATGTCTGCCTTCTCTTCTTTGTCTTGCCAGCAGGTTGGCTTCTAGGATGCCACACTCATGTTACCTACTTTGGTCCGAGAAGCACCCACACTCCCGAGTATGCCATTTTCATGCCCCTGATCCCAGTCTACTCATTGGAACCTGGAGCTCCCCATACTACCCAGACCTTCATTCTCCATTCCTGGTCTGCAAAGGACTTCCTGCTGGAACACTGAAGGTAAGAACTGATTCACATTTGACAATTTGCCATGTGTGTTCTCTACATGTGATCATTCATGTCTTGTTTCTTCTATTTCCTCAAAAAAGTAGCAATTTCTTAAGAGATCTAGTTTTAAAACCTGAAACCCCAGTTCTGCCACCTAATCACCTGTTGACCTTTGGTAAATTTGCAGTTGACTTACTTGCAGCCGAAAGTCCCTAAATTTTGTTTGGATGCCTACATCCCAGCTTTTATTTGGAGGTGGAATTAGGACACCAATAAGCTTCTCCTAGCCCAAGAATTTAAATATTATACTTACATATTCTCTTGTAATCCCTGAGCACTCCTCTATTCATGATTTTTTTCTTACAACGTTGATGGTACTGTAAGCTTTCTCCCATTCCTGGCTGGGTTAATAGAATTTATTTAGTATGCATAAAATTCTTCCATGTTTTTGGGTTTTTCTTTCTATTTACTCTGTTCAGCAAACAAAGCAAAGCGAGTAAGGGAAGAAGGTAGGAGATATGGGGGGGGGGGGGGAAGGGTCCACACCATGGACATTACAGTAAATAGAAAACTTGCATGTGTTTGCTACTGGAAATTAGGAGTATGGACTGACGTAGATAAGATCGAGGTGAAAGGAAGGTGCACCTCTTTGCCTGGTTCTGAGGAGTTTCTTAAGACGTGGGGCATTCTCGTGGGTCAGCTTAGGTGGAATGGAATGTGAGTGGCCAAGACAACGACAAGAAACTGAACCAGAAGGACAATGAGTTGGTTCATTAGAAGCTTGAGTTCAGAAACCCAAGTCTCTAGTTAATAAAATATTCCTTAAAACTAAAAGGAAAAACTCTGATAAACTAATTAAGAAGGGAAGCTGAGATCAGGAGATCTAAAGATGAAAAGAAGTGTGCTCACCAACCTCTGGTCAGAGAAATGGTCTTACCTGAACATCGCAGGTGAGACCCATGTCATTGCTTTGACTTCCAGGCAAGCCCAGGGACCAATGGCAAACAGATCGGACAGGTGGCAAGAGATGCTTGGGTGCTGCCTACGGGAGGCACCAAATTCCTATCAGCCCTTCCGGTCACCAGTAATTTAGGCCTTGTGTTTGTGTTGGGACATTATCATTAACACACTTTACCACAAACATTAACTGCTTAATATAAAATCATTATGGATAAAATGTGCAAGGTCTGCAGAGAGCAATGTGGACGTTTCTAACGTGAAGGTACCCTGTGAACCTGAGTGTAAAAATCCTTAAATTCATTGGTGGGGGATAAATTTCAGCTCTGTTTATTTTTCCATGAGTGTTATGATAATTTTAAAAAGGATTTTCAAAGTGTGTGGTGAAATCCTGAAACGAACAATCTGGAAAGCCTAGCATTATAAACCCAGAGAATGGCTGGAGAGTGTCATCAGCGCTTGAGGCCGGCCTGCAATCACCTAGAATTGCCCTCATTTGCCGCCCGTTCCAATGCACATTGTAGTTTATTTTTTAATATCAAGGAGCTAATAGAACCGGCAAAGTCCAGATTCCTTTCTGAGTCACTGGCCCTATGACAAGCTATATTAGACATGCCTTTGTGGTGAAAGGATTAAAATATTAGGAGCTCTGTTTTGAAACTGTGACACAGAGTGTGTTTTTGGAATCTTTCTGAGGTGGTTTGGGCTCCCTTCTTGCCTGGTAACCACAGCTTCTGGACTAATCCAACTCTCAGTTTGGGAATTTCCAAACTGACTATTAAGAGGGGGCCTTTGCTTACGTAACGCCGTCTCTTCCAGTTTGTTGCTAGCCTCCTGACAGGTGAGCAGAGCTTTGCTAGCATTGACAGGTAGGGGGATTCTTTGCATTACACCTCAGATTTGGAGGAAATCTCTTACTCCAGAGCTTCCCAAACCTAATACGCATGCACACCATGGAATCTTCTAGAAAGCATGCTGAATCCTGGAGTCAGGGGTGAGGTGTTTGTAATCCAGTGATGCCGCTGCTCCCAGTCCACAAACCAAGCTCATGGAAAGATTTTAGCAAAAAATAAGAGTGTGCCCGTGGTAGGACAGCACCATATGCTCTCAGGGCACTCAGGATTTATGAGACTAATTTGTTGCGGGAGAACCAGGGCAGTGATGTCAAATAGAGTACATGTCCTCCGCTGTCATAAACTTGCCTGGATTTATGTGTCACGAAAAGTCCTCCAAGGATGATTTGCTTCATGACATTTACAGTTGGTTGTTGCCGTTTGGCTGTGTCACCTCTCGCTGGAGTGGAAGGTGTTGCTCAGTTGATTCCCTTAGTGTCTTGCTGTCCTTGACTATCACTGCACAGGGGTGTTGCATTTTCGTGTCTAGACCCAACGCATGGACGTTCGGATACTCTACCTAGAAAGGAGGGGGAGGCACTAAACACTATGAATCCTCAGCTTAAATGAAGTAGATGGTGCTTATTCAAGGAAACGCCTATTCAAAGGGAAGGTATGTTTAAGAACTGTAGTTAATTGAAAGTGAAGTAAAAATTAACACATGAAAGGGACGTAGTCAAAGACAAAGGTAAGTAGTTGAAATGGTGACATAACTTTCTCTTTATTTCTCCTGGCTTCCTGGACTACAGAGGGGCCCAGGGAGCCACTATTCATGACACCAGCCACGGAACATGAGGGCACAGGAATAGGGTTGAAACACTTTTAGGTCAGAAGCAGGGGGCATTCTTTGTTGAGCCAGAATTTATACACGTTTTCCTGTGTGGGGAGAATGCATTTCTGAAAGTGGATGTCCTCTGTTCAGCGTCTTTAAAACACACCATCATTTGGAAATCGTCTCTCTTTTTTCAAGAATCAAATTCAATTATTCCCCCAAATTGAGGCCTTTTAAATGTTCCCGAATTTATAGGAATTTCGGTGCCAACCTTCACCCTCTCCTAATTCACTGTGGTGGCCAGAAGAGGCTTTCAGATCTGCAGATCTTCCTCAGTGTATAATTGAATGGAAAGCTGCTCCCTTGCAAAGCTTATTGCTGCATTTTTGTGCAGTTGTTAATCAGAGGACAAATGGCCACTCACCAGGACCTTCTGTTTGCACATAAAATGAAAGCCTTGTGGTCGTGAGTTTCTTTTGTGTTAACCAAAATTGAAACTCCAAGGAACACAGAGAGCAGGGAATTTTTAATCGAATACTATTACGTTATGACCCTATGTAAAAGCCCGTTGGGTTTTCATTTATTTTATATCTACTTCCCACAAAGATGACCAGTTTCATTCCCTCACATTTTTTTTTGTCGTTCACTCGTCAGCCATCACTCCCTTTTCCATGACTCCAGCTTCTCAGTGAACAACAGAAGAGTTGAATCTTAAAAGAGGAGTCCAAAAAAACTTTTATTTGTTCGAAGGAAATTCTTTCCATGTGTTCCCTCTCCTTGCTTTGCTAATTTGGGTCATGTGCTTTGCTTTAGTCATCTGTCCCAGGCAGAGAACGGCCAGGGTCCTCCTCCCATCACCACAGAGAGGTCTGGAGGTCTACAAGTGGTAACTGAAGACTGCTGGACTAACCACATCCTACAAAAGCTGTAATAGCCGCTGTAGGCCGAGAGGTTCCACTGGAATTTGAGGCTAAGAAAGCAAAAAGAGCCAACAACTGAAAGGTCTGCAAGGCAGCGCCTGAGATAATTGAAGGACAGAAGCAAAGACAAGAGGAGAGGGCATGGAGGAATGGATATCCAAGCAGAAAGGGTGGATCATGAGAGAGCTAGAGGGTTCCAGTGTGAATAGCCGTTTGTATTCTTCTGCACACCTGGCGAAAGGAGTTAAAAATGGAAGTCAGGCTAATAACGTGTATCACTGCCTGTGAAGATAAAATTGCCTGGATGTTGGACAAAAAGAATTACTGATCTCCAACATTTCAAAATTCACTTAGGTTTATACTGAGCTCACGTGTGAGCGACTCCTTTGAAGTCTGAGGGAATACAGGGCTCCTCGAGAACTTCCTGCTTTGTCATTTGGCAAACTGAGAAATGATTTTTTTTTTTGAAAGTGTGCTCACCCTCCCTCCTGTGATTTCTCCCAGAGACTTGGAGGCATTCTCTTCTTGTGCCACCGAAGCAGCCGCCATTCCAGTCGCCTCCGGATACACGTTGCTGCACTGTTTTTCTGGTACCAAAGCTTAGGCCTTGCAATTTCTTTTGAACTTTCCTACATTGTTTGTTTTGTTTTTTTCTGCACTAGAGTGATTTTGATTTAAAACATAGATGTTCATGCTATTATATTCTTAGGTGGGAAGTGAGCTACCTGTGCCCTTTGTCTGATTCTGGGTGGGTTTGTGACTGCTTTGATCAACAGAGTACAGCACGAGTGATGCTGTACTACCCAAAACACAGGGTTGTAAAACCCCAACTCATTCCACCTGCATCATCGAAGACCCAGGCTTGCTTCCTGGCCAGATTTACTCTTTCTGCCCTGAGATACCTTGTCCAATGTTTAAACAGGCTGAAATCTTTGTTTATGAGAACTAGTATGCAGACTTTACAGCTGACAGTCACCGCTGTGTTTGTCCTTTGGTTATCAAAACACAGATGCACATGTATGCACAATAATATGTTAGAAGAGCATCCGCCGGATCCTCCCACTTCAGTTATTCCAGCTGAGACTCCAGCCACTAGCGAGTGGAGACAGGCCGCAGCTGCCACACTCTCTGTGACGTAATGCAGTGGTGGTGGTTTAACAGCACTGTGTATTTGTGAGGCAGAAATAGATAACCGGAATGCAAGAGAAGAGCTTCTATAGATGACATTTCTCCCTGGCTTGAAAGTGATTTTAGCCAGTAAGTGGCATTAAGAATGGATTCATGAGAGAGCAGAGGGGGCAAACATGAGTACTTCCTACTCCCTCTCTCTCTGCAATAGGCAGTGTCTTGTGTGAATGTGTCGCTTTTATGGCTCCAGCTCCTGCCAGGTGTCTCTGAAATGATTTCAGCAACTACCGCATGAGGCCCACTCCTAGGCTGTGGAAACAACCTTCTCCCACTGACTCTGATCCCAAGGGCTCTAGTGGTCGCTATTCATTTCTGGGTTGCCTTATGGACTCACGACTTACCTTTCAATACTCCTGTTGTGGTTGGGATCTGGAGTGTCCCCCAAAAGTGTCATGTATTTTGATGGAACCATGTGATGTTGGTGGATCGGGGTCTGGTCTGGAGGGGTGGACTGCAGTTAAGTTAGGATTAACGGTGTGTAGTGGCCACACCTGGGTGCAGGAGGGACTGGTTACTGGGCGGAGACCTGAAAGGATACATAAGCTTCACCTGCCTTCCTGGAGGACTGGAACTAGTCTCAACTGGCCTCAGCTTGTCTTCCTGTTTGTCCGGAGAAGCTGCCTCGACCTCTCTGTCTGCCGTGTACTTCGATTGTTGCCGGCCACCCCCGAATGGACTGTGACCTTCGAGACTGAGTTAAAATAAACCTTTCCTTTCCTAAGTTTGTGGGCGTCGGGTATTGAGTCACAGCAACGAGAAAGTAAGACAGAAATTCATACCAAGAGTGGAGTCTTTGCTGTACTTTACCTGAAGATGTGGCTCAGAAGTCTTTGGAACTGGTTTGCGGAAGGAATTTGGAAAAGTTTGGGGATGCAAGCTGGAGAAATCTTTGAGTGCTCTGAGCTGAACTTGAGGGGAGATTGTGGTCAGAGCTCAGAAGACCGGAATGCTGATAGAAGTGTGGATTGGAAAGGCCAGGCTCAAGAAGTTTCAGATGGGAAGGAGGACTGTATCGGCAAGTAGCCTAAAGACTATGTGTGCTACGCTCTGGCAAAGAGTTTGTCGGCATTTTGCCCTTGTCCAGAGACTTTGCCTGAAGCTGAGATTAAGGACAGTGGAGTGCTTATTCTGGTGGAGGAAATCTCAAGACAGACTGACATTCAAACTGTTACATGGCTACTGTTTGTGGCTTTTAGCCAGCTTTATAGTGAAGGACAGGAGACAATGGGAGAGAAAACAAATGTAAAGAGATTGCAGTCTGGAGTGGAAAAGCGTGTGGTTGTTCAAGAGACTAACATTAAACAAAAGCCAAGAAGTTTGAATCAGGACTGTAAGAAGGAGGCCTTCACAGTGACTCGGGAATCAGCAAGATTCCACCCTTTACTAATTAAAGGGTGCAAAGGCAAAAGATCTTGTCCTGAGAAGAGTTCCCCAGGACTCCCTGTAGGGCCAAAGGGGGAAGTGTTTGCTGGAGTTCAGCTTCCTAGAGTTCAGCAATCCAGGCAGTCAGAAGCTACTGCAACCATGACACAAAGGAGCCAGATTCCTGCTCAAGCCAGTGGCGGATCTTGGAGACGTCCATGCGGTCCCGGCTTTACAAGCTTGCAGAGCCCAACAGTTGTGGGCTCATGGAGGCTTGCACCCAGGTTTCAGAGGAAGGCCTTGGAGGCCAAGCAGTGTGCCCCTGGGAGGACAATGAGTGAAATTGTGAAGGAGAAGCCTAAGGTTCAGTGGAGAGCCTGAAAATTTGGAGAAGCCAGGAGCATGGATTGTCAGCTGGGAAACGCAGCAGGCTGTAAGTGGATCCAGCCCAGAGGAGGGAAGATGGAGGTTGCAGTCAGCAGCAATGCCACAGGGTTGGGACCACCCCAGACCCTTGGAGTTCATGCCTCACCAGAGTTTACCCCTGTCTCATCTATTTGTCTGAGGAACCATGTGATGTTGGTGGGGTCTGGTCTGGAGGGGTGGATTACAGTTAATAGAGGATTAACGGTGTGGAGTGGCCACACCTGGATGCAGAAGGGACTGGTTACTGGGCGGAGACCTGAAAGGATACATAAGCTGCACCTGCCTTCCTGGAGGACTGGGACTAGTCTCTGCTAGCCTCAGCTTGTCTTCCTGTGTGTGATGTCCGGAGAAGCAGCCTCCACCTCGCTCTCTGTCCTGTACTTCAATTGTTGCTGGCCACCCCTGAATGGACTGTGACCTACGAGACGGTGAGTTAAAATAACCCTTTCCTTTCCTAAGTTTGTGGGTGTTGGGTATTAAGTCACAGCAAGGAAAAAGCAAGACAACTCCTTTTGAACTAGTTCTTAATGTTGAATTTCTTCAGTCAGACTAGTTATTTATTTGGCGGGGCCCTGTATCATTCAGTCTGCAGCTCACTCTTTTACAAGCACAAATGCACACGGGAAAGTAAACAATGGGTCTTAGTTGATCTGTTATTAAATACAGATCAGTCTGCAGAAGATTCATTCTAATGAAATAGGGCAGAAGATTTCTTTTTAGCATCAAATTGACTCTTTGTCATCCTACCAAAAGTTTCCTATCACACAGCTGCAGCTGGAATTTGCCCTTGAGTTTTGTTCTTGAAGGACATTCTAAAAGTGGAGTCAATTGGTTTGCATGTAAGAGGAGCCAGTTGCACAAACTGTTAGTGAGTCCTTTTCTCATTTGGAAGGTTATTTGAGACATTATTCTGTAATGGGTGGTCCTAGCTTACTGTTTCATTTTTTAGGGCAAAAAATTGGTAGTTACATTAGAAAGTAATGTGAAACATAAGATTATGACTATTTTTAAAATCCTGAACCTTACAAAATGCATCCAAATATCTACATCTGTGTTACATAGAGTTGTAATAGGAATGAATATAATGTCTGTGGAAAGCTGCATTCCTCCTGTTGTCAGCATTTTACCTAATACATGGTGGCAGCTTGAGTGATCTGTCACATAGGCCCACAGGTCCTGAGTTTTGCAGAGCACTTGAAGATTCAGGTTAATACTGGAAGGTATATCATATTTGATTGACCATTGCTTGATCTCTATGATGAATGCTGAGCAGTAATAATTTCTAAGCCTGTGTCAAGGGTGGCGTGGATCGTAAACAATGATGGAATGAGTTTTACCTTTTCTGGCTCTTTTTATTTTTACATATTAGAAAGATAACTATTTATGAGAGTCTCACTACGTACATTGCCTAGACTGGCCTTGATTGCGTGATGCTCCTTCCTGAGTGTTCTGAGTAGCTGGGATTGCAGGGATGAACTGTGGCTCCTGACTTGAGGGTCTTTATATATTGACCAAAGAGAATAATATTTGAGATGAAGCATATTATTTTAAAGGCTTATTTCAACACCTAACCATGTAAATTTTTTTTCTTAAATCTCTGATCACAGTATTTTTATTTCTGATTTTTTTGTAAGCTGTCAATATAGAGAGCTGCACATTGCCTCTAGGATGATGCTAGTTCATGGAAGATGCTTGATATGTTTTATTTCTTTTTCTATTCCTTTGATATTATAAAGTATTTTGGTCTCCATTTTCCTTGGGTAAATGCGTAGTGTGGAATTTTCCTTCCAAAAAACTAGAGTAATACAAAAATGAAAAGAGAACAACTGAATGAGATCAGCAAAAAGTTGCCATCATATGAAGTTTAGTTTTACTGTTGTATTTTAAGACATTTCTTAATTTTATTTCTCCTTTTGTTTAAAATCATTTAAGTAAACAAACTGACACTATTATTTTTTTCCTAGAAAAAGTCAGGTGTGTGTGGAGACCTAAACTTAAGTTTCCCAGAAGAAAAACATGAGGGCCTCTTTGAAAATTAGTCTGAAATATCTTGTATTCTTGATTTACCCATCTAATTAAGAATGATGCTAGCTGTTCTCTCAGGAAGGTCTGTGCCAGAGCACACTCACAATATATCACAGGGCAACAAAATGCCATGAATATTTTCATCTCGTTGTCTTTCAATATTTGAACAGATGGAACTTTCCCCCTTTTTTCTTCTCCCACCTACAATAGTTTAATACTGCTCACCTGGCAAGGGCAAGGGATTAATTCTTGACCGAACCAAAACCTTTTACAAAGTATATTTCCTAAAGTATATTTCCAAATTTTCCTAAATGCCTCTTGGTGTTAAATGCCTTAGTGGAGGGTACATCTTCCTCAGCTAGCTTGGGGTTTTGAGTCAAAGGCTTCGGAAGACCTTAAGGCAAGGTTCCAAACCTGGAAAACCTTTGAAAATATCTCTGCTAAGTGTGCAGTCTGGTGGAGTGGTTAGCATTTAAGAGTTCTTAGAGATTGTTTTTAAACACCATAATATTTATAGGTGAGAGTATCAGTAATTGATTAATAGTGAAAAACTTGAGTTCTGATCGACCATTTTCAATTTTTTAAGCTGCAAAACACTAAGAAAATGATTTTCCTTTTAACCACAGGTTTTTCAAAGGATAAACAAGTCAGACAGTGATGATTGTAGAAAATAGAGTTGAACTGAAAAGGTTCTGTCTTTAAACCCTACAATTTCTGATACTGAAGTTGATACAGAAAAAGTCTGTGCAATGAATATTGGTGTGAATATTACAGCCTTGTTCACAATTCTTTTTTTCTCACTCTGTATGTGGTAAATACTTCCTCACTCCATTGACTTGGGGTCACGTGCCTTGCTTTAACTATGGCATGAGGGCCAGAGTGTCAGAGTGTCTATTGTAAGACCAAATGGCAAATACTTTCATATGTGCTTGAGAATTTAAGCTTGTTAGGATGATACCAAGGGCAAACTCAGCTTGGAGATAAAGGATTCTCATCAGCTAAGACAAGGTTGGCATAATTGAAGACTGGTGCCAATATGTGTAGGTGTTGTACTTAGTGAAAATCTGAAGTAATATTTTATACTTTTTGGCATTAAGACAGTGATTTTGAGGTAAAGCTTCTGCAGAGTAAAGACCTGACGACAAACCCTGACTCTATTGTTCAATGATCTGGGGGGTGATAATAGAGCCAACAACGTTTCTCCCAAGCAAAGGAGAGCGAGTTACTGGATACCCAATTCACCATCCATGAATTGACCAGACTTGTGTTGTTGAAATAGAAGTTACGTATAACTAATGAAAATACTTCGTTTATGTAGAACCACACCATGAAACAGACCATTTCTTTTGTGTCCATGTGAAAAATTGAGAAAATACAGACAACCAACAAAATAATGAAATGCATACATTTATACCCTATTCAGATTTAACAAATGGTAATGTTGAGCCACTTTCATTTGTAGTGAAATAATTAGGGCATTAAAATAATTTGCACTTCTTCCTTCCGGGTCCTTTTCTCAGAAGAGATCTTTAAAATGAATTAGGTGTATAATTTCCTAGTCTCTGATTTCGTTTTTTTCCTGAACTCATTATTTATAAATAATATAAGGCATTGATTTTCATTTAAAATTTGCATATATACTATGTTTGCGTTGGGGCTGCTTTCTTCACTGTACTTTATGTGAGAGGCCAGGCAGTTGAAATTTAATTGGAACAGGCTTGAAGTTCAGGGTATAGTTGGCAAGAAAAGGTTTCAGCAGCCTGGCCTCCCACATATTGTGCCTTTACAACTTCAATTTGATGTGTATTTATTATATATATATATGTATAAAATAGGCCTCTTTTTCCATAAATTTCATATCTATAGAGTAAACAGACATCAGATTGAAAATATTTAACAAAAATGTGCTGAAAATATCTTAACTATTGTATTTCATGATCTCTAAACAATACAGAACAGCAACTGTTTATACCACATTGACATTTATATAAGGTATTTTAAATAACAGAGTACTTCAATTACATAGAGGATGTTGGTAAGTCATGTGCATTACTATGACACTTTTATACAGGACTTGAGCATTCATGAGTTTTGGTAGCCTTGAAGGGCCCTAGAACCAATTTCCTGACATTAACACAAGACAACTCTTCATATATTTGTTTTTAAGTATCTAAAAATATATATAATATGCTGTGCAACAGTATAATATAAATATTGTATAAGAGCATCTTTAGCCATTTCCTTTTCTGTGAATATGTTTGTACTGTTACATAGAACAGGGCAGTGTTTGATGCCAATATGTGTTTATCACTTTGGAAATCATGTAATTATTTCATGAAATCATTCTTACATTGCATAGAATTTCACTTGCTTTTAAAGAATAAACAATAGAATACACAAGATAAAAATGAATGAAACAACTGGGAAGACAAGTGGAAAGACATCAGCATTAGCAGGAAAGAGACAAAAGCACTGTGAGCCTTCTGCAACGTTTTTGTGAGTGAGATCCAAAACGTTACACTGCACCTGTGACACCGGAACCCATAGAAAACTACGGCCTGCAGACTGGCAAACAGTATATAAAGAGAAACAGCTCCGAATCCCAGGGGATACCTACCTCATCCAGGGACCCCATTCTGTTCCCTCCACGTCCCCAAGAGCTTTCAATTTCAATGAAACTGTTTCGTACTCTGAGTCTCCGTGATCTCCCATGGCTGTTTTTTTCAGAATGAACTTGTGAGGGGCCTCCCACCAAGTCACTCCTCAAGCACTTTTGGCTTGTTGGTTTTGGTTTTAGTTCGTTTCTGATTTTCAGAGAGAGTCTTCCTGAGTTACTAAGCTACCCGTGCTGGACTCAAACTTGCAATCCTTTTACCTCAGCCTCTCAGAGTGCTGGAATTACAGTCCTGTGCCTCCAGGCCTGGCTACCGATTTCATTGTGAGGCTCTCCTTAAATAGTTGTCCTTTCGCTGAAGGGAGAAAGAAAGACAACCAAAAAAAGAGACAATTTTGTACATTTTTGGTTCTTGAAATGAGAATCTGCTAGAGTTAGATTTTCCCCATAGTTTTGTTAGTGTGTATCAGGCAGATGGATTAATGGGGCTGGTTTTGACAGATTTCTACATGCACAAAATATACTTGAGTCATTCCTCCTGCTATCGTCCCCCAGATTCATTTATGTCTTGGAGGTTTCACTGTTTCAATGTGTAGAATGTATATTGGTCATCTTCATGGTCCCAATTAATTATGTAGAGTCTATCATGTGCCAGGCATTCTTTCAAGTACGCTACACATAGGCTTTTCTTCATTCCTTCTAAGGTCTCTGTGGCATCCCCATTTCAACCATAAGCAAACTGTAACACAGAGAGAAAGGAATTTGCATGTGGCCACACGGCTAGCACGTGCCAGAGCTGGGAATGAATATAGGCAGCCTTCATTCCCTGTCCCTAGACCACGCTGGTCACTATTAATGAGCCACCCGAACAGCTGTGGAGAATCACACCATTCACTGAGGATGAATAGCCCAGGCGGTTCACGGTGAGGATGTGCCAGGCATGAAGAGTAACTCGGGCAACTTCTGGCATGCGATTTCTGTAAGAAAATGAAATGAGAGCGAATGCCCAAAATTCCCTTAAGAATGGTTTTACTTGAGTCCAAGAAGGCATTTCCTAGAAATTATGATTATTACCACAGCCAGAAACATTTCTTTTTATACTTCAATAATTTCTCCACCATCCCCAGAGGTAGTCCAAGGTTAAGATGCTTCACTGATACAATATTATTTTTAATGCTAGGGTAATTTAAATCGATTCTGCCTTGATGTGTTTAGACTTTGGTCTGGGATCCTACTTTCTTCACTTAAAACCTTATCTGTACTTAGTCTCTTGGATAACAAATACTACTGTAAATATTTGCCATAAATATTTCTACATTTCTAAACACACACACGTGTCTTTTCCAAAGGACTGGCTTGGTTTCACTTATATTTTGCTAAGCTTTACATTTCTTCGGACTTTAAACTCCCTGAACTAAAATTAGTTTCTCCTTGTCATAAATAAAATTTTCATTAATTTGTATAACTGGTTGCATATAAACATACAGATACACACAAAGAAAACACATGTGAATAATTTGTTGATGAGCTCAATTTTTGACCCAATACAGTTCCTGACAAATAATTTCATTCTCCATCAACTGTATTTCCAGTGAAGTCTGTACATGATAAAAAAAAAAATTGAACTGCGCTTGAGGTGGTAGCTTTGTGTGCTTTTGTAATAATACTTCACATGGTATTACATCTGGTTAAAATACAAGCTGATGACTGGTGACTGGTAGATTTTGTTGTTTCAAGAGGTAGTTTACCATAGACATATGCTGACCAGTCATTTAAAATAAAAGGGAAACTTAATATATACAATGTAGAAGCATTTGTGAACTAAATTAAAGGACATTATTAAAGATAAATTTCAAAATTAATACTTTAATTTTCTCTTTAATCTTTCTAAGACAAATGGAATATTTATTATAGACAGCTTCTTTTAGGGGTTGCTAATTTGATTAGATTTGCTTGAAATTGGCCTTTTATTTGATAGCAGAAAAACATTTACTGTGTGATGGCATTTTCCATTTTTTTCAGATCTGTTTATGACACAGAATATAGTCCATCTTCATGGTTTCTCAGGGCACTTCAACTGTCTTGTGATTTAAAAAAATATCCTCTTGGTCAAATTTCTTACAAAAGTTCACACCAGTCGTGTTCTTCCTGCTCTGATAATGGCTAATATTTGCAAATTAGTTTTAGCTTCCTCTTTTCCTATAAATTTTTACTTTGCAGAATGTGAAGCTTCCTCATTAAATGCATAAACTTTAGGGTTTGTGGTGAAGTAAGTCACTAATTGTTGTGAAGTGTCCCTTTTTATCTCTGATAAGATTCTTTATCCTGGAGTACACTTCATTTTATATGAAAACAGCACTCCCCCTCGTCCACGAGAAGACACAGCCAAGATGCCTCGCCTACACTCCTGAACTTGTGGGAAGCCCGGGATCTCACGTACACTGTGTGTGCAGTTTCTGTGTACACTCTATGTACTTTGTACTTAACAGAGTTGCCTTCTTGTGGTTATTTGTGTGGTATATTTTTCTTCCTTTTAAATTTTTTATCATTTCAACTTGAGTAACTTTATCACAAAGAGTAGTTGTGTCTTATATCCAATCTGAACACCTCTGCCTTTTATTTAAATCAAATGGTAGGTCATTTATGAGCGCTATTATTATTGATACGGATGTAGCTTAAATCCAACCTCTTACCTTTATGTTTCGGCTGCCCACCTGGCCTTCGTTTCTCTTTTCACCCTGCCTTTTCCTACCTCAATGAGTAAGTTTTGAATTTAGACATCCACTTTGCTCCCATTTCATTGGCTTTCTGTCTGCAGTGGGTGAGCAGCTGTCCAGTTTCAGCTTCTGTAGTGTGCTCCCACCATTGCCAGCTGCCCATGAACTGGCTGCCCAGGAATGACCTTCCGAAACTGTGAGCAAATAAAACTTTTGTCCCTTAAATTGTTGACATTGAGTATTTTGTCCCAGCAACGTGGTAACTAAGACTCACTCTCTATTAGAATGTTTCTAATATTCACCGAGGGCATTGCCTTTCCACCAGATAGAAGGTCAGCATCCTTCATCCCTGTCTTTGCTTTTGGGATTGCTCAAGCTAACTCTTCCTGAGAATTGTTTCCCAGGCATTAGAAATTTTCCTCTTTCTTGTGTGGGTCTTAACATTTAGAAAAAGGCTCAAAGAGACCCCTGTGTTGACTTTTTGAATTCATTCTCTGTGTGCCTTCTTGATTTTTGGTATTCTTTTCCATGAAATTAAACTGTATCACCCTAAACGTGGTCTCTGTTTTGCCATCTGAAAGGGAATTTCTGCCTTTGTTTGTGATTTCTTTTTCGGTTTCACCTTCTATGACATGTTACAAGCAGCTGGCAGATTCTTAGGGCTCATCTCATTTGTTTTACCTTCTGTCATACATCAGAGTCTTTCACTGCTAGTGGTCAAGTGTCTGAAAACCACCTGTTTATTCAGGTGTCCAGTCATCTAGTTGTTTCCACCGGGAAGGCAAGATTAGGTCTGGTTACTTTCATCGGTCAAATGGTCAAAATCACTACGGTTTTTCTGTTGGGTTCTTTCTAGAAGAATTAAGATTGGTCAGGATTAACTATCTATTTTTGCCATAATCAGTGAATGTCTTAGTGTTCTATTTTCAAAGGATGCTGTGAATTTTAGTAGCACGTCTTTATCTTCTTTTTACCTTGGTAAAAGAATCTTAATTTTTGCTGCAAGAATGTTCACTGAGTTTTCTTATAAAATTAGAGATCATCTACAGATAGAAGAATGCAATATACTATCTCTTATGCTGCATTTCAACCATGTGCTGGTCATTAGTGCAAGGAAAATATCTTTAAAAGGACAGAAACATGAATCGTAATAAAATTTTAGATTGATAAAAATTGCATTTTGCTTTTTCAAAGCAAGTTAATTATTCGGTAATGGTAAACTTCTCTTTGAAAAAAAAATAGACATGGCACTTGTATTCCACTGTCCCATGTAAACATGTTTTCTTTGAGATTCACATTGATGCTTTATGAACATCATATTCTTATTTATATTTTTCGAGTCCCTGAGTGCTTTTATGGATGATTTCAGTCCCATGATTCTTCAGGACTTGTAAAAATGTGTTTCCCAACTTTTTGGCAGTAGCTCCTTGCAGTCTCGATGATGTTTCATGTGGCCTGCCCCTTGCCGTGGCTAAGGTCAGATCGTATGTCCATCCTCGGAAGTCTACAAAATATGGTCTAACCACAAGCGAGACTTTCAAGACAAAAAATCATAAATAGAGATGCTTTCCTTAAGAATGCTCAAATATCCATACCATCTGTGGATACAGAATTCGCCACAGGAAGACAAGAGGGAAGTAGGTGGTTTTCCTCTTCAGCATTCATAGTAAAATAGGCTAGATATTTAGCCACAAAATGTATTTTTAAAAAGCATTGATTATAGTGATTCTTCCTTTTTACAAACTGTTTTCTCTGTGACCATAACACAAACATTTCTGTGGTTTCGTTTTTGATGAGGTAACAAAAAATTCTTCAAACCTCACCTGAGCAAAGAATAATATCTTACAAGCAGATAATATAACTATAACATAACATAACAGTAAGATGTTACAAGCAGCTGATAGGTGCCAGATACCTAACTAAGTGCTTTTAATTAATTGTCTTGTTTAGTCTTTACTTCCTTGATGGATTCATATTATACTTCAGTTTTTTTTTTTTTTGATGGCCAGTAATAAAATTTGGAGATTCTTGCTAATTAGTCCAACGAAGTAAGAACAGGTAGGTGACAGAATTGATATGAAGATATAAAGCAGTTTTATAAGTACTTAAGGACCAAATAAATCATAATTTTATTTCACATCTACATTGTTATGGCCAAACACTCTATGAGGATGCTTGTGGGAGAAAATCTTACATCAATGTGTCACTTGCTACCGTCATCAGTCCTGCCCCTACCAGCTACTCTAGAGGGCTGTCGTGCATGTGTGTCCTTCACATGGGCTGTGGAACAAATCTTCATCATTTGTTCTCCAGGATGCCGCCTGGTGGGCCTGTGTCTCTCTGGCTAGAATGATGTTCAATCAATATCATAGTGGCAACGGAGCCCTCTTTCAAGTAAGTCTATTTGCATGAGCATTTAGATGCAAGGTAGTTTGGTTTTCCTGCGAGGTAAAGACTGTCTACTGGTGGCTGACTGAGTTCACCCTGCTGTCCTTTACCCCACTCTCGGTACCAAAATGTGTATTAGTTTGGGTTTTTACAAAAGGCAGAATTGACAGAAATTATAACAAAGGATCTATTTGGAATGCTTACAAGTCTGAGGACAGAAATAGTCCAAGATGGCGGACTGCATGTGCAAAAGCTGGAGAGTCTGATGGCTGCTCAGCTGTGAGGTAGAACACAAGACAGCTGGTGAAAGTCTGCTGGGGATCTCAGTCGTTTGAAGAACAGCGAAGACCAGAGACTGAAGATGGGTGAGGATGGGCAGAGAGGTGCAGGTAGAGACCGGAGCGAATCTGTGATGAAGATCTGCGGCAGGTAGCAAGTCGTCATCCGTAGACAGTTGCGAAGGCGAGAGCTTTCCCAGAGGAAAAAGCTGTGTCAATCCTTTTTTCTTCCTTCCCTTGATATAGTTCGAGTTCCGAGTTGGCCCTCCCATCTCCGGTGGGTGTTCTCCCCTCATTTGCTGGCCCACCAATCACTCACATTCTAATCCAAGCTTCTTCCTAATTGCCTCAAGTTGACATAGTCTCTCCAATGTTCATAGCAGTTCAGAAAAAAATATTAAATGTTCTGTTGCAGTTAAATAATAAAGCAAAAAATTCTGACCAAAGAGGCAAGTGCAGCAATTTACTATCACAGTAATTTCTTTCACACCTCTGAGAATCACCGTCTCAGTCAGTAGAAAGGATTTTTATTTTTAAATGGCCTATAACAAAACAAAGCACCCAAGAGATACACGGGTGGAAGATTTTTTTCAGGGATTTTGTTGGACTTCTTTCATAAGGCATAGGATTTTATTGGCACAAATCTATTAGCAAAATTCTTCCACCACCAAAAAAAGAAAATTAGTGAAATAGTTAGTCTTTACATTATTTGACTATTAGCTAACCGGAAAAAATTCCTTTGGGAAAAACATATTTAAATATAACAAAACAAAAATAAATCTGAAGTCTCTCTGGTGAAACATTCAGCATGTAGCAATAGTAGACAAGTTATTATCAAGAGAGTCGGGAAGTTGTGAAAATACGGAAGAGCTGAGAATGTGGCTGCAGCTAAAGATGTACTGTGGATAGTAGGAAGAAGAAAAGAAAAAAAATCACAAAGGTCAAGTTCAAGAATCCCAGAAGGCAAACTGCAGATCAGCCTATACAAAAGCTATCTGATCAGGGGAGAGTGGAGGATGGATCTTGGGCAAAGGAGAAGTCAGTGAAGATTAACTATATCCCTTAGGTGGAAAGCCTTTTAAGATACAGGGTGCTTCTGAGCTCCCAATGACCAAAATATAGACAAAGGTCTGCATTAGTTTTTGATATTTTTGTAAGTGGACGTTGTAAGAGCAAGATTCTGCCGTCACCTCACACCTTTCCTGTTGAATGCGGAGTACTGAACCTGAGTGTATCTGAGGGAACCAAGTTAGTAGGAACCACTCGTCCAAGGTAGATGTCATTTTTTGAATGACTGTGACCTTGACGACACTTAAAACTCTGAGAGTCACAATGAGGGAGAAAGATGCTAAGTTAAATGCCAATGAATCAAGTCTCTGAAACTAAAGGAAAAATGTTGGGGGAAAAAGAGACTCCTTACAAAGCTCCTCCTGAGATTTACAAGCAGGAGATGGAAGCTCATCTTCACAGCATTTCTTTTTAATAGGTTATTAAGGAGAAATTGCCTTCCATAGCTTAATGTCCAGATGGGCTTCTGCTAAAATCCTCTCCTGTGCCATCCTTGCCATAGATGGTTTCCTGTCAGAAAACTGTGTAAATTAGCAGCTTGGGTATTCTATGACAGGGTTAAGTGGTGTGTTTCAGACAGGGAAGAATTTACGGCATGAAAATACAAATGCTTAAGTAATCATAAAAGTCTTCTATTTTCTGAGCTCAGTTTCACATTAGCACTTGACCTATCATACAGCCCGTCGTGTCTTCCCTTTTAAGCAGAAGGACATTTGTTCTTTATCACAGAAAAGCAAGGGTACTTTTTCGTGAAAAGAATCCTGTATTAAGATGGGGAAGGAGGTTACAAAAACAATAGACGTGTAAATGTCGTTGGAAGGTATACATCTGTGAACCATTCGCGTCTGAAACATTGGAAAGATTGCAGTATAAATACTACTCCGTTGCGTGTTTTCCTTTTGTCTAGCTCTTCTGTTGTCTGGAGTCTCGTGAGACGAAATGCACACCCTGAAACAGCATCCCTTACGAACCACAGAGAGAGGATATTACACCACTTTGCTGCCCTTCTCGCTCTAGCCTAGGCCCTGGTATTTTCTCCTGCAGGTGCCAGGTCTGGTTCAGGGACGAGGCTCAAAGTTAAACCCAAATCAATTGCATACGCAGGTGGCCAGGTTCCTTTGTGAATTTGAAAACCAGAAAAATGTTTTAGGCTAGAGTGCTTCCAGAAAGTTGTAGGAAAATTTTCAGGGGATACGGTGCCAGGACAAACAGTCACAGACTTCTTCATTCGCAACTGACCCTCTCACAGCTCATTCCTTCTCCACATCTACTTTGCTGTTTTCCTCAATTTTAGTATAAAACTAAACAGAAAAGTGTACTTTTTTAGTAAGAAAAAGGTGAATTATATTGTCTGGGCACAAAAACCAAAAAGGCTAGGTTAAATTCTGTGTACAAATTAAAATAGATGAGCATAGTATATTGTGTCATTTATTTTATTTATATATTTGTAGACTGTCTATATATTCACTTTAGTGCAGTGATGTTAATTTGTGCGTGCAGTTGTCCATTGGTGTCTGGAAAGAATTGGTTCCAAGACTCTCCAAAAATACCAAATTCATGGATGCTCAGATCACATATCTAAAATGCCATAGTTATTGCATCTAGCCTAATTATACTGCCTATGCAATATATCAGTTATCTTTAGCAATTCATAATGCTTAATACAAGGTAAATGCTATGCAGATAGCTCGTATACTGTATTTAGGAAATAGCAGCAAGGAAGAAAGTCTTCAACTCGGTACTGATGCAATTTGTTTTTCTTTTTGAACTATAGTAGGTTGAATCAGTTGGCTATGGTGACAGAGGACACAGAGGAACTATGAGTATACAAACCATGTTCCATGGGATCATGTGTGTACACACCAGGAAGCCACACTCATGTGCCTATGTGGTGAGGTAGATGACACAAGCCAGTGAGTTTAAACAGTTGGGAGTGGATGGCTGGTGGCAAATTTATAAGCACAAAAATTAACAAACGTTGTCACCAGTTAATAGTTCGGTGGACTGTGAAGTTCACTGTCAGCAGATCTTAAAGAACAAGAAACCAGAAATTGAGTGAGCATGTGAGTGTGGGTGTGTGTATGTAACTTTATGCGATTTTGTTCTTTAATCTCTCTCTCTCTCTCTCTCTCTCTCTCTCTCTCTCTCTCTCTCTCTCTCTCTCCCTCTCTCTCTCTCCCTCCCCCTCCCCCTCCCCCTCCCTCCCTCCCTCTCTGTCGAGACAGGGTCTTATTCTGTAGCCCAGGGTGGTGATCCTGAACTCACTATGTAACCCAGGCTGGCCTTGAACTTACGGCGATCTTCCTATCTCAGCCTCCCAAGTGCTGGGATTACAGGCATGCATCACCATGCCCAGGTTTGTTCTTTAATTTGACTTTCAGACAGCCTGGTTGAGACACACACCCATCAGTGTACACAGTTAAAGCCCTTAGTTGTTGCCACGTCTCCCCCACAGTCCTCTGAGTACGAGCTGAATGGGTAAGCTGACAGTTGCAGCAAATTTAACACAAAGTGGACTAGCATTATTTTGTGTTGTTAACACTCCAGTCGATTTTCATTTCATAACAGATAACATTTATTTTAATAGAACTTTTATTTTTACTAACAATACTTACAATCAATAGTACTTCTACTTTTCTGAAAAATAGAGTTTTTGAAAAAATAATATTCTTGAAGCCTTGGTATTTAATATCTGACAATATTTTTTGAAATGCATTAAAATTCTAATGGATCCTAATGTGATAACTCAGAGCAGAGTTTGGCAATAAGTGGATGACTTGTGTAAATCTTGAAGACGACGTTAATTTTTTGCAGGGGAATGGAGTGGGAAACAGGTTCCCACTCTGTAGTCCAGGCTGGTCCTGAACTCACTCTGTAGCCTAAGATGACTCAAAGCCATGGCAATATTGCTGCCTCAGCCCCCCAAGTTCTGGGATTAGAGGGTGCACCACCACACCTAGTTTATGTGGTACTGGGGAATAGAACTCAGAGCCTTGTTCTTGCTCTATAAATACTTTAACCACTGAGTACTAAATATTCTTGGGACTCAAAAGGGTGAGGTCACACGAGCTTTCAGTGACTTACTGGGCTAGTGAAACTTAAGTTTACAGTCCACAGAGAGTTGTTGGTTCAGAATGGATATTACAAAGTCGCGAGCACTTTGAGAACTAGAAATAGCTACCAATAGAGCTATGGAACATAGCTTGAGAAAAATTAACCAAGCTTGGAGCACTGTGGAGCGGTTGATTCTGAGGATCTGAGCTCCAGTTTTTAACTCTGTCACCTGTTCAGAGGATTAACTTACTTTTTATTTTAAGTGCAAGAAAACCGACTTCATACTTTTTAGATCTTGAGAGCCCTGCCACATTTATGTAGATAATTACTAAGAGGGCAGCTGTTTTGAAGGAAGTAGACCCTAAGATGATTTACATGAGAAGTTGCACTGGGTTTTTCTAAAAAGTGTGTTTAATGGCCAATTGGCAGGGTCAGCATGAACCTTTCATTCAGCCTTGACCCAGGTATTAATCTTCACCTGGGCAGGATTTTTAATCTCTCTGTGCAGCCCCATGAGTAAAGACGAGGCAGCCTCTGTGCCGACTTGTGTCTCAGCACCCAAGGCTGCTCCTTGCTCCCGTGGCACCTGAAGCGTCCTGACAATTCTTGACGCTCTGGAATGTTTCCTGACCTCTGTTTGGAGGTCACCAAGAATATGTACGTGAATGGAAGAAGTAATTGGCACATATGGAGAGTGGAAAAGATAAGTGGCAGAAATTCAAGCCTATTTTCCATTTGGAAAGAACAACTTCTACCATCAAATAGATCTGGTCACATACTTCTGGTTGGTTCCTGCTGACTTGTCTTTGTTTATGCTTAAGGAAATATGGGAAGAGTTACTAAATTAGCTAGAAGACCACTAGGCATAGGCCTCAGCTTTCTGTTACCTATAAATATTTATCGAGCACATGCCATGTTTTAAGAATCGGTAGAGATTGTGGCCAGTATATGAGATACTGAGGGTGTGCTGTGAAAGCTCTGAGTATAGAGAAGAGGCTGGAAACCACTTACACCAGTTCACCCAGGAAAACATAATTGCAAAGAACTTGAGCAGTTGTTAAGGCAGAGACTTCATGAGGTCTCCTCAGAGGGGCTTCCTGATGGAGGTCGAGGTCGTGGGAGTCCAAGGAAGGAGAATGGGGAGAAGCCCTGCGGAAGGTTGGACCTAAGCAGCAGTCCCTTTTGGGCTACTGAGAAGCCTGACGGTGCTTTGGTTTGTTGAAGTCTACTCCACCCACGTTGCCTCAGTATCAAGGGCAACTGTTGCTTCTCCTTCTCCATGGTCACTTTGACACACTATGGCAACCACCACAACTCTTTCCTACAGGAAGTACGATTCCATTTTCACCAAGTATTTGCCTTTGCAGAATCTTGCTGAGATGAGAAAGACTTGGAATAGAAATAGAAATCACAAAGGGCTTGCCGCGTGAATTCTGGATTTTGTGTGCATGAGATGTGTATGTGTGATGGAGAGAGAGAGAGAGAGAGAGAGAGAGAGAGAGAGAGAGAGAGGATGTTTGCTGCTACTTTTTCTCCCTTGGAATTTCTTGAGCATTCTAACTGCAAACACGTAAGATCCAGACCTCTTTTGGAAGGAGATTGACCTCAAATAAGACTGTCTTGATTAAAATATATGTTCCCTTATGATAAGTATGTTTGACCTCCAGTCCATGAATTGGACATGCCTGTGTTATAATCAGAGTATAAAAAGGACATTTTCTTGCTTATGTACATGTATTTTATATGTGACTCAAGAAAATTTCTTTACACTCAGTGTGATGTAGGAGCACAAAAATGATTGGACCTATCTGTTCTATGTTATTAAGCATGTGACTTGTGTGAAGTATTTAGCCTCTCTAGCACCCTTGTCAAAGAATAATTCAGAGAATCTTACTGCCGCGTGCAAGTATACTGTTAAGGAAAATGATACTAGAGAATTAATAGGTGATTACAATGAGGAATATCAGAAAGAGAGAAAGAGGAGTGAAGCAAAAGTTTAGGGAACAGTAAATCTTGCTTTAATATTTTTTTAGGTGTCATTGTAATATTCAGCAGTTAGTGAAGGAGCCACTTAGTCCTGGTTAGTAAGTCCTGGGGTAGACTGGCCAGGGTCATCATAGCTTCAGTTTAGTTTTTGGTGATTTTTCAACTTGTTTAGCATCCCTCAAAATCCTGTTTTTATTTTTCTCTGATCTTTTAGCATTCCCCAACTCCACCTCCTCTCTCCATGCTCTGTCTAACTTGAATTCTGGAGCAAACAGTTTTAAAAGAGTTCCTGGAGTGTAGCACTACAATGAATACTCATGGCAGATGGGTTTCCTAGGTTGAGCACCATTCAAGGTTTAATTTACCTGGCTGATTACAGTGGACTCTGCTTCTTGGTTCATATAGAAGAAAAAAAATAATAAAGGAGCTTTTATCTAATCTTCAGTGCTGCTCACCTAACAATTCTGCAATGAGGCAGGGAGATAAGAGTCGCTGAAATTTGGGTCCTTTCTTCTATTATTATTGTGTCATAGAAGGACAACGTTGACTGAGCTCCAGAAGCATATAGAATATATTAAGACTGTATTACTAACTTTAATTAGATACTACCTGGCAGGCAAAACATAGGAGTTGTATGTACATTAACTTGATTGTAACAAAGACCAGGTTCATTGTACGTAAGAGAAGGGGGTTGCCTACAGAGTTTCAGTACATTTTCAGGAAGCAAACTCTTTGATACTCTACCACTCATGTATTTCTTGCACTTATTTTTGAGGTACCAATGTGGTAGTCACTTGATAAAACATTCAAAGAATGATTTACTTGGAGAGCAACCTGATATGAATATATCTTTATGAACTATAGATTTCTGGCTATTTTGTCATGACAAGCCCCTCATTAGTGAAAACTGAATAATGTTGCAGAGGTGAATTGTGTTTCAGGTTCTCACAGGAGGACTGGATGATGTTGATTCTTTCTTCCTCTTCTTTCTTGTCTTCAGTGTTTAGTAAGTACTTATTCACTACTTTCCTCCCACAGTTTTCTCGCCAGCTGAGAGAACTCCATTCCTCTGAAAGCAGTGAATCTGTTCTGGAATTTGTGAGCTCATTTGGGATCTTCTCTATAACATTTTCGTTAACTTCCTTCTGGCCTGTTAATGCCTTAGGAAGGGGCAGGAGCAGAATGATCATAGAATTAAGGGTTAGGCACAAGTCTCAGAGGCTCAGGTTACACATTGACTAATGAGGCAGAGTGCCACCAACTGTGCTGACCTGAGAGGGTGCTTGAGAGAATTAGACACTATAAACTGTCAGACTTTAGGAGAAAAAAATGCAGAAGATCTTATAGTACAGTGATTGACTTGGTGGGCAGTTTCTAGGTGGGATGGCACGGGCTTCCCTTTCTTTGGCCATAAGTCACATCAAGAGTGAGACCAATGGAGATAGCAAGATTCCTCCCCATGAAAGGGCATAATTATTCCTTTCGAAGTTGTCCAATGAAGCTTGATCTCAGGTCCAAATCAGAGCTTAGTCAACAAGATATGTGAAAAGGTTTAATTCTTTTTTGGTAGCAACTGAAAACATTTGTCATTAGCTTAAGGCCAAAGGGACTGGTGGAACAACAGCCCTGAGTGAGGAAAAAAGTATCTTTGTCCCGATAAGCAGTAATGTTTAAACTGAAGAACAATACAGGCATAAATTTGGGCATTCCAAGTCCAGAAATTAGTTGATACTATGTATAGGTGGATATTACATATAAGCGGATGTTACATTGTTCTCTGCGTATGCAAATGCAAGCTCAGGACCTTCAAGGTTTATTGCCTTCAATGCCAGACTCAAGGTTTAACATGACACCTCAGGGAATGGGACGCAGTTGGATGCTTCTGATTATATAAGTGAGTGGAAAATAATTGGAATTTAAGAAGATAAATCTAACAATAAATTATAGAATCGACTGGAGGAGATGAAATCTGTGGTAAGATGCATTTGGCAATAGAGATGAGCTTGGCAAATGACTGGTGTCTGGCTTGAATTTTTGCTCTTTGATGACTTGAAGGCCGACACAATGATGTGTGTTGTTGGATAAGCCGTGCAGAGAAATGGCCCTATAAATTCTAAGCCATAAAACATATTGCAAAACAGATAGGTCATGGGGTAAGTATGAGTTGCAGGTGCAATATATATATATATATATATATATATATATATATATATATATATATATATATATATATATCTCGCATACGTTGCAAAGCATCAGATGCCCTGGCTAATGGTTTAGTATTTTAGATGTATTTGGCATCATGCTAAAAAACACAGCAAATGATCTCTCATCTTTATGTAATGAGCTAAATAGAAAGAAGCCAGGAGAATTGGATGTATTGCATTACTGTATATGTGTCACAAGAAATAAAAATGTTGTGAGCCAATGAGAGTGAATAAATTAATTTTGCAGCTCTCTGGGCTGAGTGAGGAAGCATATTCCCCAGATGGGCCACTCCCAAGTCACTGCTCTGGCTGTCCTCCTACCTCTTAAATTCCAGATGAAGGGAAACTTCTTTCCTGGGCTTTTTTTCCAACATCTTAAGACTGAAGAAAAGGAAAGGATTGTTGTTTCTTTTGCTCTGTCTCTGTAACAAGGATGGACATCTAGGAAAAAGCCAGGTGCTCTGTTCTGATAGCACAGTTGTTCATGATTATGGAGCTGGTGTTCTCGTGCTGGTGTGTCAGAGTCAGGTGAACTAAGTTTGAATTTCTCTGGCGCTTCCTAGAGTGACCATGTTCCTCACTCCTCCTGGCAAAACATTCTTTGTCCTGCTCCTTGAAAAAGTGGAAGCGGCTTGTAGTCATTTATATCCTAAGGAGGTTTTTAAATCAGGAGAATACAGGAGGTAACACACAAACACAAGTTACTATAAAACAAAGTTTTCACGATGCTTTAAAATATTAAAAAGGACAGTGAGAACAACAGTAACAACAACAAAAAATGCAAGATCCTCTGTGCATAAAGAATTGGAGTAAGTAGATCTTTCCTGGGATTATAGCATTGAAACTATGATGAGCAAGTTTATGGAAAAGTTGAGCCCGTTTCTGACAGGTCAGTATGAATAGAAAGACGTTTCAAGGGAATAGATGCTGTTTTTATCAGCATGGAGTCCTAGAACACAGGAAGGCTGGCCAAAAATATGATGCAGTTAGACTACTGTAAAAGTTATATTACTTTTAATTCCACTCAAATTACCCCTCCTGGCTTTGGACACACTTTGCTTGTCATCCTTGCCTTTCTCTGAAACAGTTCTGAAAGTCTCCTTTCATGAATGTCTTTATGAGGCATGTTTATAAAATACGGTGAATGTTGCTGCCAAGTGTCATTCAGTGGACAAGCGAACTAATAAAAACAGCATGGTGTGTCCTCACCCATATTCACCATATTTGGTGCCATACAACTTCTGGCCCTTCTCCAGAGTCAAAATGACCCTGAAAGATAAACATTTGAATGAATTCAAGATGTCAAGGCAGCCACACCATCACAACTCAGCACATCAAAGAGAACTTCCAGAACTGCTTCAGAAAGTGCCAAGAGCAACGGGATTTGTGTTTTTGAAGTAACAGGGAATATTTTGAGGATGGGTAACAACGATACATCTTTTACTCTAATAATTTTTATAATTGAAACCTTCACTATAGTTTTTGGCCATACCTCCTCACTGTACTTTAGGAAACTTCTATTCAAAGTCAGGACCACAAACAACAAAGTGATCTAAGATAGTGTTAGAAATGCAGAATTTCTACCAGGCGTGGTGGTGTATACCAGTAATCACCGCACTTTGGAAGGCTGGGTCAGGAAGATCACAAGTTTTGAGACCCACCTGGAAAATTTAGCAATAAACGAATAAACTGTCTCAAATAAATAAAGGACTAAAAACAAACAAGGAAGGGGAGGTGCTAAAGATCGAGCTCATTGTGAAGGCCCTGGGTTCAATGCCAAGCAACAAGACAGACAGACGGAGAAGCAGAATTTCCAGGTCCACTTTAGTTTTATTAAACCAGAATAGTATTTTTACAAGACTTCCAGGTGATGCACACAGTGATATTTGAGAAGCACGGGTTAAGGGCATATTAAACACATGTTCTTCATGTTCTTTGATGAAGTTACACGAAGTGTACAATTCTATGTTCTATGTTAGTGATAGTGTTTGGAATACTTGTTTTAGTTTGACACTTGATCAAGAAAAATAATGAGCGATTTCACCTCATGTGTTTGACCTTTATTTATTTATTTATTTATTTATTTATTGCTGGTGACAGAGTCTAGCTCTGTAGCCAAGCTAGTCCTTAACTCACTATGTAGACCAGGCTGAGTAAGAACTCACAGCAGTCATTCTGTCTCAGCCTCTCAAGTGCTGGGATTATAGGTGTGCACCACCACACCCAGCTAATATGTGGTACTGGGGACCTGAGGCCTTGGCCTTCCGAAGCAAGCCCTCTAATCACTGAGTTATGCCTCCAGTCACGTTTTTCTTTCTAGAGCCAGTGTAGAACTATTTTGCTGTACCTTGTGAGTATTCCATGTCAGACGTAAGGATTAAATGTCCTAGGTCAGAGAGTGGGAGACAGATGCATGCTTCTGACTATATGCATGAGAAGAAAATTAGTTAGAAGGTAAATCTAGTGGTATAGACTAGCTGGGAGGACACCCTAAGCTAAGGCCCCCTCGGCAATCCAGGTGAGCTGGACAAGTGACTCACATGGCTTGAAGATTTGTCCTTTGATGACTAGATAGATAGATTTCCATAATGAAGATATTTCAATAATGTGGAAAGTCAAAAGGAGAGCAAGAGTTGAAAAATGAAAAATTCTTGAAAGTCTACAGTATCTACCCCCTTCTTCTGAGTTAAAGCTTATAGATGTATCTGACTCTCCTTTTAATCTTCCCATGCTCCACGTGACTGTTAAAAAAACAGGATATTTCACAAATAGAAATCTCAGAAACTATGAGATTATTCCATGGCTTTCTATGGCTTTTAACATTTAATCTAACTACAGTGTATTAATTCTGACTTACAAGTAGCTGCCTCCACGACCATATCTCTCTTTGATAGTCTTTGCTTTTGTCCATTCATTAGCCGATTAAAGCCATTGTTTCATTCATTTATCCAATCATTCATTCATATGAGATATATTTGCTTAGCCTCATTGCCAGCTTAAGCCTTTTGCTAGATTGACAATTTTATAGATGAGTTTATTTCCATAAGATGTGCAGTTCACTCATTAAGATTCTGCTTTGTCTTGGACAAAGTGCAAGTTGTGCAAACAAATAAAATACTGTGACTCATATTTCATAAACTTATACTCTAATAAGGTCTAGAAATACCAGACCTAGTGGATTGCTGACTTCGCAAATTACAACCAATCAAATGCAGATTTTATTAACCTGCCACTGTTTACATAAGGAGGCCTATTGTGTTGATAACGTATGTTTTTCTCTGTGTTCACACCAACAAATCCAGTTCAAAGATGAGGATGATTATATGTATTTATAACTAATATCAAGGTCATCGATGGAATACTTAATATAAAAGAGAAATCTCAGATAACTTCTGTAATTATAGAAAAATCTAAAGACCAAATATTCCATTGAAAGATATTCATAAGACAGACTTCTAAATTATTATTATGATTACTGATTATAGTTCAAAATTTATACTGTTAGTTTTACAAGGGAATTCAAAGTAGATCCTGCTTTATTTTTTTCCCTGTGTGTTTCTTTACATGTATTTCCTTTCATGCTTTCTTTTATTTTTCCCCATTTTTATTAGCATATATATGTAACATCGCAATCCTTCCCCTCCCCCTTTTAGAACCTCCCACTCACTCCCTCATCCTCTGTGATTCCCACCATCATGGTCATTTGGTTTTGCCAAATGGTTGCTGTGTGCTGGAGTCCTTGGATTACAGAAACCATGAGATACTTAACTTTCTGAGTTTGAGTGACATCACTAACCATGATGGTCTCATGCTTGTCTACAAAAGCCTCAAATTTTTCTGTCTTTATGGAAGAGTGGTACTCCATTGAGTATATATGTTATAATTTTTGTGTCCATTGGTTTGTTGATGGATGTTTTGATATCCTCCACGATTTTGCTCGTTGTGCTGCTACAAACATGGGTATACTTGGACCTCTATTACATGTTGTTTTTAATCTTTTTGGAGTGATGCTAAGAAGAAGTGTCACTGGCTTGAATGGAATATGTACATTCATCCTTTTGAAGAATCTCCCTACTGCTTTTCCAGTAGGTGTAACAGTTGACAGTTCCACTGACAATGTGAAAGGGTTCCTTTTCCTGCAACCTTGCCAGCATGGATTGCTGTTTGACTTTTTGATATGCACCATTCTCACTGGGGCAAGGTGATAACTTACCGATGTTTTGATTCGTATTATGATTCAAGACATCAAATCGTTTCATGAAACAACAGTGATTAAAAACTGTGGTGCTGGCACAGAAACAGGCAGTTTGACCGGTGGAGCAAAACTGAGGATGCAGCGACAACCTCAACTACTTCCAGCTACCTGATTTTTGACAAAGGGCCCAAAAACACAATAGAATACCGTCTTCAACAAATTGTGCTGAAAGAATTGGTTACCCACATGCAGACGAATAAACTTAGATATATATCTATCACGATGTACCAAAATTAATCAAAGTAAATCAAAGACCTAGATATTAAGATATTAAAATAGATCCTGCTTTAAAGAGAGTTTATTTATGTTCTTTATCTCAAGTGGAAACCTTTACGCTTTGGCGTTGAAGACTGTGATTAATTCTATATGTTGGAGTAGAGCTCAGACCATCAACCATCAAGTTGCAGGCTTTTGCAACAAAGGTTCATCTTCCTCGTATTGACTTATTGCTAACAGCAATTTGTAATTTTTCTCAAGTTGTTCTCTGAGTCCATATCTTGTCCTATTCTTAAAGGAACTGAATAAATCCTTCCTGGTGGTCATTCATTTTCAAAAGCAAAACCCAGTTCTCTGACTTGAATTCAACTTTATTGAATAATAGAGAATGCTCTGAAGACTTATGCATGAGCAAAAAGAAATCATCTCCTGGTAGACAGTGAAGTACATAGAGCGATTATTTCTGTGTGTTCTGAAGGAATCTTGTTGAAACTTGGCAAACTTCAGTGACTCATTTAGGGCGATTTCAAAGACTTATTAAAGGACATTCCTCCTCCCTTGGGCTTAATATCAGCCCTCACTGTTGGAGGGATAAATGGTATTTTTGGATGCTTTAATTTGGGCAGAGCTGGATATCTGGGCTGTGTGTCTCTTTCAAGTTCAAGAATTTCCATATTATGCTTTGACCTTGTGTGGCAGAGAATAATGACTAATGGTGTACACCCAATTCTGCAAATTGCTTCAGAGATGGAAAAGAATGGCCATAGGGCGTGACCTCTGGGACTGGATGTAGGTGATAAGAATTGTCACAGGGTGGAATCTCTCTGAACACCCTCAGAGGAACAGAAAGAAGGATGCTGCCTAGTAAGGTTGAGTGGCCTGTGGGGTTGAGGTGGCGTGTATTTTTAGAACTGTTCTCTTATTTCTCAGTTTGTTACTTTACATTTACGAAAGATACTTTCATCTGAGGATAGTAATCAATTTTCAATTCCTCTTTAAATTCTGTCCTGGAGAGAAGGTTAAATTCTTCCCTAAATTGTGTTCTTTTGAACTTCCAAATTTTGAATCTCACCAAGAGATGGATAATTTGTTTTACCTTGAAAATATTATACATTGTGATTCTCAGAGAATGTGCTTCCTAAATGTAGGAGAAACCGTACGAAGGAAGACAAAATATTGAGTGACAATTTTATGCTTTAAATAAATCTTGTTTTTTTCAAATGAGAGAAATAGAGGACACATGAGTTTGAAGGTTTTCCTCATAATTATTTTATGAGAAGTCAATATTGCTTTATCAATTTTATTAAGTTAAATGATAAAATGAGGATGAAACTCTGAAAGGTGTGTCTCCTTTCCTCTGTTTCCAGCAAAGTAGCTAATCTGAGAAGTACATACACCTAGTAACTGATCATAGAGCCCCAGGATAGCTTGATGTGGTAGATGAAGATTTCCTCTGAAATACTCACACCAGGTTAAATACAGACCTTTCCCCACATAATTACTATGTTTTGTTAGCATATGTTTGTGATATGTAACAGTGACATTCAACTTGGGGAATCGGTGCATATACATAAACCTTTTTAAGATAGCAAAAAAAAAATACTCTCAGAGGAAGCTGTATAAGACAGGACTCTAGGTGGGGAGAACGCAGTTAATGGCTTACACATCCACAAGGTCAGAGACTTCTAGAGACCTAGGGATGGACCAGTGTGTGTAGGCACGTTTCTAATCTACCACACAGATATTAGAACATACTCAAATTTATTTCCATTTAAGAACTTTCTCCTTTTCTTCTGATAGTATTTTATGGGGCCAGCTTTTTTTTGGAAAATAGTTTTGATAATTAATGGGTAGTGGAAAACTTGTGTGTGTGTATGTGTGTGTGCGTTTCCATATGTTTGTGAAGGCTATCACACACACACACACACAGTTTTAAAGTACACCATAGTCTATGAAATCAAAATTGAATGAAAGTCTGTTCTACTTTGCCCAATAATAAGATGTTAAAATAGACAGAGGCAGTATTTCTCTCTCTCTTTTTAAATGTTCTCTAGTCAAAAATTATTTTTACTTTGGAAATTAATTAATGTATAAATCCTGTTTTCATTTGTGTTTGGACAGTGTTGAACTAAGCCAGAAGAGCTAAATTTAAATCCAGATATTATAGTTGTAGAATTTTTTTAAAATACAATTTAGTGACAGTCTAATGATGTTGAGATTTTTGAGTTCAAAGACAAACAAGCAATGCTTTATTAAATTAAAATGGTGGCAAGTTCTGTATCTGCCACAAAGAATAATAACCGTGGCAATTTCTGTGTATTCCCCTTTGCTTAAGCAGGTGGAAAGGGCTTGTGAATCACTGTCTCCATCTTTATAGAAACGCCTAGAATGTCTAAAGCCACTTTGCAAAGAACAAATTGAGAGGAAGAGCTCAGTGGATAGAGCGCTTGCCTAGCAAGCACAAGGCCCTGGGTTGGATTCCCCAGTAGCACACAAACTGGTTGTGATGGCACACACCTGTCATCCCAGCACTCAGGAGGCCAGAGGATTCCTACGTGTTTGAGGCCAGCATGACCTACATAATGAACTCAAGACCAACCTGGACCACAGAGTGAGACCCTACCTAAAAAAAAAAAAAATTCTCCAGATCAAAGAGTAGAATTGGAGCTCATAGTTGCAGTTGTCCCTTTCTGGGCACGATTATCACCTCTTTCGTCGCCATCGTGAGATGGTTAACAAGACAACAGCGCCACCCCGTAAGGGAAGACGTAGGGATCGTCTCTGCCTTTGCTCTCCTGAAGCTCCCAAGCTCCCCTTACGATCTCAGTCCAGTGGCTGCTGTGTGTTTTAGCGTGGGCATTAACAGGAGAATTTGAGGGGTTTTTTTCTTTTTCTTTTTCTTTTTGTTTTTTACAGTTTAGCTTGTAGTCCATGTTTTTAGCTGTTCAATTCTTTTTGTCTTATTTTTTTTCTCCATATAATGTATTTAACGTCCAGACAAGGGGATTTGGTAATTGTGTAGCTATGGATTGTGACCGTGACTCTGGGATTCATGATACGTGAACTTGGTCGGATCGCCCCCCTTCTCTGCCCCTTGTTTATGACATTTAAAGTAATCATGCCAACAAAGAGCCTTGTGCAACAACCTGCCTGTGATGGGCGTTCAGTAAAGCAGCTCGCATCGGTAGCATTAAGCAAGGCAGCCTCAGAAATGCAGGTCAAAATGTCAGAAGAGAAAAGAGAGAGAGAGAGAGGTCAAATGATCCCTTCTTAATGAAGCAAAAAGTACTGACGGAGGAAAAAAGCTTCTACCGTGGAGAAACCAAACAAGAGACGAATAAATAAATAAATAAATAAAAAATAATGAGGAAATCTGAGAAATTCAACTCCAGAGCCATGGATGGGTTCATCGATGAACTTAGACTTCAACCACCCCAGTCCACGGAGGAGCTTTTGGCCAAGTTGAGACGTAGTATGGAATATGCTGTCATTTTCGCGTTCTCATTTTTATTTTCGATTTCTTCTGTTCTCTGCCCCTCCTCATTTCTAACCTCCAGATCCTTGTTTTAATTTGCTTCTGGTCTCCTGATGCTATCTTCTTCCTCTCCCCAAAAGCTGCCCTTATTCTTCTTTGTCTGAGAAAAAAAAGCATTTCTGGTGTCAACCTTTAGTAGTGATATGGATTAATTCAAAATACATTTTTAGATATGAGATTTCATTATTAAAAATAACCACTCATTTTGAAATACTGAAGTTTATAGAGAAGTCGCATGCATGGTAAAATGCGGTCTTTTATACCTTGTACCAAATTTCAAGGATTTATCCCATTGGGTTTACACATTTCTCTTTCTCCAAGGGACCATTTTTCATGTGAAAATTATCCTGTAGATCCTGATTGTGGATGAACTGTGACTCATTCAAGTTAGAGTCGAGAATGAAGCACATGGCTGTAACTTCCGCCACTCAATTTCTCTCCCAGGACATACATCCAAGTACTTGGAAACAAGTAACTGTAAATCCCATTGAAGTACTTCATACTAAAACGTGAATGAAGTCTAACTACTAGAGGGACCATTTGCACATAATAAGTCTAGGTTGCCAATTCATTTAAATCTCCGATTGAGGGGATGGTGAGTATGTTAGGTAATATAGTTGAGTAACAAAGTGATTTTTGCTTCCCCCCGTCCAAAATTATATCCTCACAGCTTTTCTTGCAAGATATATGCATTTAATCTACACACAGATATTCTGTGCATGCCTAACTTACACTTGAAAGTGGTTCTCTGGTCCACATGGGGCGAATAAAAAATGGGGTATGGCCTTGAAAATAGGAAACATCCCAGGAAATCCATTTTGTGTGTATCTACATGTCTGAGTAACATAGTCATTTCTCTGGGATAAATTGTGGTTTGAAGAGATGGGCAAATATTTGCAACCACAAGTCAAGCGTGCCTATGTTCGCATTTTCCACAGGCATGCTGGCTAAATGGGCCTCATGTGGTTTAGAGCCCCAGCTTCCCCTTAGCCATACTGACCTGAACCTCCCAGCACAGCTGCAGGCCTCTGAAGAGGTTGCCCTGCAGAGTGATCCTCATCTCTGCCGAACCACAGGATGTCAACAAGACACACCCAGTGTCCCACAGTTGGCAGGCTCTAAAAAAGGAATGGAGCGATGCGCTGCTGCTGCGAGCCACGCCAGCCCTCACTGGGGCAATCCCCTCTTCCGCATGGGTGTGGCCACGTGGATCACACGGAAGAAGGACAGCCTTCCGATGATAAATCTGTTACAGAGAAGCAAAGCAGGATTGACTATCACAAAGAAAGGGAATAGAACTGTAGACCTTTTTCATCCTCGCTGGAGGGTGAGGGGTGTGGACGGGGCAGTACTGCTGTGCAGGTTTAAGATTTTCCCTGAATAGAGAATCTTAAGCAAAAAGGGAGGTAGTTTACATTCCTGGTGGCCACAACACACCACACACAGAGGCAGGCAGGGTGAGGTCCTGCAGTCCGAGCCTGATGAGAAGGGCCCAAAGGACTCTCAATTTAAACTCAGAATAAGGGACAGGTCATTTCCTACCACTGCTGCTCACTCTAATGGACACAGTAGATAGGAGTGTAGCTGCTTGTCTTTGGAAGGTGTGGGTCTGTTTATCTCCTTCATACACACCCACATATTGATGCACACACATGCACACACACACACGCCGTACATTCTCTTCCAACGCACACAAGCCAAGGAGCAGTTTAACACTGTACGTCTCCAGATGCAAGTAAGTACACAGGGGATATAGTGTCCTCCCAGTCTCATCTGTAGGGTAGAAGGAAAACATCCCAGATGGTAGCTGAGAGACAGAGAGCTGTAGCTCCAAAAAAGCTTCGTATAATCTGAATGTGGCCTGGGAGCAGAAAGGTGTTCTGCTTGAGGAGTTTTCTGGATCATCAAAGTGATTTCCCTGTAGTTTGAATTCTAGTTTAGCTTAATGCATCGTGAAAACTTAAAACTGATTAACCTTCCCCATCCAGCTAGTTAGAGGGCTACTTCTTCCTTTGTCATTGTGCTAAAATTATTTAGTTTTGTCTTCTGCCTTCTAGTTCTATTTCTGAGAAATCTTCTATAGTGAACATATAACTAGAAAAATAGAAAATGAGGACGCACATGTCAACTAGAAAGATAAAGATGATCGTGTTTCAGTGATTTCGTTCAGTGTGACGTGGAAGCTGTTCCGCTCCCTGTTACTCACACATGGACGTTGCAGTTACAGAGAGAAATTTGTCCTCTTCCAGTATTTCTTTCTCAGACCGTAAGAGAACAACCAATCCCAGTGCTCAACCAAAGTGGAAGAACCAAAACGAGTCTGTCCTTTCATCCATGCATCCGTCCATTCTCACTGCTTTCCCACAGCGTGTGCTTCAGTCCCTTCCTCATGGCTGGAGCACAGTAGCTTTTGTAGCTCACAGTTTCAGAGGCATCAGTCCTTGTGTGGTCTGCAGTGCTCATGGCAGAAGAGTAAGGTCGAGGAAAGCCCTTCAGGTGTGGCAGGCAGGGAGCAGATGCAGAAGGGAGGAGCTGGACCCAGTGGTATGTCCTTTCGGGTCACACCCCAAGTAGCACACTCCTCTAAGCACGCCTCACATCCTGACAGCACGCTCAGTTACTGCACTCACCAAAGGATGAATCCTCTAAGTGTGGTGTCCCCCCAGTCTGATCACCTCCCAAACACATGAGACTTCTGGGCGGGGAGGGGGTGCGTTTTAGATTTGAACCGTAACAGTGTATTACAATTAGGTCAGAGTGTTGGCATTTACTCTTTGGTTGTGTTGGGGACTTTCATAACTCTTTCTACAGGCTATTCTGAAATGTTCAATTAATTGTTGCAGACTGTGGTTACCATCTCACGCCAGGGGGCGTTCGTGGGTCCTCCTCTCCAACTGCACCTTGCACCCGTTAACCACCTTCGCTTTGTCCCTCCCAAAATTCTGTTAGAGAATTTTGATACATTTTTGCCCTTTCAAATGCAGCCATTCCTTTTTCTATTTCATGCTCCACCAACCAGTTCCTACTCACTTCAATCTTTGACAAGCATTTTTTCTGGATGTCCTGATCTCAGAGACCCAAGTTTCCAATGCTTTGCTCATTTCTTAGCTCAGAGAGCTCGCTGGTTTTAAGTCTGTGAATCCCCTTCAGAGAAGTCATCTTCCAGCACGTATATTTTATGCCATCTAGTTTGACATCCTGGCCTGGATTTCATAGCCCTTTTCTACTGGTTTTCAAACAGTAGTACAGACCTATTTCCCACCAGTCTGTGATGTGTACAATACATACTATTGTGTCTGTCCAACAACTCTTGGATACAAAAATCCCCATTTTTGCTTAATAACCTGTGGTGTAACATATATATTTTTTGCAACAAAGAGTCACCTTTCATTCCCTTTAAAAATTTTTGCTGACATTTAAGGCCCAGATAAAAACTTCATACTTTGTAAAATCTGCTAGGACCACAATTGTACTAACTTATGTTTTATTTTTCATTATTGATAATCGTGGTCAGTCATATTACACCTATACTCACATTGTCTTCAGACCTTCACTGTAAATTGATTTGTCTAAGAGGAGATGGAAATTTCTTTTAAGGAAATGACCTTGCAATATAAATATATTTCCCAATGGACTTCCTAAAACAAGTGATACAATACCTTGTGCAGCACATCGTGTTTAGTTCAAGTTTATTTTGGAATGAATTAAAAGTGGCTATTAGTAATAATATTTGTAAAAAAAACCAATGTCACTTTATCCAAATCATCTCAAATTCAGCCTTATTCTTGGCCAATATAATTTTGGTTTGTATAAGCAATAATACTAAAGTAATTTTTTTATCCTTTTCCAATTAAATGTGAAATTTGCTAAGAGATTTCTGGTACATTCTCTTTCCATATCGAAGCACTATAAAAATACGTGTTCTCATCTCTTTGGAAAGCAGGAAATTCTGTTACAGAGAACTCCATTTGGATCAAGATCGCAATATAACTCTTAACTTAAACTTTATCCTGGTTTTCACATTGTTCCCAATAAAACCAAAGTTCAATTCACCACACTAGTCTTACATCAAATGCTCAAGTAACCCTGCATCTATGCTTACAATTAATCCTATGTTCTAGTTTTTGCCATAAATTTAACCATAAACCTAGGACTAGCCCTAGTTCAACCCTGACTCTGATTCCAATTCAATTCTAGTTTTACATAGCCTAGCCCCTAATTATAGTCCTCATATAAAGTTTATCTCTAAGCCAGCCATAGACCTAATTCTTAGTCCTAAACCTAAATTTCAAATTTACATAGCTAATGCAGATTTAAAACAAAAAGTCTGTAACATTAGGCTGGTGTTCCAGGTTCTCTCATGTAATAAAGCCTTCCATTCTTACTGTGGCTCACAATATCTTTTTACTTAGACTTTCCATTAAATAGGTTTTTGATAATTTTGTTTTTCTCTTTACACAAATCTCCTAAATTTTACCTCACCCTCGAGGAAATACTGTTTTCCCTCAAAGTCATCTTCCCTTCTTTCCTTCTCCTATCCCTTCTTCCTTCAATATCTAGTTTTTGTTCAGTAGTTGTCAAATGTTATATACTGCTTTAAATCGCAGAACTATAGAACAGCAATTTTTCTCTCCTGACAATGACCTGTATACTTGTATCTCTAATTCTTTGGGGGGCGGGGGGAGGTTGGGAGATAGGAGACATCTTTTTTGGGTCACATTTTGCTTCTTCTCCTGTGTCTGGCACATCATAGGTTTTCAGTAAATTCGGATGAGATGAATGGGTAAGCACCAAGGTGGATATGCGTATTAATCATAAAGAAAATACATCTATTTTCATTGAGAAAGGAATGGCCTATCAGAATCTTCAACATTATAGGAAGCCTACAAGATATCTGTCTTAAAAAAGAGATTCAATTTACTGTAGCAAATGTTTCTTCTTTCTGTATGACTGGTTTCCGTGTAAGTGGACCCTACTTGAGAAATATAAATTGAATCTCCTCAGGCAATTGCTGATCTGTAGAAATCAGAAAATGTTTTGCTTTATTGCTTCTTTCTGGAAACAAGGATTAAGAATCAGAAATTTGTCATTTATGTTAGATAGTGAGAAAAGTTACTTTGATCATTTAAGAAAAGTGATCCTGTATTCTCTCTTTTCTACTTGAATGGAAAGTAGTAGATACAGAGGCATCAGTGATTTTCAAACATTTTAGTTATACATTCTTAGTTAACTGAAATATTTCATGATTTGATGCGTAAAACAAAGTAGAGAGCTGTGTGTGAACTTTGCGTGGGTCACTGGTTGCAGGTGAATCTGTCCTCTGGGTGATATCCTGTTGGCTTCAGCAAAACTCACATCTTCAGGGCATTCATTTTAGAGAATCCATAGTTACTCATAAACCAGACAAGACAATATGGAGGGTTTAAATCAAAAGATAATTTAAATATGTATAACAGGGCAGAAATGTCTGTTACTTGCTATGTTCTGAAAATAAGCAACAGAAATGTGAAGGCCGTGAATTCCATACACTACCAGAAATCAGACATTCACACTCGGGATCAGAGGAGCATGCAGATCATAACGTTAAAGGCATAAGCGAAGTCTTAACAATCGAAGCCAGAACATAAAATAGATAGTGGTACTGAAAGAATACCTTCATCTGGGCAATAAGTGCTTATAAAATAAATACAGTGGTGAAAAAGAAGGCTCAGAATAGATGAAAACTTCACCCTTCACCCCTATTAAAGCTCATTAAATGAAACGTGTTTAAGATAAAGACAGATGTAAATTAAAAGTGAAATGATGGTCAAATATGGAAGAGAGGAAGACAAAAAACAAAACCAAGGAAGTAATAATAAGTATCAAGGTTGAACCCAAGTTAAGCATGGTGCCTGGAAAGAGCAATCGGCATTTAACAAAAGACGGTGTTCGTGAAAGTTTTTCAGCCAAAAAAACAAGCAAACACACCAAACAAACAAACAAAAACCCCGCAAAAAACAGTCAAAAGCTAAAAGGCAAACCTATCTTAAATATAAGACCAAGCTACACTTTGGGTCAAGCTTAGTGAAGTGGGTTAAACTGAAGATGTTAAATTATTGCATGGTTTATCTGAGCTGAGAAATCCAAAATACAGTCATTCTGTAGAACCAAATGGTTGTGAAAATAGGAGTTGAGGAGTGGAGAGAGTATTGGAGGGTCTAAAGGGGGGCGGGAAGGAATTGTAATGTTGATGTGATGTGTATGTGCACAAAGTACTCAAGCTCAATGTAAGCACTGTGTATTGCATATGTATATATAGATACATATGCACACATATATTAATAAAAATGGGGAAAATACATTTTGAAGATATAGGTAGGGATATTTACTTTTTATTTTGAATAAAATATACAAATATGCAAAAATAAAAATTATATTCAAGATATAATGATGAACCTTACATGCTTGATAAGCAGACACAGCCTATAATCAGGAAATAAACTATATACTTTTTAGTACATGCCTGTGAATTATCTGCAAAATTATTCCTTATATCACATCACAAAGAAAATCCTTGTGGCTTCCTATGCTCGTGATGCAAAAGGCAGAAGTTTATGATTAAAAAACAACTTTAAGACAAAAATGTTGAAGAAATTTTATTAATTTTTAGATCTAAGACAGTATTGGAAATTAAACTATCACATGCTTAAAAATATAGGTGTAATAAAAATCTTTGCATCTAAACAAAAGAGAAATGATTAAAGCAGTTCTCAGAGGAAAACTCTTAGTTTTAAAGATTGAGTATGACTTATTATTTATTTACCTCACTGAACTATAAAGATGAAAGTAAAAAATCAACAAAGCACCAAACCCTAAAAATTTAAGGAAAATTTTTGAGACAAAGTATTTTTTCAATAGGAATACTCCTACGAGCTGATTCTTCGGGGTGGTATTACAAATAGTTTTTTCAGTCTCATGCAAATATACTTGAAAACTTGGATGACATACATGGATTTCTAGGGAAAAGAAAAAAAAGACCACAGGAAAAGCAAAGCAACTTCTATGGAATAAATTGCAAAATTGTTAAAGACTTACTACTCATCCTTTCTTTTCTTCTCTCAAAAATACTAGACTTACAATTTTACTTTTACTTATAAACATGTGTAATCTTTTGAATTATCCCAAAACGAAGAATTTCAAGTTTAATTAAGCTATTTCGACCTTAGCAAAAGAGACTAAACGCACTACCAATTACTGTTATAGGACCAATATAAGAAAGAAAAGCTAGCAATGTCCTGTTAAAGAACTGTGGAAACTGTGGGCAATGTATGTCCAGAGACCAGCGCTGGCACACTGGTATGCCAGTAATAAGTACAATCTAGTAGTTCTTCAAAGGAGTAATAAAGCTCCAAGTGAGATTATCCAACAAATGTGAAAATGTTCACTGAAAATACTATCACTCAAATTTTCTGCAAGCGCAGTAAGAATCGCATTGCTGGGCGCTGAAGTGTGAATCACATGACTGTTATGTTTATGTTATGAATATGCAGAAGAAGGTGAGAAGTACGCACAAGAAACAGCTTTGAATTGAAACTTCAACGTCAGCGCCTTCTTCAACTTTAACTGGCATCTGCTAGAAGACATATCCGTGCCCACTGCAGTACTAAATATTACATTATGAACCATGAAGTTCTATGTCACCATTATATTCATATTGCAGAAATAAAGTGTAACAACATTTTTAAGATTGATTACAGGTTTTGTGCGTTTTGGTTAGTCCTTAATATTTTTTTTCTGAGACAGGGTCTCGCTCAGTAGCCCTGGCTAATCCAGGGGTACTTACTATCTAGCCCAGGCTGGCCTTGACCCATAGTAATCCTCCTGCTTGTCAGTCTCTGAAGTACTGAGATGACAGATGTGCATTACCACACCTAGCTATTATGTGGTGCTGGAGAATCAAACTCAGGGTCTTGCATTTGCTTGGCGAGCACCTTACCCACCTGGCTATGCCCTCAATCCAGTCCGTGAATTTTTTTTTTCTCTACACAATTATTATTTTCAATACACAGTAAAGAGGAGCTCTACTACAATTTAATCACAGAGAAACAGGGAAGTATTTTAAGCTCTCCTTAAGTTGCAGTTACTGGGAGTTAATATTTATTTCCTCAAATTTTGATTTGATAGAGAAACCCATATCACGACTTGGAAACTCCTTTATTTTGATCTTCATTCCCATGCCTTTTATCATGAGGTGACACTTTCCAAGAGCCTCCTGGGCTCCTGGATTTTCCGGGCCTGTGCTGCGTTCTGCCTTCCACATCAACCAATGCTCAGCTCAGAACTATAGCGCAAAGAGCCTGAGGATAGGAACCTAAGAGGCGGGTGGCAGCCACATACCTTCAGAGTTCACTTGGGGAAACTGGTCTTTCTCTCACAAGACAGCTTAAAGTCATTATCATCATGAATAGATTCTCAGGGCATCACAAGTATTGATGGACAGGTGGCATTTTAACTACAGGATAGAAAATTAACTAGAAAGAAGGAAGCTGGAGGTGGAGAATCCTTGAGGCAAATTCTCAGTCCTCATTCGTGTGTGTTCAAGTTATCTCTTGAGCAGGACACTGTTTGGAAAGGCCGAGTGGGGGATCTACTCTTGGTTTGACAAACTATTGGAAGCTAGGGCCTTACCTTACTCTACGCCTCGTTCTTTGAGAGCACTGGGCTTTTGTGTTCTGCTGAAGAAGCAGCATGTCGTGATCCTATGGATTCACATGTTTGGAAAACAAAAATAACACTGAGGTCCTAACCTTGGGTGACTAAGTTTATTTCAATAGATTTCCCTAGATCCCTTTATAGAATATCTAAGAGGTATAAAGTCAGATTATAGCACGGCTTAGCTTATTCAATTAGTCTGTAAATAACTGAAGAAAGGAAAGAAATAAAGGAATGACTTCAGAACTGGAGGATGTTGGGGGACACCAGTCACCTGGGAAACTGAGAACTTTCTGAGCCAAATTTACTATAGATCTGCTTTGCTCCTAGAAAAAATTTGCTCTCTGTCATGTATCAGAAATATATGAAAGCACAAAAAGAATGAAATAAAATTTTAATAAGAATTCAAGGATAGTTTTGTGGATATTTGTATAGGCATAAAGTGCCAAAACTATTTTAAAATAGAGGAGAAAAAAAAAGTAGAGTAGAATTCAATTGAAACCCTACATTTTTCTTCCCCTCTGTTGCACACCTCCTGTGCACTAGCTGTTTATATAATCTTCATTGTTTCCTAAACTTGGCCCCATATTTATTTTCATGGTCTAGGTTTAACCTAGAGGAAAAAGAGGCTGGGAGGAAATAAAGTCTTTTCTTTAAAAAAAAAAAATCTTACTAAACACAGGAACTGCCCCATATTGCCCAGGGAGCTGGGCTCCCCATGAATTCAGACTCTATTTTTGAGAGTCAAAAGAATCCCAGCAGGCAGGTTTAGTAAAGATAAGCGTCCGGATTTGAGGATGGTTATCTGAAGCTCCGCCTGTCATTGCATTTCACCGCAATGAAAGAATATCTCCTCTTCGCTTCTCGATCAATGAAGAAGAGGCATTGAACATCTCAGCTTGGTTTCTTGTCCGAGTTACTGTAATATTTCCAGATTTGGACTTCGCCGGTCCAAGCGTGTGGGTATCAGTGTGCAATCAGTACTTTCCACCCTGTTTGAAGATATATTGCTTCCTACCCAGACAAGGGCCTCTTCACTGATCCTTAAAATAGAGTTCGGGATGAAAAGGAGTCTTGCTGTTTCTCATGAAGGGTGTTTGAATGGCCGGAGTTCCAGATGCCAAGAGGCTAAAATAACAAAAGGAATGATTTGGAAAGGCAGGTGAGAAAGTTCTTATCACGAGGTGTCACTGCAAGCCCAGCACACTGTTTAAACTGCAGGCTAACCACCAGGAGAAGGATTTGTAGCGAACAGGGTACAGTTAGAATGAATGTAAACAGAGCCAGTTAGAAATGTCTTCTGGGACTAATCCTACTTTACTTTTTAAAAATAGGTGCTAGGTCTAACTGTGGCCATCGTATGAAGTTTCTGAGTAGTTGCAAGTGACATTTCTAAGACGCCAAGTGAAGCTCAATCTGTCATTCTGGGAGAGGTTATACAGGTGTACTCAGAAAATTCACCAGGTTTGTGACATATCTATCTTAATATATTAATGGTGTATGCCAATAAAAATAAAAGCCTGTTACCACTTTATCTGGCGCAACTACAGGAAGTCACGGCTGAACTTCTCCCAAGAGTGGTCCCATTCACGTCCCACTCAGTGCCTGTTCCCTACTGTTTCCCTTAATGTTTTCTCCTAAAAGCATCTTTGGGAGGAACCAGCACATTGTGCCTATTTAGAAAATCCTGGCAAGACTTTTTGGGGGTGGGGAGGTAGATGAAAGAAGAAGAATGAGTCACTGAGCATTGTTAGACTTCATTGTTATTACATAGTAAACAGCCAAAAAAGGGTGAAAGAAACACCCCGATTGTTGTCTGTATGAAAACACTCACTCCTTAGACTTGTCCACAGTGGCTGTTTGCAACGCTGTTAATAAATGATATTATCATCTGTGCCGGGAGGAGACGAACTGTTATGTGTGGTCAGGATGTAGACAGCTGTAGAAAAATACACAGTAAGAGATATGATCTAGAAAACTTATTTTCCCCCCACTGTTCCTGAAGTCCTTTTCCCCACCCTGTGGGTCCCTGGAGATTAGCAGTCTGCTGCTGGACTTCTCATTATGAATTATGAGTAATTTCTTTCAAGTTGTTGTCTTTGTAATGTTTTGGTAACACACATCTATTAATACACTTCGGTTCTTCTCCAGTCTGGTCCCTCAGAGATGTCTATAGCAATTACACTTCCGGGTTCACCAAGGGATCTAAGAATCTCAACCATCTTATGCAAGTACTGTAGGATACACACTTGAGCCCATCCCTGAAAGCAGGTCTGTCGCTTTATCACAACTTTTTATGTTTCATAATCCCACGTGGTTAAAGAACCATAAGCCTAGATTCTTCTTGCCAGGATATAGGCACTATTGCATTGCCTTTGTTTCTTTGTACAGAAACCAATACATTATCAATAAATGACAGAATTATTATGGCTCCCGTTGGGAATACTCACCTCTCTCACTGGTCTACATCACTGTAGAGATAGGTGTACCATTGCTGTCATGATTCAACCCTAATTCAGGTGTGGCTCCTACTTGCCTCAAGTTGACATACTCCTTCCAATGATCACAGGTGAATTCAAATTTGTAATCCTCTTGACTCAGCCTCTCAGAGGAACTTGAGTTTTTATGTGTGAACTGACCTTGCACTTTTCCTCTGGTACTATAGATTCACAAATTCCATAGACTTGCACCCTCTAGAAAACAGCACTACCAACTGGGTTATCTCTAAATTTCAAATTATGAATTGAATTGGCTCTGAACATCAGGCATTTCGCTATTTCACCTGACCAACACTGGATGCATACTTCATACCTCACCCTTCGTGTGGACACCCCCCAAGAACAAAAAGCACTCTCCCAGACCCAGACCATAATGCACCTCTCCCCTGGGCACTTAGACAGTGTTTTCTCTGCGCATGCCCCTCCTTAAGCCTGCCTAATACATGTCTGTGCCACTTACTGATGTATCCTGAAGTGCCTTTTCTTTTTTTTTCAGTGTAGCTTGGCAAACCTAAATCCTGTTGGAAAGATGGGCGTGAGTTGAGGTCTCCCTCTCCGTTTTAGGGAAACTCTTTGGGCCCCATCCTAACTGGAATCATTTTATGGGGTCAATTTCATATGAATCCTGTGATTACAGAATAAATTTTAATTATGATGCTCTTGAATGTTTTCTTGGACTGTTGACTTAGAAATTCAAATAACTTTGAACACATGTTTTTTTTTTAAAAAACTGTGGTCAAAAATTTGTTTTATGACAAACTTCAAAGGAAAATAATTACTTGACATTTCAGGTTAACCAGAAATGAAATTATGATCTGTCCACTCTATCTATTATATTTACTACTTAACTTTCATTTTCTGTTCCAGTTTTCATTTGTACAAATATTTCAAAACATGTGTTTGGACCACAGTTCACTTTTCCAACAGCTAGCTTGCTTTGGGGATAGCCCGGAAATGTGAAGGCAGGGTAGTTATCTTAAGATCCCTATAACTTGACTGCATTCTTAATTGTGACCTGCCCTTCTGTAAGAATATCATATGTCAGCAAAAATAAAAGCGTGCTCTTTGGGACAACATATGTGCTTCCAAAAGGTAATAGATTCTCTTTTTTTGTCATAGTACTTGACTGTAATAAAATAGTTCAGTTCTTTTCCTAAACTTTAGACAGGTGTTACACAAGCACTATCTCATTTAAGGATGAAAATATCCTTACGAAGGAGGTCTGGGGATCTCCAGTCTACAAAGGATTCTGCCTTTGCGATTTCAACACTCTTATTTATAAGGGCAATGAGAACTATAACATCATCAGTACTCAAGATAATTCTATGTAAAAGCTGTAGAAGAAAAGAAAGCTCAGTTGAAAAATTTTTATAGCTTATATAATTTGATGGGAGCCCCGATATCAAGGCCTTTGATAAGACACATACATAGGGAGAAATCACTGAAACATTGCACAACATTTTTTTAAAAATCACTGTAAAAATGGAGAATTTGAAAGTTCAATAAAGCAAAGCAAGGAGAGAAAGAAATAATCATTAAGAGGCAAAATAAAAAAAGACTAAAATTCCAGACAAGCTGGTCTTGGGGTGGAAGAATAGTATAGGGGTTAGAGTGCTTGCCCATCAAGGCTTCCAGCACCAAGTCAGCCAGCCATGGTGGCACATGCCTGTAATGCCAACATTTGGGAGGCTGAGGCAAGAGGATTGTCATGAGTTCAAGGACAGCCTGGGCTACGTGAATTCAGGTCACCCTTGGCTATAGAACAAGACTGTCTCAAACAAAATAATGCAAATGATCTTGGTGCGAGAATTAAAAGGTAAATGTCAGCAGGTTACATAAGAAAACATGACCACACCGTGTGTTGTTTACATGGAGCTCAAACTTCAACAGCACACCTAGGCTTAGAGTACAAAAACAGAAAAGTTACACTATAAAGATGACTTAAATTAAAAAGAGGAGTGACTGTATAAATACGAGGTAAAATAGATTTTTAGAACAAATAAATGCTTCAAATCAAGAACATAGTCCTGCCTCAGAAACTTGAAAAACAAAATGAATGCAAAGTGGGTATAAGTAGATAACAAAGATAGAAGGCAGATTCAACAGAACTAAAAACACCACGCACAGGCAATGAACTAAAAGACAATTTCTTTGAGGAGAATCAATAAAATTGGCAAACTTCAGTAACACTAAAAAAAGAAAGATAACATAAATTATCCAAACTAGGAATAAAACGAGTCACACTGTGCCTAAGAAAATAGTAGTACAAACTCTTCTCAAAGTCAACAATCTGGAGGTGGACAGATTCTTCAAACTCCAGGAAATACTAAAATTTAACTGAGAAGTAACCTTAATGGTATCATAACTATGTAAAAAAATGAATCTATAATTTAAAAGCTTCTGAATGAAATCTTCAGGAACGGGTAGATTCAAGAGGGAATCCTAATAAACATTTAAAGAATAATTCATGGCAACTATTAATAATATCTTTCGTGAAATTGAGTATTCCTCATTTTATGAAGTCAGGGACCACCTTTACATGGAAAAAAAAAGTGGTTAACAAACAACATAGGAGGTAGGAGGGAAAAACTGCAGATCTATGTCTGTCGTGAACTGAGACAGAAATTCTCAACAAAATATTAACCAAAATCTAAACCCCAAAACTCTTGAAAAGAATTGTATACCATGAGAAATTGGGATTTATTCCAGTTGTGAAAGATTGAGATATAGGAAATTAAAAATTAATTAATGAAATCTACCATGTCAACTAGCTAAATATTTGAAATATTGCATATTCACAACAATGGAGGCAAAAGAAAAGCATTAGAGTACATTTGAAAGTTCCCACTGAATACTCTCAGAACATTGAGAAAAGAGTACTAATTCGACTTTATGAATATATATATATATATATATATATATATATATATATATATATTGAAAAACTGACGGCTTTGCCTGTATTGCCATTGAAAGGCTGCTTTTCCTGAAAGAGGAAACACATCATTCTCCCTTGTAAAAAATTGGACCAGAAATTGAAGTTCCTGCCATTAGGCAAAAAATAAAAAGTCAATAACAAAGGAAAGATACGAATGAATTCAAACAAAAGTATTGCTAATTGAAGTTGATATGATGCTCTACCAAGAAAATTTCAAAGGATACAAAAACAACGAACACTCCAATTAAATGACTTTTGCAAATGTACAGCATTCAAAACCAACACAGAAAAAAATCAGTTGCATCAAAGGATTTTAACATGTGGAAGTCAAAACTAAAAATAAAATACCGTATATGAGCCTTCTGGAAAAAAAATGAAAGATTTAAACATAAACATAGCAAAGCATGTGTCCTGGATGTGTATATGTCATAACTTTTGTTATAAGCATAGCAAAAACATTTGCTAAAATCTGTGAAGTATAAATTACTACATATTGATGATAGAAATGAATAAAACCTCCCAAATGAAGAGGCAAAGTATGTTTACATATTTGATGATTCAACAAATTAAAGATGTTATTTATCTTCGAATTATAGTTGGCTTTCTTTTTCTTCTTTCTTTGTGTGTGTTGTTGAGGATCAAACACAAGATACAGACTGTATTGTATGTACATGCTAAGTATACACTTTATCGCCGATTTACATTTCCAAAGTATTTAAAGGTTTAATGCAATTCCTAAAACTAAATCCTACCAGGGATTTCTGTTTTTGGTTTTGTACATATATACAAAAGATTCTAAAATTTATGAGAAAAGATGTAGGCCAAATATTATTTAGACTTTTTTTTTGAGAGAGAGTGTTCCGTTCTGTAGTCCAAGCTGGTCCTGAATTCACTAATTTACTAGATAGCCCAGCCTGGCCTTGAACTCACAGTAATAATCCTGCCTCAACTCCTGAAGTGCTGGGATTACAGGTGTGCACCACCAAGCCTGGATCATGCCCAGTTTATGTGGTGCTTGGGTATCGAGACCAAACCCTTGCCTTGCTAGGCAAGCACTTTACCACTGAGCTATGCCCTAGCCCATACACCATTTTAAAAACACAGAAGGAACTATAACTAATTCGAAGATATACATAACATCCTTAATTTGTTGAATCATCAAATATGTAAACACACTTTGTCTCTTCATTCCAAGCACCTGCCACGCTGTTTTCAGGGGTGTCTCTGATGTTTTTCACTCCTGGAAGTAATATGGAAGCGGGTTGATTTCTCTGCATCGTCAGTCGTTTTTGATATTATTACTTTTTTTATTTTACCCATCTGATAGATGTGCAGTGAGATTTCATTGAGTTTTAGTTTGCTTTTGCCTGAAGGCTAATGATGTGGAAGATCTTTTCCTGTGTTTATCTGCCACGCACTTAAGTGTTTCAGTGACACCGGTGTTCGGGATTGTGGAGTTGCAGCTGGACACTTTGCTGTAGAATTTCGGTGGTATTCCTCGGTTCAGTGTGTGGGTTGCCCGTATTTTCCCCCAGTTTGTAATTTTCTTTCCTCTGGAAGACGTTTCACAGAAGTGGAGTTCTAAATATCCTAAGACTCAGTTTATGAATTTGCCGTACACAAATTGTCATTTTGTTATCAATTTTAAGAATGTTTTACCTGAAATCTGAATCTAAAAGTTTTATTCTTCTTCGTTTCAGTGGTGTTGTTTTGATTTTACATTTAAATCTTTGGCATATTTAAATTGATTTTTGATTTTTGTGTGAAGTATGAGTTTCAGGCTAAGGATTTGTGGTTGTTGCTGTTGTTGTTTTTTGCTTTATCTTGTTTTGTTGTGCCTTAATTGCTGTTTTGCAATTTGTTGGAGGGGGTGTGGGGGGGTAAGACTGTCTTTTCTCCAGCAATTGCTTTTCTACTTCTGTCATTTAGTATAATTCCCGGATCTTTTGTTTTTAATCTACCTGTGTCTCTCTTTACCAGTACAATACTATCTTGATTACTGTGCCTATGCTGTGGGCTTTCTGATTCCTGTGGTGACAGAATTGCTCTTTCTCTTGTTGTTTCCATGTCAGTATCTTGGTGGTAATATTGCATCAAAATTGCCTATAGGTTAATACCACATAGCATTTAGTGTAATTCTTACTATGGACAGAAAGAAATTGAATGTATCTAAATCATCAGTGAGAAGGAAAATTATACTGACAAGCTCGAGAATCACTTGTTTTCTTCTTTTCTACAGATGGCTACCTAAAAACTGTACAGCAGCTACATCCATAGTGTAGAATCAAAGGGGCTCACCCTTAATGAAACTCCAGAGGATCCGCTACACCCAGTGTTGTGTTAATACAGCATCTAACGATTTCTTCAGCCTGTATTCACATTTTGGAAAAAATTTCCTTCACATTTGTTGAGCATCTGTGATGTGTCGTTGAGGTGTGAGTCATAAAAATGAAATAACTGTGGGAAGCACAACAGATACTATTCCACTACTAGGGTAATCACTTCATTTCTTTTTTGATCTTAGGTGTGATACAACAGGAATGCAGTTCTTAATAGAATTATCCAAAGAAGGACATCATGCCTGTGCCTATAAGCTGAGGGAAAGAAGGGAACGGCAAAGCTACACTGAGTCTCTTTAAGTGGTTTTGACGACCCTTATTACAAGGGAAATTTCATAAAATAAATTTAGATGGTCTAGAAGAAGGTAGCAATATGCTAGCAACGTAATGTGACAAAAAGGACCGTTTCCTGAGAAGTTACTCTTCAGCATTGTTCGTTTCTTTAGTAATTGTTAACGCTCATGTTACTGAAGCATGGGCTCTGATTACCATGCCCCCTGTTCAGGTCATAGAAAGACTAAGTGATACTGTAAGGTCACATACAGCAAATACGTGACAGAGGGAGTATCTGACCCTAGAAACTCGACTCTAGGATGAGGGTACCTAGAATATGTGCTCTTAAACAGTACGCTGTAGTTTGTGTTCTTAAAAACCTGGGCCTTGCTCATTTTTCATATTGCAAACAAAGCTTTCTTAAAATAGGAAAAATCACAAGTTCAACCCTAGACAACAGCCTTGAGAATACTTTTACCTGGCTCCTTTGGCCAGCTCTATATTTAAATGGTATTTAAGATTCACGATAAGAAATGACAATTCAAAAGTGCTCATCTGGGACCCATTAAAGAAGAATCTATGGTTTATTGTTTCTGTTTCTTCTAGATAGTGTACACTAGGCTTAAGCACATTGGAGACTTTTCAGCAATGTGCAAATTATGAATCTAAACTGGACTCTTTATAACGTCGTTTCACAATGTGGAGTGAATAAAATGTAACCTAGAAAAAAATTACCTGAAAATTAAAGTCAAATGCTTTTGGCACTTAATGAGTGTTAATGAGCGGTGGTAGTGATTTCCGTGCACTATTTCATGTCGCAGAAATGGTGCATGGAACATTGGCATCCTGCCCTCATTGTCTTTGAAATGTGGAAACTATTAGAAATTATTGCTCGGGCAAGGAAAACCCACCATGATGTTTTAGGAATTTCAGGAGGCTGTGAATAATATAGGTTGAACAAGGAAATGAACTATCATGGGGTCCTTCTTTTCAGTTTTTGTTTTTCTCTGTGTGAAGTTGTATTCTTGGCGCTTTATCAATCCCGGGGCTTTTGTTTCGATACACACTGTTTACTTAGTATTCACAGGAAGCAAGGGAAATGCTCCTTGTTGATATTTCTTGCTGAAGGGAAATGCAGGAAAGCTATGCTTGAGAGCTATCTTAGTGAGGGGTTAAATCCCCAAAGGTGAATCTGACGAACTGTCTCGAGAAGTGTACTTTCAAAACGTTTGCAAGAATGTTTCCTTGAAGCTTAATCATCAAAGCACTTCTCTTATCTCAAGCCATGTAACTGAGGTCTGGTGGAAATAAATTCGCGCCAGCTCTGGTTCGAATGCCCCTCTCTAAGCTCATGTGTTTGGAATGTGGAATTTAATCCTTGCTACATCAGCGTTGTAGGTGTGACCATTAAGAAGCGATAGGGTCACTATGGATTAATGCCCCTCACGTGGGGATGGGTTGCTCAGTGGGAGACAGCGTGTTTTGCTTGGCCTCCTTTCCCTCTGTGCCACTGCGTGTGCTTTCTTCCGCTTTTACACTTTGTCGTGGGATGATGCAGCAGCAAAGCAACCGCCAGGTGTGGAATTCCCCTGACCTTGGACTTCATAGCGTTGTGTGATTTTCTAGTCTCATCCAGTACCCAGTTATAGCAGCTCACATGGGCTAAAGCAGCTGTATCAGTCAACTTCTCATCACGGGGGCACAACATTTGACTCTCGCAACTTACGGAAGGAGAGGTTAATTTTGTGCATAATTTCGAGTTCTCCTTCTGTCCTCTGCTGACTAAAGGCAGAAACATCAGAGTGGAAGGGCACGAGGGAGCACAGCTGCTCACTTCACTGTGTCATCTGGGTACCGGAGCACAGGTGCGGAGCCCCAAGGGGATGCCACCTCCCAATGTCATGTTCAGCTCCAAGCATTCGTGATCAGCTGATGAGCACAGCAGCCTATAATCCAATCACCGCTCCGGCTGTCTCTCAATCCAGAGTGACAGTTAAAATTAACTGTCACGACAATAACCAACTTTGTCTGGCTCTAGGCCTCTGGTACCAGGGTCTGTCCTCGCGACTCAGTGTCAGAATTTAACCACACGTGTGAAGTATCCCAACAGATGGACCTCAGAGCTTTCATGGTGATTCCAACATCAATCATGGAGAGCTGTCAGCTGAGGCTGGAAGTTGTCATGGAGTCGTGTGGAGTTGTGTTCCTGGCATGTTGTCAGTCTCAGGGCTTTTTGTGTGTGTGTGTGATGCACACTGTTTACTTAGTAAAACTGATGTAGAAATTAGGCCAAAGCTCCTTTTGTAGTGGCTGTCTAAGCCCTCTCTACCTTAATAGACAGTGTCCCAGTTACCTTTAGTGGACACCAAATAGAGCAAAGCCAACAGATGGAAATGTAGGAGTGGTTAGTGTATTTATGTGTGTATGAATGTATTGATTGATTAATCGTGGCTCTAGGAATGGAGCCCAAAGCCTTCGTATTAAGTAACAAGCAATATCATCTGCTTTCTGTTGTTGTTGTTTTTGACTTGGAGTCAAGACCTGGCTGAGTTGGTAAACTGGCCAGGCTGAACTCGAACTGGTGGTTCTCCTGCCTCAGCCTTCCGGTGTGCTGGAAATGCTGTGTCACATGCCTGTAAATTCTGGTACACAATACGGAGCAAAACCCTTTACAAACCAAATACTTGGATTCATTTTGTCTGAAATTTTCCTTCCTCACGGTGACTCTGAGATAAATCGTAGAGTCGTGGATTCTGTTGGTGCCTTATCGCAACTTCCCTTCCAGGTCCTCCAGTTTCCAGCTGCTCTGAGAGTTTATGGCCGACAGCCATCTCCTCTTCTCAAAACTTCTCCTTAGTCAGTGGGAACCATTTCTTTTTTTCCTCAGCAACACAAGGAGAGTTGCCTTCTAGCCCAGGGGCATGGCTGTAGCAAGGGACAGATGACGCAAGGCACAATCGTTCTGTCCCTGGGGGGGGGGGGGGGCTCAACCCCGCGGGGCCCAGCACCCTTCAGAGCTCCCTAAGGGGTCAGATGGAACCAAACTTCAGCTGGAGCAGCCATCCGCAGAGCGGCTTGTCTATTGTCTCCATTTCCTTGCAGGTTTCTCCTGAGAAGACCGGTCTAGCAATTTCTTGTGCAGTCATTCAAGCATGTGCACACGCGCGCGCACACACGCACACACGCACACACTGATCCGCCTCCAATATATTCTCACAGGGAACATAACCAACATAAGCAGTCCCTGAGAATCATCTGGGAATTATAGTAGAAGGGAGATAAATCTCCACATAGAGACTTAAGAAAGGAGGGAAAAAGTTACATTCAACATACGAAGGGGTAAAGTTACTTCTTTATAGAGAGCACTGATGTCAGAATGCTCTGTATATTAAAATGAATTTATTTAATTTCCTGCAATGGGAAATTAAATGCCTGCATTGGTATATTGTTGCTGGAAATAGAAAGAGTATTTTTAAACTTTGTGACTTACCATATAACTTCTAAAGCAAGAAATGTTGAAGGGTATTTTTTTTTCTTTTTTCAAATTAGGCATCATAGACCTGCTCGGTGAGGGAGATTCCTGGAGATGCTTTACTGAGAGGCCTCAGGACACACACTGGGTATCTTTCCCTTTTGGCAGATTCTAAGAGGAAAACAAACTTACTCAAGAATTCATTTCTATACTGTTTCTCACTGTCGGCATATTCTTCATTCTAACCAATTTCTTGTGGTACAGTTAAGTTTTTTTTTTCCTGTGTTATGCCTGGTGCAGACTTGAGAAGCTGCTATTCCCTGTACTTTTATAGAACTCTTCTTTTCTTTTTTCTGTGGTTTATTTTTTTGCCATGAAAATAAAAAGGTAAAAAAGTACGTATATTTATTAATATTATATATGAAGAAGGCCCAAATGAATTACAAACAAGGTGGTTATTCAGTAAATACAGATTCTTTCTTAATAGTAGAATAAAAGTTGCTTGAGGAACAATTTCGTATCTGAGAAGGTTTTAAGCATAAAATACCACGAGACCTGCAAATCTTTGCCTATAGGGAGACGAATCTTAGCTTTATCACATTTTTGTGATTGTTGTTTTTAATTAGTGAGAGAACTGAAATGTAGCCCTCTCTCTGGTTACGAACACAGATATATCTGTGTAGATGATGCCCCGAGTTTGGAGTGGCGAGAACGCCTGTTCACCTGAGGCCACCCAGGAAAGCTTCTGTGATGGCTCTGTGTCCTTCACTCAGTGTTTAGAGTCCAGTTTACGTTACAGAGTGTCCTCGAATTTTTAAAATATTTTCTGAATCTGATGACTTTTGGGCACGCTGTATAATGAATTTCATGCTTGTATTTTCTCATTGTACTAGCTCCACTTCCAATATGAAAGCACATTAATCCCAAGATGAATTTTTATGTTACATTATATTTTATATGTTAAATATTTTATGTGGATGGCAACCTCTGAGGTACCCTGTAAAACTGTGATGGGAGAATCCTCCACATGACTTAGCATGACAAAGGAATGGCACGAAGAAGCTAGCCAGGGATTTGTAGAAACTTTTCCAGAGCCAAAATCGGCACAAGATTTCTGAAAAAAAAAAAAAAAATCTCAGATGAAAAAAAGTTTACAAAAACCAAAAAAAGAGGTACAGGGACTGGAGGCATAGCTCTGTGATTAGAGTGCTTGCCTAGCAAGTGCAAGATCCAGGGTTCACTCCCCCAACAGCACATAAACTGGATGTGGTGGTGCATGCCTGCAATCCCAGCACTTGGAGGCCAAGGCAAAAGGATTGCTGTGAGTTCGAGACCAGCCTGGGCTACATCGTGAGTTCAGAACTAGCCTGGAATACAAAGTGAGACCTTGTTAAAGAAACAAACAAAAACAATGTGAAAGGCATAAAGAAACAATCCACTGTGGGGGATAATTGTGGTGAATAGTTTGTTCTATGATGAGACATTTAGGAGTGAAATCTTCAAGATGCAGAACATGATCATAGGACAGTATTTCAGAAGGAATAAACAATTTTTTCTAGGAAGGAATTATAATTAAACAGGACATTTTTAATGAAGAAAAGTAAAGACCAAGACTTTGCAAAAATTTATGTGTGATGGATATTTTAAAATTATTTTCAGGAAAGAAGAAAGTAACGTGTAGGTTTTGAGACCGTGGGACAGTTTGCAGAAAACATATAACATTAAAATGTTTTATTTCAGGTTAGAAAATCAATACATAAAAGCTATAGTATTCAATATACCAGCCTAAACCATGTGCCAATTACAATATATCTTGTGAAGATCCCATTTACCATTAGAGCAGAAACTAGAAGCTATTAAGAAATGAAAAGAGTAAAAGAGCCGTAGGATAAAAATCACTAAACTGTTCTGAAACTCGTTAAAGAAAAATCTTAATTTATTAATGGAGTGTGTGGGTGAAAGAGCTTCATATTAATTTAAATACAATCACTTCTATACATAATAATTTCCACTTAAAACACCAAATAATTGAATTTTTTCTCACAGCTGTAGAGCACATCTTGTGATCTTAAGGGATAAAATAGATCTAAGAATAGGTTTTATGATAAATTTGAAACAAAAAAATCAATGAAAGACATTTCTCTTTCCAGATATGAGCAGCAGTGGTGTAGTTACCAGGATAAGTGGCTACTAGCACAGGTGAAGGCATAGGTAGGGCAGACATTTGCACTAGATTAACAACAGAATAGAGGGCTTTGTCCAGGCCCAAGTGGCTTGGGATCTGTTTTCTGTAACAGAAAGGACATTATAAATCATCACGAACAGGACAGACTTACTAAAAGAGAAATCATTCTTGCTTATGATGTGCAAAAACACATTTCAGACGCAGTAAACTTTTAAATGTGAGCAAAGCAAACTTTAAAACTGCCGGTAGAGCCGACGAGGCAGGCCTCCTGATGATCGCAAAAGAAAAGTAGAATTTCATAAGCGAGACAGAATGTACAAATCCCTAAAGGAAGTGAATGATACATTGACCACCCTAAAATGAATAAAATCTGTGAGGAAGAAAAACTATGCCACGAACAAAGTTAAAATCCACAGCACAAGCTGGCAGACGATATTCACAATGAACAAAGCCACAAGGAGCTTGGTAGCCAAAGTACATAGGCATTTCTCCAAAACAATGAGAAAAAAATAAATAATTGGGTGGAAATTGGGCAAGAGATGAATGGGCAAGTCTAAGAAGGAGAAAACCAAGCAGCAGTAAACATGGAAAATGGCTCTTCACTTCATCCGTTCAGAGAGACACGAGTTGGCACGGCAGTGTGACGGCGTAGCCATCTACTTTACAGAAATAAAAATAGGACAAAGATACAAATCTGGTAACTTCACAATGAGATGAGAATGGATGGAAAATGAATAATAGTTGTGGTAACGGTTTCAAACAAGCTCACAATTGCAGTGGTTTAACACAATATATTTTTTGTTGTTGGTGTCCCAATCCAGAGTATGTGTTCCTGATTACACAGTCACTAGTGAGATCATGTGGGAAGCCCTGTTCTTCATGTCAGACCCTTAGAGAACTCTTCGTGCAGCAGGGAGAGAGGGTCAAGACCTTGGGAAGATGTACCGGGTCACAGTGGCTGAAGGATCACACCTTCCGGTACATACTTGTCACCGGCACCGTTCTTGGCTATACTGTCCTGAGGGAAATGTTAAAATTTTACACTCAGGAGGAAATAGAAATTTAACTCCATAAGCATGCCATCATCTCACATCACTCGGTACAACACACACACCTGACTGGAGAGAACACCTGTCATTATAACTATTGTGGATAGCAACTTTAATTATTCCTTCCTTTGGTAGTAAGGATTGAACCCAGGCCTTCACGCTGAGCTATACCACTAGCCCTTTACATTTATTTTAAATTTTGAGATAGAGTGTCACTAAGTCACTAAATTGTCAAGCTTGGATTGTGTGGTCTTCCTGTATCAGCCTCCCTGCATTCTGTGACAGCACTATACAGGCTCTCTCAATTGGCAGTGCCTACCTACCACTCGACTAAATGGCACAGGACTGGTGGTGCCAGAATCCCTTAGTAAGGAATTGATCCTTAGTCACGTCGTTTTTTGAATTTTAGGTTGTTTCAACTTCTCTATTCTGTTTCTTGAAAATATTCAGGTCCATGTATGTTCTAATAGTGTAGTTTCTACCATAAGAATCAATACCTTTAACTCAGTCTTCTGTGTTTAAAGTTTCTGACATTGGAAGTCCCTTAAACATCAGAAAAAATATGCGAAAACCACAAAGGATAATGGCAAAGAGTTTTCAAAAGTATCTTTGTCACTTGAGGATGTCAGAGCTTCCTGGTAAGAAGGAGGGACTCTGGAGCAAGGTACCTGAGCAGGGACAGGCTCCATGAACTTCTCAAGTCTCTGTGTGTCTGAAACAGACAGAGATTAAAGATAATACGAATAAACTGTTAATATAAACATGTGATAGATGTTAGTATCTATTCCAGAAGATTTTATCAGAATTTATAATGATATAGTATTTGTAGTGTTCAGAAGAATTTCTGACACACGCCTCATGATTTATATATTTCTATGAAATACAGTTTTACATTTTATAGAGCTTATTATTTCTTGGGCTACCATCATCTTCATGGTTGTGAGTCTGGAACCTCTCAGATTTATTGCTGCAATCTCCTGTTGACATAAGTCATTATGCAGAAATAAGCTATTGACAACTCTTCCTCACGGGCAGATGAGTGGCTGTTCTCCTCACAAAACAGCAAAACAAGGCACTTCCTGTAGATGAGTTGAATGGTTTCCAACAATATGTTGGAAGAGAAGCTTGGGTCATTAAAACAGTCTCAACCTTTTCTCCATGCCGCCAAAACTAAAGCAGTGGTCTGATTCCAAGATAGAGAATAATAAAAACAGTTTTTCTAAACTTTAATGGTGCCTTTGTTACATGTATGAACGTTTAAATTTTAGAATAGCTGCCCATTTAGGGGAAATTTTCAAGAATAGGAAAAAGCTCCCATAGACTGTGAACCCATCTCCCTCTATTTTAATATTACTGAGATGTGTCCATTTGAACCAATGAACCAGTTAACACATTACTGTTATTGAAGGTCCACTCTTCCTTAGAATTTCCCTGAACTTTACCTAATGGCCTTTATGTGTTCCAGGATCCCCTCCCGGTAGCCACGTACAATTAATCACCATATCTCTTCAGGCTCCTCCCTGTGGTATTGTTTATGACATTTTTCTTGTTTGAGACGACCTACTCAATGCTGGAGGACTGGTCAGCCCATTGGTAGAATGTTCTTCTGTTGTCTGATATTTTCTCACTATTGAACTAATATTACGGATTTTGGCTCAAGGTTTAGGAAAGCGATGGAGGCAACTTGATGTTCTGGGAGATAAAGTCCACTGACTGATCATTGAGTGTATTAAGCTTGATCAGAGGGCTGACGTAGCATCTGTTGGGGTTCTCCACTGCGAAGTCTGCCTTGATTCTCCTTACCATCCCATATTCTCTGGAGTAAGTTGTAATATACAATCTACAATTAAGGAGGGGGCGGTAATAAATTATTCCTCGCTCATCTGTATGAGGGATTTTACCATTTTTTCTCGTTTATTCTCATGTTCAGTCATCTGATTTTATCTCTCTGGACTCATAAATATTTATTTTGTGCTTTGCGTTATAGCCTAGCACTACATTATTTTTTCTGTTGCTCACGTTGCTTAGGTTTGGTAGTTGGGAACTCTCCCAAGCGCTCTTTGGTCATTTTGACATGTCCTCTTATTTTGTTTTCTGGACATTTACGTAGTTTGCATAGTTACAAGGAACTTCAGGCTCATTTTTTCTATTTTGATTCTCAGCCCTGGAAGAAGTTATTTGCCAAAGAAATTCTCCTTCCTGCTCTTGGATAATTGCATTATACACCAAAGTGTGGCGCTTGGGTGTTCTTACCACCCGATAGTGTCAATACTGGCCAGCTCAGGAGACAGAAATAGGAAATGGATAAATGCATGCATGTGCACGTGTGTGCGCGCGCACACACATGTACACACACACTTTATTCTATGCATATCTTTTTCTGTTTCTAACTTTCAAACAAAATTGAGTTGATTAAGCCTCCCCTGCACCCCCCATCCAGGAATATAACTCATTCATTTTCTCCTCTTGCTAACTTATAACATTTTTCTTCAATAGCAAGAAGCCTGATTCCAAGCATCAGCCGATATTTCATTTATTTCTGTAATACTAGTCAATGTGCACAGTGATTTCAGAGTAGCCTCTCTACCTCCATGGGCAACGCTGATGACAGTACTTAGAGAAAGTGTCTGGTGCCTTTAGTCTAATAGTCGCCTATCAATTTCAAAGTTGAACACTTCGATTTTCTTTCTCTTGAATTCTTTAGTGACCTTATCTAGACTTTAAAAAATAGCGTGATGCATATATTTTTTCACAATCTTCATTGCATCCTAGATTTTCCTTAACTGATTTTATAAGATTGCACGCATTAAGAGTAGTTCTTTGAGATGAAGAAATCTGTAGATTTTGACAAATACACCCAACAGTTGCACTGACCTAAATCACACAGTTGTTTTAGCTATTTAATCTTCATTCTCTTCAAACATCTCAAAATCAGTCTTGCCTCTCTAGTTTTTTCATGTAAAGGGAACAAGGCAGTATACAAAAAAGCTCTTTTGGTCTCTCAGTTCCTTGTCATTACCCAACAAAGCTCTGAGTGATGGTTCAATTTCTGTTGCTGGAGAGCATCCCATTCTATGGATAAACCACCATTTGTTCATGCATTCCGTTACTTAAGAATATCTTGGTGGCCTGCAGGTTTCAGTGATTATGAACATATTTTATGTAAACATTTATGTGCAGAGTTTTCATGAACGTATTTCCAAAACAGTTTGAGGCATATTTAACAGTACGATTGCTAAATTGATTGGTAAAATCATTAAGCTCTATAGGAATCTGTCAAAGTGTCTCTCAAAGGACTTGATTCATTGTGAATCCATCCAGCTGGGACTGAGAATTCCTGTTGTTTTACTTCCTCAACAATGTTTGGTTTTACCTGTTTTCCCTTTTTTTTTTTTTTCTAATTTTACCAATTCTGATTGGTGTGTAATGGTGTCTTGTTCTAGTTTATTTTCATTGTGTCAATGTCACATGAAGTGGAGCACATTTTTGCTTTTTGTCTGTGTCTTCAGTAGTGAGGTGTCTATCCAGGTCTTTAGTTCATTTTATTGCAATTTTTATTTCCTTATTGCCACATGTCTTCATTACTTTCTCGTTGCTGGGAAGGACTAGTTGACACTCTACAATGTAAGGGTAAAAAGATTTATTTTGTCTCACAGTTTCAGAAGGTCACAGTTCATTCATGGGTGGCTGGCAATGGCAGAAGCAGATGTGAAGCTGCAGCTGAAGGAAAGATGCTTGTGGCATGGCAGAGAAAAGGTCAAGTGAGGATGGCAGAACTGGTGTATATACTTCCAGGTCATGTTCCAGCGATCTGACCCTTCCAGGCCAAGCCTCAATGTCCTGCCCCTCTGGGTAAGCCCCACTGATCCACTCCTTCCAGGTCACATGCTCAGTAATGTTCCATATCCCCATAATCTACAACATGCCTGTAGCCTGAAATATACCACACGTCTGTCCTCTATTCCACACCTACAACTCACTCCTGATCAAGCTCTACCGCTTAATTACACATATATTACACAACACTCAAATTCATGAGATTTTGGGAGGATGTTCTGGATCCAAACATAAGACTATGTATTAAGCATTATTTGTATATTTTCCAATATCCTTTGTAACTCAACTTTTTTTTTACGAATGTCCTAGAAACAGGTGGCTTGTCTTTGCAGTATCTTAACATTGTCATTTCAAGAACTTTAATTTTAAGAAAATCTAATGTCTTTTTTTAATAAAGAGTGTTTCATTATTATGCACAAAGATGTCAATAGCAGGACACACATTTTGGTTTTCGTCTACAAGTTTTATCATTCTATATTTTTCACATGCATTTTGGTGGTTCCTCCATCTCAGTGGAGTTAGAGAACAATATCTCTTTCCTCCAAAAAATAACAATTCGTAGTCACTTTAAATCCACAGCTTGAACCTTTACTCTTCAAGTCAGCCTGGGGCTGCCCAAGGTGTGGCCCTCCAGCATTCAGCACCATGGCCAGAGCACAAAGAAGTTTAAAAAAAACTGGGAGAAATCACGCCTAGAGGGCCACATGCAAAGGTTTTACTTTCTTCTGCATAGTGCCAGCTTTTTGACATACGAACTGTGACCCATGTAATTTAAAAGTAATTGAATGTCTGTATGATACCAGAATCTCTGTGCTTGCATAGTTCGGCCAATTTCTCTGTCTGTCTCTTCTTGTTCTTGTTTTCTTCCTCCTCTTCCGCCTCTTCCTCCTCCTCCTCCTCTACCTCCTCCTTCTCCTCTTCTCCTTCTTCTTCTTCTTCTTTCTCTCTCTCTCTCTCTCTCTCTCTACCTCTCTCCAGGGGATCAATCCCTGGGCTTTCATAGTGAGCTACATTCTCAGCCAATTTTTATTTTTTGATCCTAAGTTGTCCAGGCAGGGCTCGAATTTGCCATCATCCTGCCTCAGCCTCCCAGAGTGCTGGGATGACAAACCTGTACCATCAAGACTGGCCTCTCTTTGTTCTCCTTAGCATACACAATTGCCCGTTTGTCAAAGATCAAGGAGCTGACGGTGCTTGAGGTTATTTCTACATCCTTGGTTCTATTTCTTTGGTTGACCAGTCTATTTTCTTGTTTTTAGTCACTGTTGCTTTGTAATATAACCTGATGTCCAGAATTATAATGCCTGCTGTTGTTTTGTTGCTAGGGATTGTTTGGGTTGTTCTCAGTCTTTTGGTTCCATGTGAATTCTTGTCTGTAAAAAATTTTGTTGGTATTTTGGAAAGCATTGCATTGAATCTGTGTATCGGTTTTGGAAATATAGATATTTTGACAATATTAGTTCTGCCTATCCAGGAACAGGAGATATATTTCCATTTTCTAAATTCCTCTTAATATATTTTCTTCAGAATGATGTAGTTTTCATTCTGGAGGTCCTTCAGTACATAGGTTAGGTTTGTTCTTAGATATTTAATTTTTGAGGCGCTACTGAGAATGAAATGAGTCAGTTGTTAGTGTAGAGGAATATTGCTGGCTTGTTTGTATTAATTTTATATCCTTCAACTTGGCTGAATTTGTTGAAGTGGAGTTTTTGGAGTTTTTAATGCAGAGCATCACATCTGCAAATAAGGATAATTTAAGTTTTTACGTTTCAGTACATATTCCCTTTATTTTATTCTCGTTTCTGACTGTTCTGGCTAGAGTTTTGGGTACTATAATGAAAGGAGTGGTGAGAGTAGACAGCCTTATTTTGTTCCTTACTTAAAGGGAAATGCTTTCAATTTTCCATTTAGTATGCTACTGGTATTAGGTTTGGCACAGATGGCTTCTGTCAGTTTGGGGTAAATTTCTCCTATACCTGCTTTCCTCAGATTATTATTTTTTTAGACCATGAATGGATATTGGATTTTTTCCCAAAGGCTTTTCCTGCATCTATTGATATGATCACATGATTATTGTTGTTTTTATTTATGTGGTATACTATATTAATTGATTTATGTATCTTGAACCACCCTGGGATGAAGCCAACTTGATCCTGGCAAATTATTTTTCTAGTGATTTAATAAGTTCTGTTTTCCAGTATCTTACTGAGGATCTTGTATCTATATCCCTCTAAGCTGCACCTTCGTGATCCTCTCTTTCCAGCCAGGCTCCACCTCTAACAGCCCATGAAATCAATGGATAAAGCCACATAATCCAGTTCACCCTCACAACTTAATCACCTTCCAAGTACATGAGGCTCTGGGGGGCAGGGCAGATCCAAACCATTAGCATCTTCCCAGATGTTAGCATGTTTGAAACAGATACGGCACTGGGCGCTTCGATCAGACGTGTGACTTTAATGTCAGCAACTCTGAATATGCCTCAAAAGAGTGAAATTCAGACATTCCTGGGAATGACTGCAATGTCTGAATTTACGATATGGTTTCCTGTGTTCAAAGGTTTTTATATATTTGTTATTTCTCAATAATCTAATCCTATCTTTGTGAAAATGTTAAATGGACAAGTAAACAAAGGTTCCTTGCATAGTTCTTGATGTCAAGTTGCAGGGAAATTATTTGTTCATTTTTTCTTTGACAATTGTCAACAATAGAATTGAAAGGAAGAAAAATCTATACCAAATTTATGATGATTTCCAGATTAGTGGTTTTCAATCTCTCTCTCACACACACACCTACACACACACACATAAACATTTTTTAAACCATTTGTTTTATCTAAAAACAGCACAGCTTGGGAAAGGCACTAGTCAATGTCAGCAGCCTGGACTCTACATTACTAAATGTATCCTCTCTAATTTTGTACTGTAATAAGTGTTCTTTTGCTAGTAAAAAAAAAATGGGTGAAAAAAAACTAGCTAACCAACTTAAAGATCCCCTTGAGGCTCTCTGGGTGAGTCTTTCTTCCACTGGCTCCAACAGACATAGGCACAGAGGCCTCCTCATACTAGGGACCTCTCTGAGTACTAAGAGCATTGCTTCCGTTTATAGTCTGGATGGAATGGCGATGGTAAGAGCCTTAAGTGTCCAAGGGGTTTCATAACTCACCTACTGTTTTGGAATCACTCGTTCCTCACGTTGCTACTTTTGAGTCAAACCCAGAAAAGGTTCCCTTGGTAGGGATCCTGCAAATGGATGGCTTTATTTTATTTTATTTTTTCCCTTTCTCTAATAATTCAGTCAAATTTTACTAGACCAGACAAGCAGGAGATGAGTTTTCCATATCGCCCCCCCCACCCCTCCTTTATTTCTGGCCAGGAAATTTTCAAGCTTGGTTGTATTTCTGTCTTTCTTGCTAATTCTGTAGCTGGTATTTTTTTTGTTTCAGTTGGATGGATTTCTTCACTGTCAGGTCTATGACCTCAGCCATACCTGGCTCTCCCCCAGGTATGTCTAAGATACAGGTTTGCAACTTCCTTAGGGCATTATAACCAAAATATTGATGTCCAAGCCTCCATATTCCATTAAGTAGAAGCCACTGTGAGAAGACGTGTCATCCAGATTCTCAGATTGTTTATGAATCCATTTTTGTCCAAATGTACTTACCAGTTGGTGGATCTGCTAGGAAATCCAACATGAGAGGCTAAAATAACAGGTGTTTGAGCTAGAATTCTTGAGTTTGAACCCTTACTCCACCAGCTACTAATAAAGCGATTCTGGGAAATTTTTAATATTTTTCATAACTCAATGATTCAAAAATTGATTAGTCTTTATAACTCCCATCCAAAGAAGTCAAAATATGTTAGTTTGAATTTCAAAGCTGTCTGGTAATTCTTTAGCAAAAATTGACTTCTTCCTTATATTTTAAATTCCACTCAAGTATATTAGCTGTCACTTCTAAAATGTCATTCCTTCTCTTTTGACACATTTCTACATATTTCTCTTTCTTATATTCCTGTACAAACTAATTTTTCTTTATGAACACCTCCACTCCTCCAATATCAAGGAATTTATTATTTGTATCTTTTTTTCTAACAAGCTGGAGTGTTTATGGTCACTTAATCCTATGGCATCTTCTACAAAAATTCTGAAACATTATTGTTTTTATATTAATGTATCTATCTGGAAGGGAAAACATTGATGTTAAACTTGGGAAATTCTAGATTAAAATATTCTAAGTTTTCATTTAGCTGAGAAACTATTTGCAGATGCACAACTTATTTTCATAATGAGACTGGAATATACAAAATTTTCCAAAGTTGTTATTAGAAAGTACACGTTAGAAATGAAGCTTCACTATTGATAAGGGAGATGCTTTTTGGATCCTGCTATTCTAACTTAATTGAAATAGGTCCCGAGAAGCGTTCTCATGTTCTTCCCTGAAGTATACATATCTTGAGGGCTTAACATATCTACATACTGCTCTGAAGAATAATTGACCATTGTTGGGTAGAAATAAAAGGCATCTGGAAAACACTTACTGATTCTGCACCTGTTAAATTGCTCTAATATTTTTTTTCCAATGTTGCAAGTTTGACCTGTGTAGAATCACCAACAATAAAGAACCAGCATCCATTTCTCTTCTAGATGGGGAAGAAGTTGCCTCTGCAATTGTTTCAGCACGGGCACCAGCCCCGACAGTCCAGATGCAAAAGATTCATCTTCAGGGTGGTAGCATTTAAAGAGGGACTTTTAAACGGTAGGGGTTAGGGAGAAGTCCTTAAGTGTGACCTCCCAGGAGACTGGGGTCCCATTCTCTTCTTCTCTGATTGGACACAGGCTTTCTTCTCTTACTACGTATGTTATGAGCAGATGTAGTCAGGGGGTGGCCTTCATCAAACTTGTGCTATGTCTTTTGGATTCTGATCTTGCAAAACTGTGAGCTAAATGTACCTTTTTCTCCTTATGAAGTTAGCTGTCTTGCACAGTAGGATTGCACAGCCGACTAACACAGCCACAAAGCTTCCAGGTTCTGATTTAGAATTCAGGAGACCTGAAAATAGAGACCCAGTAGGGACCGGAAGAGCTGCTATCTCCCACCAACCAGCAGTGAGTCAGCTGACTTGCGCCACCCGCAACAGTATCTAGTCCTCCATGGACTGTCCAAATGACATGTCCATTTTGGTTCCATCCCGTCCTAACTTGCAACCATCTAGAGCCAGGCATTTTAGAACTGATGTAACCCGGTGAAAAACACTGTCATGAAGTTTTGAGGATTGGAAGGGATATCAGAGCCAATTTTATGGAACATTCTCACCTACAGGAGAGGAAAATGAAACTCAGGGAGGTTGTAACTTGTTCGAGAACCTGAGCTACCTCGTGTTGGAGTGGAAAAATGAATTGGTAGTTGATTCTCATTTCATTTATCTTTTCTGCTATTCTCTCCTAGAAAATTAGGGTGGATTTCACAGATCACTACCGCTCTGTGCCCGCTAGGGAATTCGCCTACTGGCACTCAATTCTATGTGATGAGAGGGATCACGATCCTTTCCTCGTCTTCTTCCTCTTCAACAGCAAAAACCTGAGTATTGTATGTGAGTAACCTGAGTTTTCGGTTTTCATATTTGTTAAGTGAGGATTCTCACCAAAACTAAAATCTAGCTCAGGAAGTTTTAGTCTGGGCACACAGTGTTTAGAGCTGTGCATATTGTATCGTGTATGGAAAAGAGGTAGGGACTATTTTACATATATTCTTGGCCTCCGTCCGCTCAATTCCAGTAGGACCCTCTAGCAAATGTATGCAGACATTGACAAACATTTCTTAGGGCAGGAGGTGAAGGCAGGACCTGGTAAAGGATCAGTAGCCTAACAGTTACTTTATTTAGATAAGCTCAAACCCTTTTCTTTCCAAGTATTGTTTGGACAGTAGAAAATTTTCTTAATTGTTTTCTTCAAGCTGCCAAAAAAATTCATCTTCTAAGTCTCATGCTAAAGACTTTTGAACTGTTTTTCTTGAGATACTATTTTTATTCTAGTTAAGAATTGAACGTATTGTATAGCAAGAGTATATGGAGCCAGAAATGTAATGTGGCTTCTTATAAAACTCACACACACACACACACACACACACACACACACACACACACACACACCACACACACATATATATATATTCACTTTTGTCCCACTTTATTGACATATATTACATTCAATACAAAATGTTTACATTGAACTTGAGTGTTTGCTTGTTTCTAATTTTGGAGTCATGCCTAATTATAGCATTTGTTTCCTTAACCTTGTCTTCAAGGTCTGAAATTCTGTCTTCACAGTGTCTGAGCTGACTTCCCCTGATTTCCAATGTAATTTTTATATTCTTCATTTCAGCTAGATTTCTTTTCAAAATTTCCACTTGTTCATCAAAATATTCCTTCACATCTTGCATTTTATTTGCCCCAACCACCTTTTTACTTGTGGCTTCTATGTGCTCAGTAGGCTTTGTATCCGTTAGGACCATTATTTGTTTGGTAAATTCCTCTTTAAGCCTGCTGATTACTGCTTGCCTTCCTTTGAGAATGTCTTGTTTGAACTGGCCGTTCGATGCATTTGTTCGCTTTTTGAACTCCTCCCCTATGAGTTGCACTATTTCAGGGCCCATAACATCTTCTCCCTATGTTTCTTTTGTTGAGGGACTTCACTTTAAAGGCCTAGCTGAGAGGTTTCTTTAAACAGGTTGGAGGGGTGTGTGGGAGCCAAAATTTCTCTGAGTTCTATGCAGGGAGTACGCACTGAGAGGGTCCTAACAGTGCACTGGCCTCTGAGATGTTTTGATCACACTCAGCTTCCTCAGCAAAGCCCTCCCACCTGTCCAGGTTTCCCTCCCCCAAGAGTGGGTTTCTTCACCCTCAGAGTTACTCCCACTGCGCTCATGCTCTTCAGGTGGTCAGTGGCCTTTCTGTCCTGTCCACAACCGTCTCTAATGCCAGTTTCTTCTAAGGCACTGTTTACGAGTGATTCCAAAAATGCTGATGTGTTCTTCTGAGCCTGCTTTTACTCTAAATTGTTCAGTCTCGGGCTTCTTTCTTTCTTTCTTTCTTTCTTTCTTTCTTTCTAGCTCCTGCTTATGTGGCTGCCTGTTATGGCACCCAACCATAGCTTCTGGTCTAGGTGCAGGAGGCTTTTTGTAGGGGAAGCTCACATGGTGTTTGCTGTTCACATTACCTGCAGGCTTGTTTTTGGAGACTGGGGCTACCAGCTGCTGTCAATTTGCACTTCCCCCAGATCTTACCATTGTCAGAGGTTCCAGGCTCTGGGCTTTCCTCAGTCTGCTGGTGGCACAGGCTGCTCTCAGTCAGCCTGGGGCTACTTCTATGACTGCTGTTTTTCTTTGCTTCCAGGGATTTCTAATTATCCTGTGGCCTCCTTTCAAATATTGGGGCACTCTTTCCTCTTCTGGCTAAGTTGAACAGGCAGTTTTTAATTATAATCTCAACGTTTTGAGTTCATGAGAAGACAGCACATAGCTCTGTTATTATGCTGCCCTCTTGACCAGAAGTGTCTATATATGTTTTTGTAGTACATAATTTATCAGATAATCACCCTGAAAAAGTAATGACTTTAAGTAAGAGTTCAAGAGATAATGATTTCTAAAATATTTTAGATGATCTCTAAAATAAATACCTACTTAGGAAGTTAACTCTCTTTTTAAAAATAAAGTGTATTAAAGCCTCTTCAGAGCTCACCTACTCTCCCACGCCTAAAGCCACAACTGCAGTGCATACGCTTGCGTGTATTTTAAGCCAATTTGACACTGGATTGATTGATACTCTTGGTAGGACCCCACGTTTCCTATATCAAGTTGTAGTTTTGTAGCTTTGTAACTTTTGGGTAGAATGCATAGTAATGGAGAGGTGTCCAAAAAAAAAAAAAAAAACAGAAACAACTTTTTTTTTTTCAACCAAAATGAGACTGGGAATTTTGACATTATTTATTCTGATGTACTAGGCGCAAAATAAAAGAACTGAAAAAATTAGTGAATATGTCCGATTTCTTTATTTGTCTCCTAAAGTATTTTTGTCTTTAAATGTGATCTTCTTATATTTAATATTATATTTTACCACAATTGATGACTTCATATAGGACGTGAATGAGGTGGGGAAGAGTTCCGTGCCATGATCTGCCATTGAATGATTTAGATGTTCACTGCCCACCTACTCCTCCATCATTCCCCTTCTGAGAACTGTCTTTTGGCCAAGTTGGCATTTCTCTTCCCAAGAACCTTCCAACCTCAGAACCCTGTATCTGTTGGCTATTCTGTCTGGTATGATCTCTTATCCTCTCCTCAAGATTAATTTTTCCTGCTCTTCAAGTTCTTGAAAATTAAAATTTCCAGGCTCCTGAAAGGAAATTCTGATTCATTGCTTTGAGGTAAGGCACACAGTTTGCATTTAAATAAGAACTGAAGGCAATGCAGATGAAGAGAATTCGCATACACCTGCTCAAGAACTCCAATTTTCAAATTCTTAAGTGATGCAATTGCAGGCCTTCTGAGCAATAGAGAATTTTTCCTCTTCTGCAGAACAGAGCCTCAACAACTCACCTCTAGGATTCAATAAAGTAACAAGCCAGTACAGACTACTACCTATCCAGCATTTGATATTTCACCTAACCAGCATCTGTTATGACATCTATTTTTTCAGTTATAGATCCCTGGCCTTTTTTATGTTGTGCACCAATCTTTCATCTTATCCTACCATGCCTGTCTCAAAAGTTTATTTGATGAGTCTTTGGATTAAGGAAGTAAATGTTCTTCCCCCACACACTAAGTATTGATGTATTCACTCTCTGTTGGTTCAACTTCCAATCTTCAATTAATACTACAAATAAATGTCTCTTTTCAATGAATCCTGTTGCATGTCTCCCAGGTCAAGTTAAAAACTTTTTGTGTCTGCTTGTAGTACTTCAAATCTCTATGGAAATTTCACCTCAGTAGGAATGATTTTAACATAAGCTCTGGCAGTGTCCCTTTTGTCTTTCTTTCACCCAGTGTCCTCATATTTCATCATAGCTCAGAAATTTTACTTGACACTATGTTGTATTATATTAATCTATTTAGTCGTCTTTCCTCCTCCCATTATATTGTAAATTTCCTGAAGGGACAGACTTCTCCATAATAACACCTAGGACCTAGCAGGGGCTCAGTGCATATTAAAAATGGATAAATACCTTTTTCAGCATTTGGTTTTTAAATTTTTCACATGTATTTTTTTCTCAGAAGAATTTTGTACTTCATTGCCATATCAGAATTTATTAGTAGTACAGTTCTTGACATATAAAAAGTGTAGACTTGATGTTTATGCAATGATTAAATGCTTATTTTGAAAATATTTTATACTACAATTAAGAGAGCGCTTCAAGTGTTGTATCTGATGTTAGGTCGAGTTTTTAATGGCACAAGGCTAGGTGAGATTACTGGGAACATTTTAACACAACCTATTCCTTAAGATGGGACCAAAGGGACTGGCCTGAAGTGAAGCTGGGAAATTTATGTTTCTGATCCATGCAACTGAGCATGAAAGAAATGTCTGACTACTGAAAATACAGTAATTGAAATGAGGTGTTAACACATTAACCTCAACTACTGAGAGCATTTGCATTCAAGGGGAAAGTCTAATTCTGAGATTACCTAGGGGCAAGTAGACCAAGCTAAAAACTAAATCCAGACTCTCAAATGAGTCCATTGACTGATGTGCCTTACAGTTAAGACTCTACCTGTAACTGAGTTTCCTCAGGTGCAGCGGATCCCATACCGGTTGAAAGGACAAAACTTGCTCCTCTTATACTTAAGTGCACCCATGTTAAGTGTTCCTGCACAAGAGACATCAAAGACAGAGAAAAATGAGGCCTGTGATCACTTTCACCTTAACCTAATCATCAGTCTAGGTTTTCCTTTAATATCAAGAGACATATGAATACAATGGTCCCTAGGCTTATCCTTGGTTTTCCATCATGACTAGTGCAGGTAGTAAGGGATGGATAATTTAAGCTCAGTCATTTTCAAATGCATGAACCTGGAAGGTATTATAAAGGATCATTTAAACTCTTTTCTCACCTACAGCCACTCTGAGTTGGCAGAGGGCCACAGCATTCACAAGCATCCTGCTCCCCGTTCCCCAATCAGGTTGAAATCTTAGCAATAACTCCTGGTGCCCGGACAAGGCTAGTGATGCTCTTTCCCGATGGTTGTGGGCCCTTGTTGCTGGGAGATAGTTGACCTGATACTACACTGTCATAGCCAGCATGTCGTGCTATCCAGTTCAGACTCTGGAATCAAAGTCTATAAATGTGCATTTCAAACTTCCTTTTCCACTTGCTTATTATAAGAAAGAAGAATGTAAGTCTGTTATTAAACTGAAGCCAATCTTGGTTTTCTGGTTTTTAAATTGCAGATTGTTCTAGGAATTAAATAAGAGAAATATAAATGAATGAGTCTGGCCCATATTAAATAGTTGGCTTTTGTATTCCATCTATATTAGTTTTTTTCTTATTATAAAAATCTCTATATTAGTTACTTGTTCAATCTCTTTTGTACACACTTATGTGGTTGTATATTCAAGCAAGGGTGAAAAAGTGCGTCTATATCACCAGACCTACTACATTTCCTGTAAGCTTATGTGTCACATACATACGTGCATTTGTATAAGTATTTTTTTTCTTTTTACTTGTTTAAGAGAGTCTCAGTGCCAGCGCTCTTGATGGAATGGAGCTTCTAGAAGTGGGTTTAATCTGGCAGAACAGAGAGAAATTCACGTGGACCTTTCTAGCTCTGAAAGACTCCCACTAAGCAGATTTCTCAATTGGTAAATTAAAATTGTCTAAGTTGTGAAAAGCTTGAGATTTATTGGAGTCCATTTTTGTACATGAGAAATGACTTTTTATTGCTACTGTCAACAAAATCATAGAAGGTTTTGAAGTATGTGTGGGATGGAGGCTATTCTTACCCTAGGGAGGAAGTACAGAATGTACTTGATAGAAAATCCATTGCTTTAATTGCCATCTGCCTTTTTTTTTTTGCCAGTAGAAAATGAGGTAGCTTTCCATTGAGAGGCTTGGGACTGTCAAGAGGTGGCAAACACAATGGGTTCAATACACAAAAACAAGACAGGGTGTAGTCTAAGCTTCTAGAAGGAGCTGAGAACAAATACACAGAAAAAAATAACCATAATGGTCAAAATTCCACGATATTTACATTCACTTCTGAGATTCTTCTTACTGTCTGTCTTTGCATTTCTGTTCTCTAGTTATGCAAAGGGTAATCTGTACCGTACTCAAATCAATAGCCATGTGGATGTCTTCTGTGATCCCCCCTGGCAAATATTTGGTGCTAAATAATGATGATATACTGTGATTTCAATTTTATGGTCAGATAGAATGGATATCTGCTTAGTGAGAGAATTACAAAAACTGGTCACTGAATATTTTCTTTGTTTTCCTGTATAAATTGGTAGCCTGACAAAGCAAACAAATGAAGAAATCAGAATTTTCGGAGTGCTCATTTACATAATACTTACCTAGATGTAGGTCTAGATCTAGAATAATTCTTGCATAGCTTTTCAAAAGCAGTGAAGAATGACAGCAAGTTCTTGCTCTGTACAGGATTCTAATGACGTCAACACCATAAGTTGTGCTTTGTGCAGACTTTGTAAAGTATATGACCTTTGGTAATATCTCCTTCCTATGGGATTCCCAGCTCCTATTGACAAGAGGTACATTTCAGTTTAGAAACAGCTCAATAAATCGCTAAGTTTCTGAAGTCGGAAATTACATAAATTGTTCAGATTTGCTTCAATCAAGGAGAGAAGCAGCACTGAATCTTTTGTAAACGCTTGGTGAGTGACACAGAAAAGTTGGTATGCGAACTTGCTTGCCAACTTTCCTCTTCTGTTGAATTGGGAGTCTTCTTGGTTGTGGGAGACTCCGCCTCCCTGGACGTTTTACTTGGCTAATTGATCTCCTCACACTTTGGTTGTGAGAAGATGGTTCCCTGGGATAGAATCTGTGCTTCAGGTCAATGAAAGGGCCCTTTCTGACACACTGTGCCTGGCCACCCCTCCTCTGCTAGGTTAAGGATCAGTGGAATCCGACACAGTGTTTCTCCCTCTCAGGAGAGTCATAATGCTAAACAGTTAGAAGGTGTAGGGAGGGGCTGTGTAGAAGAAAAGAATGGGGTAGCTGTTTAGTCAAACAGCGACTCTTAGGTGTCTATTCCAGTCGGGCTCCTAAAAGCTGTTTTCCTCTGCTTTGTTACTGACTGTGAAAGTAGGTCGTGGAAGCAGAGCCATCTTCCCCTCACACAGCTCAGCATCAAAGTCCAGTTCCTTGTGTGGCTTCCCTCTATGAAGGACAAATTGCTTTCTCTGCTCGGTGCAATTTCATTGAAATTTTATATTCTGTGCAGGAAAGGAGACCCATTTTTCCTTTCTATTCATTCAGCAAGCTCCTCACATTCCTGCAGGCACCATCTGGTAACAGGGAGTTTAGGGAGAAATGAATTCAGTAATAAAAATGGCTTATGATTATTCAGAGCTTATAATGACCCAAGAGTGTCCAAACCCTTTACCTGTATTAACTCACTTAATATACCTGAGAAGTAAGCACACCGTTATGCAGATTTTACGGATGAGGCAGGACAAGAGGAAAGCAAATGGTAGAGCTGAAAGTTAAACACTGCCTCCAACCCTGTATCTCTCACTACTTCTCATTGAATGTCGTCTTCTTTTAATTCTAGGAGTTACCTAAAAACTTACACTCTTAAAAGGGCAGAAAAATAGGTCATATGACCACTTCTCAGTCAGGTCACTGGCTGGCAGAGAAGATTCACTGAGTTGTATATTTTCATATATGTGCTTCTAAATGCAACTTCAGATGCAAGGCTCAGCATAAGGAGCAGGCCACATACGTGAGTGGTGTGGGCAGGATGGAAGTTCGAAGGGCTGTTGGCGAGGATGTGTGTGTGCATTTTGCTAGGCAGTGCCGGCACTCTTGAAGTCATGTTTCACTCTCAAATCCACAGTGTCATCCTTTTAAGAAGTAAAATAAAGTTTGTTAACTCTATGTTAGTTACATTGGTGTTTCTTTCTGACAAATCATTGTTGACAGTATTGTGAGTCACAACTTTGTGAGATGTCCTATCCCACCAAACAGCACACATTGCCGAAAAGTACATGGTAGAGTATTGGTTGATTATCCAGGTTATCAAGCGCTGACTGGAAATTGTGTCTCCTGTCACTGTCCATTTTGCATTTGCAAGAGAATAACACTTGTTGATAGCATTCTTTATGAGATGCAGTCAATATATGCGTACTTATCAAATGGATTTTATTCCATGAGTGAAACCATCAGAGTCTGGATAATCCCACGATGACCATCAGCTCGTTAGGAGAGCAGAAAAACCAGAGCTGTGCGCTCTCTCTCTCTCTCTCTCTCTCTCTCTCTCTCTCTCTCTATATATATATATATATATATATATATATATATATATATATATACTTTTATTTCTCATTGTCTTTCTTGGTGGGAGTGGGGAAGTGTCTAGGGGCTTGAACTAGGGACCTTCATGCTGAGCTGTGGTCCCAGCACCACCCCCCTTCCATTTTTACTTTTTTATTTGAGGCAAGATATCATACATTCGCTAAATTGCCCAGGCCGGGGCTTGAACTTGGCAGTCCTTCCTCAGCCCAGTAGAGTGCTGAGGTCGCAAGCCTGCATCAATAGGCTTGCCGTCTTAGCAGGTAGCATCAATCGCCTTGAGTACATAATGTAACATTTCAACATTAGATGCATGGTACCTGAAAATACTTTACATCGTAGTGTTAGAGTGATGCTCAAAGTCAAGAATACACATCATTCACCATCATGTCTCCTGTCCTGGGAAAGAAGATCTCTATGTTTTTGTTTTAATATAGACTAATTTTATTAAGTAGAACTGTAACCTTGTTATTATCTGTATCTGGAGATTATGTTTACCTTAAGGAGACACGAGCAGATATCCAATTGAAAAGGGATGGATAAGCTATTTTTGTAGCTTTATTAAGGTATAAATAACTGGTAAACATTTCCCATATTTAAGGTTTACAATGTGAGATTATTAACACAGTTTAATTAACATATCACCTTAAATAGTTATATTTTTGGGTGGGCAAGAAAGATTTTTCTCTAGAAAATTTAAAGCTCAATGCGCTAGAATTATTATGCTACACAAAAGGGCTCGAAAACTTGCTCATCTGAAATCCTTTGCCCACACGAAAGAGGACTTTCAGAATTGCTTCAAAAATCAGCAAGAATGAAGGGATCATTGTATTCGAAGTGTATGGAGACATTTTCAGGAAGGGTAGTTCATGGTTAATGGTGTTTTTTAAAAAATGTAAACATTTACCAAATTTTGAATCATCCCACTGTGGACCCTGTGTGTGTGCGTTTAATGCTTTCATCCATTTTTAGGTTTTTTGTATCTATGTAAAAATAATTTTCTTCTTTAGACATAGTATGTGTGTCTGTGTACCTTGTGGCCTATATTATTTGTCCATTGATCTATTATCAGATGTAGGTGATTCCCTAATTTGAATATTATGAATAATGTTTTAATCAGTGGCTTTGAGATTCTGATCTCATTTGCTATGGATAGACACCAGAAGTGGGAGTGCTGAATGATAACTATTTTTAAAAATTCCTTCTTGAAGAGTCATCATACTATGATCCATTTGTGCTAGTAGTATGTAAGTTTTTCTTTCTCCTCAACTTCACAAACATTAGCTGTTTTTCTTTTATTTTTGGTTATAGCCACTCCATTAGATTTAAGGTGCTGTTTTTTTTTCTTAGAATTTCTTTGATTATTAGTGGTGCTGACCATTTTTTTTTTTTTTACATACATCCATTGGTCATCTGTATATCTTCTTTTGACATAGGTCCTTTGGCCATTTATAATTGGGTTTATTTACTTGCTATTGAATTATCTGAGTTCCTTATATGTTGTGTATCTTAACACCTCCTCAGTTCTATGGTCCTTCAATAGTTTCTTTCATTCTGTAGGCAAACTATTTCTTTAGTTTGTTTATTGTTTCTCTTGCTGTGTAGTAACATTGTAGCTTGATATAATTCTACTTGTATACTTATTCTTAAAATGCATGTGTTATTTTGCATATCTAAAACTCATAACCCGAACATGGTAATAAGCTTTTCCCTTATTTTTTTCTAGTACTTTTAAAATTTCACTCTAGTATTTAGTTCTTTGGTCTATTTCATGCTGCTTTATATAGATGATGTGATATAAGGGTCTACTTTTGGTCTTTCATATGTGTGTATCTAGTTTTCCAAATCTCATTTATTCATCAATAGATGTGTGTGCCATTGGCTGCAATGTAAAGGTTAGTTATGATGCACTTGAGTATATTTTTAGAGCCTATGCTATGTTCTTTTGGTTCATATATATGTTTTTATGCTCATTCCATATTTTTGATTAACAGAGCTTTGTAGTGTATTTTAAAATCAGATGGTATCACATGTCTAGATTTGTTCTCCTTAAAAATACAATATTTAGGCATTTTGTGCTCCTGTGGGCTAGGATTATTTTCTTTTCCAGTGGAAAAAAATTATATTGACTTTTATCAGTTGGGATTTCATTGAGCCTATAGTTACTTAGGGAAGAATATACATTTTAGCAATATTAATGCTTCCAATCCAGGAACATAATTGTCTTTAAATTCACTTGTGTCCTTTACAGCGATGTTGCAGCTTTCAGTACAACTCAACTAGTTTTCAGTACAACTCCAAGGTGGCTCTGTCTTGTAACCAGTGGTTGGTGTTGGTCATTGGCTTGGAGCTTGGCTCTGTTGTCAAGCAGAGAACCTACATATGGCTTTTCTAACAGGGTAATCTTAGGGCAGCCAGAAGGTTTTCTTGGTGGCTATATCCTTTCAGAGTGAGCAAACCATTAGAACCACAGGTCTTTTTCTGTCCTAGCCACAGAAGCCATATAATAAAACTTCAACTGTTGTTTAGTGGTTACACATGCATCCTGGGTTAGGAGTAGATGCAGGGGAGGAAATAGAGAAGCATCCCTTTGAAAGAAAGAGTGCCTAAGACTTTGTGGGCATATTTTAACATGAAATTTATAATGATTTCTGAAACACAGATATCTCTAGGTCATGTAATAAAAGAGCGTGAACTTTAAAAGGAGAGCATGATTTAACCCTCCTCCTATAACTTAATATCTATATGTCCTTGAAGAAATTAAAATCTGTTGCTTAGTGGCCATTTCTGAAAAAATGGAAGAGGTTGCTGTCTACCCTATAGCTGAAAGAAAGAAATCTGCAAATTTAGATCATAGAATCTAGTTCTTAATGTTAAAGTGAGGGCTTCATACCTCCTTCAATTAATTTTACAATTTATTTAGGTATAATTGAAAGACACATTAGGATTTGATTTGTAGTTTTTTTCTTTAAAAGACAGTGAGTGTCCTTCAAATGCAATCTATTAATGAGGCCCAAAGAAATATTATGTATTGCCCTCAATTTAGGCATTATTACTATATATATATATTACATATCTCTGTTTTTATCATTTTTCTTATGTCTCTTGCCTTGTGTTAGCAGATATTTCCAAGAAATGCAGTCAGAGAACTTCTCTAATAAAATCAGAATTCTTGGATGTTCTATTATGGTGTATTTATTTATTTATTTATTTTATCGTGGTCTCTGGAATTCAGCCAGGGACTTGACACTGAGCTACCTCCCCAACCCATTTTTTTATTTTCTTAAATTTTTGATACAAGGTCTTATTAAGTTGCTGAGTTGTCCAGACTGGGTTAGAATTTGTGATCCTCCTGTCTCAGCCTCCTAGAGTGCTGAGATTACACACTTATTCTGAAGAATTGTTTTTTTTCTTTTCATTCTGATTTAGAGTCGCCAAATTTAAAACTTTATCCTACTGGGATCAAGAGGAATCTATTATCTGGAACACACACACACACACACACACAGAGAGAGAGAGAGAGAGAGAGAGAGAGAGAGAGAGAGAGAGAGAGAGAGAGAGAAAGAGAGAGAGAGAACTTAGCCAAATGCGCAGATCTAATTTAGGGAGGAATAACATGTAAAAGACAAAAACCAGGGCTTCACATAGCGAAGCACAAAATCCCCCATGTGGAAGTCATTTCATCTTAAAGTTTCCACAGGATCAGGATGAATACATTTCTGTGCTCTGAAGTTTCCTAAGGCACGCCAGACATCTTACACCAGTCTCTACTATCAGTCAGTGGAGGAAGTTAACCTCTCTGCTGTTCTGATGAGACAGAGATAAAAATAGAAGTCCTGGTGATTTTATAGGAGTGCTGGCTGCTGGTGTGTTTGGCTATCTCATCCACCTCCCCGGTGTGAAGACATCTCTGATTCAAAGCAGATGCCGTACCCTTGGCATGGCCCACCAAATGCCTTGCCGCTCATTGAGCTCTGAGGCTCACAGAGCTGTACCAGGGATACATTTTTCTTCTCTGCATCCAGTTCAGGCAGATACCTGATGAATTTTTAAGCCTTTCACACCCAGGAGTGTAACTGAGGAGCCCAGAGATAATCACCATCACCCTCACATGGGCTGTGAGCCCTCACCCCCCTTCCCCCTCCAAGTTTATTGTACTTTATAAGTTTCACTTCCTCGTTGACTCCTATTATCCTTCTCTGGAAAATTCAAGAGATAGTCATGTTTGCAAAAGAAAAATATCTCCATTTTCAGCTTTTAGTTAACCGTTCTTTAGTTGACTGACCAGTAATTGGTTTTTGCGCCCTTTTCCTGAATGTGCCTTGGCGTGTTTTCTGAGCAAGTGGCACCCTGCCTTAAGAGCCGGGAGGCCCTTGCTTTTCCTCTTTCCAGAAGGGGAGGGGAGACGAGGGGAGTAGTGAATGGGGCAGCGTATTTAAGCAAAGAAGTTTTTGGAATAACTCAGGACTTAGTCAGTTTCTATTAAGAATATCTAATTATAAGTAATTACCCTAAACTAATTTAATTCCATCCCCTTGAGCTCTTAATACAGCAACAAACCTAACCACATGCATTTTGTTAAAAAGACCATTGCCCCAAGAATGGGGGAAAAACACTTAACAAGACTGATACAACTTGCATGGGGAAAAAAAGGGATTAACAATCATTGGCCATTTTATGCGGCATCCTCTCCCATTCCATTAGTGGTGAAATATAAGTAGGTGTGTTTAAAAAGATGAGTTCACGGTTTGGTGTTTAAGGAGATTAGCTGAATTCTAATAGGGTCCCTTCCCTATTCAAGTGTTAATGCCAGAAATAGGCAAACAATTTGTTTTAGTATTAGGCTAAGTTTTTAAATGTGGAAGAAATTAAATGATTAAGGCCAAATGCTGACAACTGACAGCAATAATAAAATTTGATATTAATTTTCTTTTTCGGTGTCCCAGAAGTGTTTGAAGATGTGGAGTGCTTCCCCCTCCCAAAATGGAAAATGGACCACAGAGCTGTAGAGGGGCGATTCCTGAAACAGCACTCCGCATGTTTTGAGAAAGCAAAAAGCTTCGTTGTTTTTCTGCCTAGAGAGTAACATGTCTGCCATGTAAAAGTTCAAGTGGAACAAAGTGAAGGAGGAAAATATAGAAATCATCAGGAAATTTCCCATGGAGGTTTCACACTATTGACACATGTACATACTTCTTTCCACATATGTGCTTGATGAGTAGAGATTTTTACATAATTGGAATTAAAGCACAGCATATCCATGAAACATGAACAAAAGCATAGCACACATATAAAAAGTTAATAAATAAAAAGGATTCTAGAGACATAACACGAGCTAGTAGAACAGTAGCTGGAAATCCATCATCGCCTCTCAATGGCACAAGTAAACTTCCTTGACTTTTAGCGCTATAGATTAGGTTTTCTCGTTTCTAAATTTGTAAAAATAGAATTGCGTGTTATGTCCTCTTCCAGTTGCCCCATGTTGTGTAATATTAGGACTGTGAGGTAAATTCATATTGTTGCATGACATTGCAATTTGCTCGTTCTCATTGCTGTGTGGCAACATTTTCTGCATTTACCGTATTTTATTAATAGTTTTGCCATTTGCTTCGATCTTCTTCTGAAAGAACAGTGTGTAGAAAACGCTGTTTCTATGAAATTCTAATGAGTGCTTTACAAGGAATTGGATGACCAAGTTTCTGTTGGGTACATACCTAAGAGTAGAATTGAGCACATGCATGGTAAATTTCTAATAGCTATTGTCAAAGGGTTTTCCTAAAGGGTTAGAATAATTTACACTGTCCCTGATAATACTGCAAATCCCTGTTGTTCTCCATTTCTGCTAAGACTTAAAATCAAAGATTTTTTTAAAAAAAAAGCCAAAATAGTATAGATACTGTTCTTTTTATGCTTTGGTAGCACAAATTTCCTGTCCAACTCTGTACCATGAGTCCCTTTCCCTGTCAATAAATTAAGAGATCATCATTTTAAATTAGCATGAAGGAATCTTCTGGACTGCATACCTAAGTATCTGTAATCGATTCTTTGTTTATTAATGTTTCCACAGATTTAAAATTTTTATTGCACAACAAAGGTTATGTGGTTGCATACATAGTCCATAATTTAATAGAATTTATCAATAAATTAAATCACTCTACTTGATCCTCTGGATTGTGCATCACCTTCAAATGCCAAAAGTCCAACACCGATTAGCCCAATTATTACTATTTTACTTTTGCCTCTTGATTGTGTCAGAAAACAATCACTTAACAAGGGAAATCAGCTTCCCTAAATATATATCCCCGACATAGTCTCCCAATTTTCTGTTCATCTATTATTCCCCCATTCTATGTATTATTTAAAATCTTTATCTTTTTGAACTTCCATGTATTTCACTGCCAAGCAGGAACCTCTCCCTCTCTCTCTCTCTCTCTCTCTCTCTCTCTCTCTCCTTTACATTCATGAAAATAGAGAAGTTGCTGCCCCACACTTTCTACATCATCTTCATTTAAGGTTGATGCTGGCACCAGGCTTAGGAGGGCTTTTGCTCCTCTCCCTTCCAACTCCATTTCTGCCGGCTGGACTTCCAATGTATACACTCCCCCTGGGCCTTATTCTTTTCCTTTCAAATTTTCATTTCTCGTTTTCTTCTCTCCTCCCCTCTCCTCTCACGGTGTGACTCATTGCCTCCGTTTCTCTACATCTGCTTGAGTTTCTCGGTGTTCATTTTGCCTCCTAGCTTCCTGGTATTACTGTTTTGAACACCGTCTCTATGCTGACTTTTTCTGGATTTCTGCAAACAACCTGCTCGGACTTTCCCCGTTTTCCTTCGTCTTAGAAACATGACAACTCACAGATTTCGATTCAGTCTTGCAGAGACAATGTTAATAGTATGAAGGAATACGTTGATATTTCTCCAACCAATAGTATCTGTCTTCCCATTCCAATAAACTTACCTACTGATAAATTCAAATGATGAGAGTTATCTGGGCTAGGATCGTAGCTCAGAAGTTCAAGTGGTTGCTTCGCACATGTGATGCATGTTTGATTTCCCAGCACTACATGAAAAATAGCTGGGACCTTGGTCACACACCTTTAATTTCTGCTCTCAGGAGGCTGAGTCAAGAGGACTGCCATGAGTTCAAAGCCGGCCTGGTCTACATTGTGAGTTCAGGGCCAGCCTAGACTATAGAGTGAGATCCTATCTCAAAACAAATAAACAAGTAAGTTCAGCGTTTCTTTTTTGATGTCCAGTTCTTTGATAAATTTGACCTGATTTTAGTGTGTGGACTTAGATATGGGTCTAGTTTCATTCTCCTGTATGTGGAGATCCAGTTTTTCCAGCACCATTTGTTGAAGATGCTGTTTTTTCTCCAGGGGATTGTTTTAGCCCCTTTGTCAAAGATCAGGTGACTAAGGGTGTTGGGGTTTGTTTCAGTATCTTCAGTTCTGTTCCACTGATCCTCCTGTTTATTCTTATATCAGTACTATAGAGATTTAATTATTGTTGTTTTGTAGTATTGTTTTGAAGTCTGGGATTGGGATTCCTTCAGTGTTGCCCTTGTTACTCAGAATTGCTTTAGAGATTCTGGGTCTTTTCTAGTTCCATATAAGTTTTAAGCCTTTTTTCTAGTTCTGTGAAGAATATTGTTGGTATTTTGATTGGTATTGCATTGAATCTGTATAGTAGCTTTGGGAATATGGCCATTTTGACAATATTAATTCTTCCTATCCAGGAATATGGGATGTTTTTTCATTTCCTAAAGTTTTTTTCAATGTCCTTAGGCGTTTGTAGTTTTCTTTGTATAGGTTGTTTACCTCTTTGGTGAGGCTGATTTCTAAGTATTTTTGTTATTGTTGCTGTTGCTATTGCGAAGCGGGTTGTTTCCTTGATTTCTTTCTCTTTGGATAAATAAATGTTATTTAGGGTTCTTGTCTTATCTTTACTTAGTTTAATCCAGCATTTAACCGATTATATGAAACTCCAAATCATATCTCAAACCTACCCTCATCTCTCCTGCTCAATAGCCATCTGCTATTCAAGCGACAATTACTGTTCATTAGGTATGAAAATGTGGTTGGACAAGCCCACCACTGCCTCATACCATGTTAGCCCCAGTAACCAACGCAATGCCTGCCATTTAAAAGGCAGACAAAAAGTGAATGCAGTCACCGTTTTTCTTCCTTGAGATTTTAAGGCTGTATTGATCTTATGAGTTCAGATCTTAAATTTATTTTCTTTTAAGCCTTCTCTAACATTCAAAGTAAATCAAATTCCTAATTCCAGACTCTCAGAGCATCATGTAGCAATGATTTAAAATGAGCAGTATATGCAGAACATTGGGTGGTGATACATATTATTGACATAGTTAAGTCAGGATGAGGAAGTAAGAATGCAAGGATTAAAATGTAAAATAGATTTCCCAAAGGAGAATATTTTTAGAGTTGATCTTTGATTACTCCCATAAAGCAGATGAGAAATTAAGTCTCTGTAGATTCCTGCAGACACAAACATCGAGGTAGAAGAAAACCAAAGGTCAAATAACTTGAGGTAGAAAGATGTCTGATCTGTCTGGGGATCAGGTAAATAGCCAGTGGCGATGGAACAGAGGGGTAAGGAAGAGTTCAGAAGACTGTGAGGTCTGAGGAACAGTGGTTTACTATGGAGGTTGTGCTGGTGGTCAGATGCCATATGCATTTTGAAGGTGCTATCCCTGTTTCATTAGAAACTGGGTATGTAAAGTGTGAAGATAAGAGGGATGTTTAGGTTATTAATAGTTTTTATTTAGCTTGGAGCCTGAGGAACTGGATGGAGTGGCCATGAAATGACATGGGGAAAATGGTAAATGCAGTAGGTATTGGGGGAAGAGGAAGAACTGTTAGGTTGTGAAGTGGAACTATGACCTGGTTTTGTAGATACGTCGTTTTGCTGATTGGGAGAGAAATGAACTTGAGTATCACTGGTGCCTGGATGGCCTGGACTGCTGCTCCAATGAATGACAGAATGAAGGGCATGAATGAGTATAAAGAGAAAAGATAAAACACTCAGGGAGTGAAGTGCAAAGGACTCCAAATGCCCAAAGTCAGAAGGGGAAAAAAAGCTAATAACGAGACTGAGAAGAAGCTGCTGTTGTTGGAGAAAGAAGCGAGGCGAGACCAAAGTCCTGGGACCCAAGTTAACTAAGGGATTTACATATCAAATAATCAGCTGATCCAAGTAGTATGGAGATGATTCAGCATTGGACATAGAAACTTGGTGGTAAGAAATGACAGGGCTAAGAGTTTCATTGCAGTGGCTAGCTAGAAAAACCAGTTGACTAGGTTCATTAAAAAGAGAGAAGTTGGGAACAGTGAGTAGACGGTTATTTTGGAGAAATAATACAAGGAAGAGAAGTGAAATGGAGTAGAAGTCAGGGAAGTGGGATGTTTAATTTTAAAAGGAGAGCATTTTGTGCAGATAGAAAAGATCCGGTAAAGAGGGAGAATGTGATTACACTGAAAGAAAGGGGAAATGTCAGGAGAAGCAGAAAAGATGGAATCCAGCCCACAAATAGACAGTTTGCGCCCCCCCCCCCCCCCCCCCCCGTAGGAGTGAGGATCCTGTGTTCATAGAGACAGAAGGCAGAGTATGCAGATGCTAGGTGGACGTGATGGGATCCTGTTGCTCTTCTCTGGAGCATTCAGCAACAAGAAAAGCCAGTACCTAGGAGTGGAGATCAGCTTTAGGGTTAGAGGGAGAAGGGATGAAACGGCAAAATCATCTCGGACCTTCCTGAGAGCCAACGGAATGGAGGAGAGTGTGGTACGCTAGTCACTCACTAGAAACATGCATTTAACCTTTCGGTAGATTACGCCACTCTTATGCTAAGGGAACTGTATTACCTGCAGTTGGGTAGATGACATAGCTCAAACTCCTTAGCATATCTATGAATGTCTTAGGATTTGCCTCATGCTTACCATAATACACCCCATAACTTTATGCAATTCCTTTCCAGGTGAGCCTAACATCTCAGGCGCGCGCGCGCGCGTGTGTGTGTGTGTGTAAAGGAGATCTTAGGGACTTAACCCATGGTCTTCACATCGAGCTACAACCTCCAACTCCTTTTATTATTATGTTTTAAAACTTGAGACTGGATTTCCCTAAGTTGCCAAGACTGAGATGAAACTTGTGATCCTGCTGCCGCACGCTCAAGTGCGGGAGACCGGGATTGCAGGTGTGCCCAGCTCACACACGTCTTTACGCCGTAAACATACACATAACTCCTTGCCTTTGCTCCAGCATTTCCCTTCCTAAAATGCCCTTTTCTCTTTCCCTCTCCATGAAGTGCATCTCGTGCTTCACCTGTTCCTCCTTGACTTTGGAAGGTAGAAGGGATGACTTCACTCTCTGCGTTTCCATTACCTCCTGAACTCAGCCTTGTTCTTGTTTTGCCGTACTGCATTATTGCTCAACATGTCTGCCTCCCCCTAGACCAGATGTTTTCCAAGCACAGAAACAGCATCTCACTGCGTGCATGTTTTCCTCAGACTGTTGGAGCAATCATTTAGTTGATTTTCTTCACGCCACAATTAGTTATGGAAATTTGGGCTTATATTTTATAATTGCCTTTATTCTCCAGAACCATTTATGGTTCCAATTTAGTGACAACAGCAAAAAACCCAACCCTGTATTGAGTTGTGACAAAAATGTTAGATATCAAGTTATAATTAGACGAGGAATATGTAATCCACCTTGGATATGGCTCAGCATTTCCTCAAAATTGGAATGTTAAATGGAAAACCAAGTAAATAAAGAAATTGGCCTCAACTTGTGGAATATTAAGCTTCAAAGATGTTGCTTTTGTTGTAATTTAGTTCATTCCTGGTGAGCTTTCCTGTACTTATCTTTGGGTCCCTAACTTAGCTGACTCTTGTCTCATAGTGAACATTCCAAGCTAATGTGGTACACTTATCAGATATATTTTCTGAGAACTCAAAATGTACAACAGAAACACATAAATACTAAGTTCATCCTTGGAAGTGAATTTTTCTCAGAAGTGAAGTTGTATTTCCAGTTCTTGTAGATGGAGAGGAAAGCTTCAGTGGGCGACCCAGAGGCTTTGGTGGATTGCCTCTGAATTTTTTCAGGAAAAATGACCATTTGACTGAATGAAGTCACAAGTCAACTACAAATTGAGCTGTCTGTAGCAAAAAGTTATGGGGAGTCAACTCATGGAAAAGGGTGGGACTCGATATGGCAAATGCTGGAGATACTGTTGTGGAACAAAGCAGCCCAAGTGTGAGACTTGGCTCAAAGTGAAAAAAACAATAAATGTCTTTCAAAGTTCCATGGATTGTTAATAACTGGATTCTGCTGGACAGTTAGTTCCTAGGATCTCTTCAGTACTCTAGTCAGATATTAGGAAGACTAAACTGGACTACACAGTTGGAATGTCTGACTCATTTGGCTGGCTGTTGCTCCTGGCAGTCAGGATTTTCAGCAGGCCTTGTTACCAGGGATGCCTCCAGAGATCTCTCTGGATGTCCTGGAACACTGACAGCAAGGTCTAGGTCCTTGGAGGGAGATCCTCAGGAGCTGGCAATCCAGGAGACCCCAGATTCTTGGGGCCTAATCGTGGAATTGCAAGAGGTCACTTCAGTTATACTCTATCAGGTCTGTCACTAAGGCTGGTCCAGAAGCAGGAAAAGGGAGATTGAATACTCTTGTCTCTTGATGTGGAAAGGAGGTGGTCCCATTGGAAGGACGTGAAGCAGATGCAGACATCTGTGGAAAATGCACAGGGCCACAGAGCCCATGACAAATTCCGTGCCGCAGGAAGATATCAGTAAGAAGTCCCTGTGCACTGCTGCCCTTCTCAAACACACTGACACCATGTACTGCACACCCAGAGTGACGGCGTGGGCAGTCCCTTCCCTCCCGCCATCCTTGCCTCCCACATGCTGCTGCATCACCAGCCAGAATTATCTCCTTGGAATCAAACCTGAGCTTGTCAACTCCACATTTAAAACTCACAAATATCTTCTCATTAAATTTCAAATGACTCCATTTCCTTGTTTCTGCCCAATACATCAACATTAGAGACATTTTTTTTTTTACTATGTTTGCTATTGCTTCAGACCTTCCCCAGAAACTCTAATACTGAAATTCTTACATTCCCTTTTCTTTCTTGTTCATATTTTAGGTCACACTCTGAATGTCACCAGACCTATAAAGCGTAGCTTCAGTGTGCTTCCACAGTATCTCTTCATGTAGAATACAAAATATTCTGCAGAGAAACGCAACGGTTTGATTTAATACTTGGACCCAATGGTAAGATCTATGTACCTTCCTTTTTTACCCCAAGTTCTTTTCAGTGATATATTATATTCTTCACTTTCTGTTACGATACACTGTACCAGACTTTACAAAGGTGGAGGCTTTTTCTTTGAAAAGATAAAAAAATCAAATGTTCCCCAGCCAGTATAATTAAGAAAATAATGTGCAAATTATTAATATAAGAACTGAAAAGGAGCCATCACTACTGATCCTATGTAAAAAGAGTAACAAAGTACTTTCATAAACATCTATATGCTCTCAAATCTGATAATCTAGATAAAATTGTTTGATTCCTAAAAAAAACAGGATGTACCAAAACATTAAAAAAAGAAAATTAAAGTGAGATTACAGTTATTTAAAATTGACTCAATTATGAAAGATGAAGCACCAGCTTCAGATGGATTCACTCGTAAATTCAACCACAAATTGAGGCAGAAATTGTACTGAGTGTCCACAGTCTTTTCCAAATAATCATGGCAGAGGAAGTACTTCCTACCTCATTCTATGAGACCAATATTATCCTAGGGCCAAACCCAGACCAAAACATTGCAAAAAAAAAAAAAAAAGGGGGTGGAGGGGGGAGAGGAAACTTAACAAATACCAATCATGAGTAGGGATATAATTCTGAAAAATGTTGAGAAATTTAATCTAACAACATAAAATAAGTAAATTTTCCAAGCATCAGGATTTCTCACAGTTATGCAAGACTTATCAAAGTTACAAAATCAGTTAATAAAATAATAATTCATATCAGGAAAGTAAAGAAGAATCTACATTTATTTCAATAGACATAGAAAAAACATTTGAAAAAATCTACTACCTTTTGATAATTTAAAGAAAAAAAAAATCCCGGCAGACTAGGAATTAGAAAGAACTCCTGCTGGTTGAAATAACTACCATTAGAAATCCTACAGCTAACACACTGATGTTAATTTGCATATAAGAATGCAAACTATGCAATGACATTTCTTCTCACTTGACTTATTCTGTATTACACTTCAATTCTCAGCTAATGAAATAATCAAGAAAAGGGAATTAGCTCTACGTAGATTGGGGAGAAAAAGTGAAGCTATTTTTGTTTGCCGATGCCTTGATTATCCATTCATGAAATTTCCTCAATATCAACACAATTTTTGGAACTAGTAAAGAGCAAATAGAGTACAGTTAGAGTGTACAAAGTCACTACATGAAAGTCATTTGCCAAAACCTTACTACAGCCAATATGAAAACTGTGGCCCCTAAAATAATTGGATGTTTTACAGCAAAAAAAGAAAAATGGTTTATCAAACCACAGATATGTTGGAGACTGTATTACATATTGTTAAATAAAAGAAGCCATGTTGAAAGGCTACACACTGTGTAATTGTAACAACGTGACATTTTGCAAAAGATCAAACAACTCCAAGAGAAACAGATCAGGGGTTGACCGAGGAGGAGAGAAAGTGGCAAGGGTGAGTGGGCGGAGCCAAGAGTGTAGTGAGGGCGCTGAAAGCGCTGTGGGAGCAGGGTCAGCTCATTAGTCTTAAGTCACTAGTTTTTGAGAAGGAAGAGAGAGGCTTTTAAATCTGAAGAAAACTTGTAAGTGAATCATTGTCTTGACTAGCTTTTCATCTCTGGAATTTTTTTGCTGTGATTTCTTTTTGAGGGGGTCAAAGAGAATCGGGTCCTATGAATGTGAACTGGACCAGAGGAAAGGCTCAGGGTGGAAACTCACATTGGTAGTTCCCTCATCCACCCATTTCCTTCCAGAGCCCAGCACACATTAGCACGTACACACACCCCCTTCCCCCCACCCCCCCCCCCCAACAATCCCCTTGGGAAGCATAGTATCTAGGACCCATGGTACAGAAATCCTGAATTGACTCAGGGTTGATCACTGAGTTTTATACTATTTTTAGAGCTCCTCAGGTAATTCTTAAAGTATATCTAAAGTTAAGAATGACTTTTTCAATTTACTCATGAACCCAGCCAAGTGAGATCTATTAGTAGGCCTCTACAGTGCCTCTGTACTTGTTAATTTCATATTTTAATAACAACTGCCTTTACAAAAAAAGCAGAATTTGGTTTTGTTTTGGGTTCTGGCCTCCCTTCAGGGTTGACTGTATTAAGATTTTAAAGCAATATTACAATGAGTGGTGGTGGTTTCACGTTTGAAAGCGCGCCAAGATTTCAGTTTGCCACTTGTCTTTTGTCTCCTTACCCATAATCCATTTGCCTGGTTATTATTATCTCTTTGTTCCTTGTGAGCAATAGAGTTTTAGTCCTTGGTCCACAAACTTCTTCTTGAAAGGTTTTCATGTCTATCTGCATGTCATAATTGTGCATAGAAAAATAACCTCAAAGCATAATAATTCATAATGATATCACAAATATGCTGGCTATTAATTACTGTAATAAATGCTACTTTGATTTTTAGGAGCTAGTAAGTGCCTTATCAATAGTAGTAGCAGTTGGGATACAAAAGGTAAAACTATTAGCTACTGTAACACAGACTAGAATTGTTAGATGATGGGAATTCTTTGATAAAGGATGATAAAGGGGAAGGACAAAAAAATAACTCTGATAATTCCAATCTGAGTGATTGAGAGCATCTGGCATCTTTGATAAACACACAGATGTACAGATACTTTTTGTCAATTATTTTTATAAACAACAAATAATACATTCATGGTGAGGATGATTGATTCTACCTTGAACTTGAGTTCTCAATGTCAGACAAAGTCAGGTAATACTTGCAATATGCATTTTAAAATTCTACTTTTATTTTCATTATTGTTAAAAATATTAAATGACTATGCAACCCTTTTGTATAATATCTATACAAATTACAAAACATGCCATATTTTTCTCATCTGGTTATTATAGAAACAGTGATTATCATTTTGTATCACGTGTCTTGATTACACTCTGGCTGGAACATTCTCCAATTTTAGAAGTGTCTGAGAGAGGTTTTCCCTTGAAATTCTGTAAATAAGAATTCATGAAATCCACTCTCCTGACCCTGACCTCTCTTTCAGATGTGTACCTTAGAAGAAGTATTGTTGCACAAAATCTAGTTTTTAAAAGCTTATGTAGAATTCAGAACATAAACAGAATATCAGAAATATTCAGAAATGTGTTTCAAATTAGAGTTGAAATTTGGAAAAAGCAAGTCAAGTTGAAATCAGTGACTAATGGACTTCATCTTAAATTCAGAAAGAAGTTCTGCTTTAGCTATCACCAATGGAAAATATATCGTTCTGCGGAAGTATTTTCTGTTCCTAATGGGGACTCCACTTTTAGTTAGAGAAACAATTCCCCTGGAATCTAACCCAACAAGGCAGCCATGATGGGTCGCAAATCCCTGAGACACAAGGCAGTGGCTGCTTTCTGAAGACACTGCCCTAGAGATAGCTACGTGGCCGAGAGACGTCAACCAGAAATTGGACACAAATGTTGAAAACTCATTGTTTTATGTAAGGTTAGGATATTTTTTCCCTGAAAAATCATTTAGTGGATAATCTCATAGCTTTGAATTTCTGAGAGTCCTAAAACTAGAGCAGATATTGTTGCAAACTAAGGGGATATTTTAAGTCATGCAGATGATACATGTGTATACAGAACCACAAGGTGTTTTAATGTTTATATACATATATATGTGTGCTATGTACATATATATATATGTTGTAAAATGTTCAAATCAGCGAAAATGCATGCATCTCCTCAAACTATCTTTTCTTTGTGACAAAAATATTTAACACTCTTTCTCCTGGATTTATAAAAGTATGTACTTAGCCAGGTCCTGGTAATGGAGGCCTGTAATCCCAGCAATCCAGTAGTCTGAAACAGGAGGATCACAGGCTGAAGCCTAGCCTAGACAATTTAGTAATTTAGCCAGGGCCTGACTCAAACGATTTCAGAGGGCGAATGCCCTGGCCCAAGATGCACTGTCAGAAGCAGGGGGCCCGGTGGGAGATGGGTGGAGCCGCTAGGAGGAGACTGAGTAGATTCTCGGCTCTTCTGAGTGCTGCAGGACCTCGTGGAGGAAGTGGGGGACCGGTGGAAGCCAGCAGGAGCAGACTCATTGGGCGTGTGACCCTCCCGAGTGCGGCGGCGCGACCTCGCAGAGGAAGCAGGGGCTGGCAGGAGACAGTAGGAGCAGACGGATTGGCTGCATGGCTGTTTTGAGTGCTGCAGGACCTCGTGGAGGAAGCTGGGGACAGCGGAAGCCCATAGGAGCAGACGTATTGGGCACGCAGCCCACCAGAGCACGGTGGGACCCCACGGAGAAAGCAGGGGCCGGTGAGACAAGGTAGGAGTGGACTGAGTGGACGCAAGGCTCTCCTCAGTGCCTCGGGAACTCGCGGAGAAAGGAGGGGCCGGCAGGAGATGGGCAGAGGTGGTAGCGAATTAAGTGGACCCTAGGCTCACCATGGGACCCCACGGAGGAAGCAGGGCCTGGCGGGACAAGGTATGAGCGGACTGAGTGGACATGCAGCTCCTCCGAGTGCCACCGGAACTCATGGAGAAATCGGGCTGCCGGGAGATGGGTGGAGGTGGTAGGAGGGGCTGAGGACACGCAGCTCTCCCGAGCTCCAGGGACCTTGGGAAGGAAGCAGGGACAGGTGGGAGATGGTAGGAGCTGACAGAATGGACGTGTGTTTCTCCCCAGCACTGCTGGACCTCGCTGAGAAAGTGGGCGCTGGCGGGAGCAGGAAGGAGCGAACTCATCGGGCCTGCAGCAACGTGGGACCTCCCGGAGGAAGCAGAGGCTGGCAGGAAAGGGTAGGAGCAGACTCTGGCAGGCGGCCCTCCAAAGCGCTGCAACCTCGCAGAGAAAGCAGGAGACCAACCTGAGACCTGCAGAAGACAGCAGGAGCAGACATATTAGGGGCACGGCCCTCACAAGGGCCCCCGACCTCCTGCAGGAAGCCCACAGGAGCAGACTCACTGGGCGTGGGGCCCTCCCAGGCACCTCCGGACCTCGCAGGGAGGTGGAAGCCAGTAGAAGCGGACTCACTGGGCGCGCGGTTCTCCCAAGCAATGCGGGTCCTCGCCGAGGAAGCAGAGGCCAGGAGGAGACAGTAGGAGCAGACTCGGTGGCAGGCGGCCCTCCCAAGCGCTGCAGGACCTTAAGGAGAAAGTGGGAGACCAGCAGAAGACAGGAGCTGACACTCATTGGGCACACGGCCCTCCCAAGCTACGCGGGGCCTCATGGAGGAAGCAGAGGCCAGCAGGAGACAGTAGGAGCAGATGCTGTGGTGTGTGGCCCTCCCAAGAACTGCAGGACCTCGCGGAGAAAGTGGGAGACCAGCAGAAGACAGGAGCTGACTCTTTGGGTACGCGGTCCTCCCAAGCACCTCTGCACATCGCAGGTGAGGTGGAAGCCGGTAGGAGCAGACTCATGGGACACGTGGCCCTCCCGTGCATCAAAGGACCTTGAGGAAGCAAAGGCCGGCAGGGGACAGTGGGAACAGCCTCTGTGGCGTGCGGCCGTCCCACGCACCTTCACACCTCGTGGCGGAGGTGGAAGCTGGTAAGAGAAGACTCATTGGGTACGTGGCCCTACCAAACAACACGGGACCTCACGGAGGAAGCAGAGGCCTGCAGGAGATAGTAGGAGCAGACTCTTGGGCGAGCGGCCCTTCCAAGCACTGCAGGACCTCGCAAAGAAAGCGGGAGACCGCGGAAAGACAGGAGCTGACTCATTGGGCACGCGGCCCTCCCACGCATCGCATGGCCTGGCAGGGGAAGCAGAGGCCTGGAGACAGTAGGATCAGACTCGGGGGCACGCAGCCCTCACAAGCACCGTCAGATCTCGAGGAGAAAGCAGACGACTGGCAGAAGACAGGAGCAGACTCAGTGGGTGCGGGGCCCTCCCAAGCAACGTGGGGCCTCGCGGAGGAGCTGAGGACAGCAGGAGACAGTAGGAGCAGAGTCTGTGGCGTGCGGCCCTCCCAAGCAAGGCAGGATCCCACGGATAAGCGGGAGACCGGCCAAAGACAGGACCTGACTCATTGGATACGCGGCCATCTGAAGGACCTCTGGACATCGCAGATGAGGTGGAAGCCAGTAGGAGCAGAGTCAGAGGACATGTGGCCCTCCCATGCATCACGGGACCTCGAGGAGGAAGCAGAGGCCAGCAAGGGACAGTAGGAGCAGACTCTGGGGCGTGTGGCCCTCCCAAGCAGTGCAGGACATCACAGAGAAAGGGGGAGACCAGGGAAAGAAAGCAGCAGATATATTGGGCACGCGGCCCTCCCAAGCACCTCCAGCCCTCGCGCAGGAGGTGGAAGCCACAAGGAGCAGACTCATTCGGTGCTTGGCCCACTCAAGCATTGGGTTGCTTTGCGGATCAAACAGAGGCCAGCAGAACACAGTAGGAACAGACCCTTTGGCATGTGGCCGTCCCAAGCACTGGAGAACCTCGGGAAGAAAGCAGAGGACCACAGAAAGACAGGAGCTGACTCATTGGGCATGCGGCCCTCCCACGTATTGCGTGGCCTGGCAGAGGAAGCAGAGGCCTGGAAGACAGTAGGAGCAGACTCTTTGGCGTGTGGACCTCCCAAGCACTGCAGGACCTCGTGGAGAAAGTGGGAGATTGTGGAAAGACAGGAGCAGCCTCATTGGGTGCGTGGCCCTCCCAAGCATCTCCAGACCTCGTGGAGGAGCTGGAAGATGGTACAAGCAGACTCACTGGGCACATGGCCCTCCAAACACGTCGGGCCTCACCGAGGATGCAGAGGCCGGCAGGAGACACTAGGAGCAGACTCTCTCCTGTGGCCCTCCCAAGAACTGCAGGACCTCATGGAGATAGCTGGAGAACGGTAGAAGACAGGAGCAGACTCATTGAGCTCGCAGCCCTCCCAAGCACCTCTGGACCTTCCAGAGGAGGTGGAAACTACTAGGAGCAGATTCATGTGGCGTGGGGACCTCCCAAGCAAAGCGGGGCCTCGCAGAGGAAGCTGAGGATGGCAGGAGAAAGTAGGAGCAGACACTGTGGTGTGCGGCCTTCCCAAGCACTGAAGGATCCTGTGGATAAAGCGGGAGACCAGCAGGAGACTGGAGCTGAATCAATGGGCGCGTGGCCCTCCCAAACAGAACGGGACCTCATGGAGGAAGCTGAGGACAGCAGGTGACAGTAGGAGCAGATTCTGTGGCGTGCAGCCCTTCCAAGCACTGCAGGACCTGGCAGAGAAAGCTGGAGAGAAGCAGAAGCCGGGAGCAGACTCATTGGGCATGCGGCCCTCCCAATACCTGCAGAGCTCACGGAGGAGAGAGAAGCCAGTAGGAGCAGACGCATTGGGCGTGTGGCCGTCCCGAGCATCGTGGGGCCTGGCCAAGATACCAGAGGCCGCAGGACAGGGTAGGAGCAGACTCTGTGGCATTTGGTCCCCCGAAGCCCTGCAGGTCCTCGCGGAGAACACAGGAGACAGGCGGAAGACAGGAGCTGACTCATTTGGTGCGTGGCCTTCCCAAGCACCTCTGGACCACACTGAGGAGGCAGAAGCTGGTAAGAGCATACTCACGGGGCTCATTGCCTTCCCAATCTATATGGGGCTTCGTGGAGGAAGCTGAGGACAGCAGGAGACAGTAGGAGCAAACTCTGGGGCATGCGGCCCTCCCAAGCATCTCCAGACCTCGTGGAGGAGCTGGAAGACGGTACACGCAGACTCACTGGGCACGTGGCCCTCCAAACAACGTGGGCCTCACCGAGGAAGCAGAGGCCAGCAGGACACAGTAGGAGCAGACTCTCTCCTGTGGCCCTCCCAAACACCTGTGGACCTCGCGGAGGAGGTAGAAGCCCTTAGGAGCACACTGAGTGGCCTCGTGTCCCTCCTGAGCATCATGGGGCCTTACGGAGGAAGCAGAGACCGGCAGGACACAGAAGGAGCAGACTCCGTGGCGTTTGGCCCTCCCAAGCGTGGCAGGACCTGGCAGAAAAGTGGGAGTCCGGCCGAAGACAGGAGCTGACTCATTGGATACGTGGCCTTCTCAAGCACCTCTGGACATGTGGCCCTCCCATGCATCACGGGATCTTGAGGAGGAAGCAGAGGCCGGCAGGGGACAGTAGGAGCAAACTCTGTGGCGTGTGGCCCTCCCAAGCAGTGCAGGACCTCACAGAGTAAGCGGGAGACCAGCGAAAGAAAGGAACAGCCTCATTGGGCGTGCGGCCCTCCCATGCACCTCCGGACATCCCGGAGGAGGTGGAAGTCGGAAGGAGCAGACTCACTGGGGTCTTGTCCCACCCAAGCATCGTGTGGCTTTGCGGAGCAAACAGAGGCCTGCAGAACACAGTAGGAGCAGACTCTTTGGCGTGTGGCCCTCCGAGGCACTCCAGGAACTCGTGGAGAGAGCAGGAGACCCTGGAAAGACAGGAGCTGACTCATTGGTTGCGCGGCCCTCCCACGCACCTCCAGACCTTGTGGAGGAGCTGTAAGATGGTACAAGCAGACTCATTGGGCATGTGGTCCTCCAACAACGCGGGCCTCACTGAGGAAGCAGAGGCCAGCAGGTGACAGTAGGAGCAGACTCTGTCCTGTGGCCCTCCCAAGCACTGCAGGACCTCGGGAAGAAAGCCGGAGAACGCAGAAAGACAGGAGCAGACTCACTGGGCATGCAGGGTTCCCACGCATCATGTGGACTGGCGGAGGAAGCAGAGGCCAGGAGACAGTAGGAGCAGACTCTTTGTGGTGTGGCCCTCCAAAGCACTGCAGGACCACGCGAAGAAAGTGGGAGACCGTGGAAAGACTGGAGCAGACTCAGTGGGTGCGAGCCCCTCCCAACCATCTCCAGACCTCGTGGAGGAGGTGGAAGACGATACAAGCAGACTCACTGGGCGCGTGGCCCTCCAAACAACGCGGGCCTCACTGAGGAAGCAGAGGCTGGCAGGTGACAGTAGGAGCAGACTCTCTCCTGCGGCCCTCCCAAGCACTGGAGGACCTCATGGAGATAGCTGGAGAACGGTGGAAGACAGGAGCTGACTCATTGAGCTCGCAGCCCTCCCAAGCACCTCTGGACCTTGTGGAGGAGGTGGACACTACTAGTAGCAGATTCATTTGGCGTGGGGACCTCCCAAGCAACGCGGGTCCTCGCAGCAGAAGCTGAGGATGGCAGAAGAAAGTAGGAGCAGACACTGTGGTGTGCAGCCTTCCCAAGCACTGAAGGATCCTGTGGGTAAAGCGGGAGACCAGCAGAAGACTGGAGCTGAATCACTGGGCGCGTGGCCCTCCCAAACAGAACGGGACCTCATGGAGGAAGCTGAGGACAGCAGGTGACAGTAGGAGCAGATTCTGTGGCATGCAGCCCTTCCAAGCACTGCAGGACCTGGCAGAGAAAGCTGGAGAGCAGCAGAAGACAGGAGCTGACTCATTGGGGACGTGGCTCTCCCAATACCTGCAGAGCTCACGGAGGAGGGAGAAGCCAGTAGGAGCACACGCATTGGGTGCGTGGGCCTCCCGAGCATCTTGGGGCCTGGCAGAGATACAAGAGGCCAGAGGACACAGTAGGAGCAGACTCTGTGATGTTCGTCCCTCCCAAGCACCTCTGGATTGTGCTGAGGAAGCAGAAGCCGGTAACAGCATACTCACGGGGCACGTGGCCTTCCCAATCAATATGGGTCCTCGTTGAGGAAGCTAAGGACAGCAGGAGACAGTAGGAGCAGACTCTGTGGCATGCGGCCCTCCCAAGCACCTTCAGACCTCGGGGAGAAAGCGGGAGATGGGCAAAAGACAGGAGCAGACACACTGGGCGCGAAGCCCTCCCAAGCAACAAGGGGACTCATGGAGGAAGCTCAGGACAGCAGGAGACAGTAGGAACAGAATCTGTTGTGTGCGGCCCTCCCAAGAACGGCAGGACCGTGTGGAGGAAGCAGGAGCCCGCAGAAAGACAGGAGCTGTCTCATTGGGCATGTGGCCCCTGCAAGCACCTCCAGATCTCGCAGAGGAGGCAGAAGGCGGTAGTAGCATCCTCACTGGGTCCATGGCCTTCCCAAGCAACGAGGGGCCTCCTGCAGGAGGCAGAGGCTGGCAGTGGAGAGTAGGAGCAGAATTTTTGGGGTGTGGCCCTCCCAAGCACTGCAGGACCTCGCGAAGAAAGCAGGAGACCGCGGAATGACAGGAGGTGACTCATTGGACACGCGGCCCTCCCATGCATCACGTGGCCTGGCGGAGGAAGCAGAGGTCAGGAGACAGTAGGAGCAGAGTCTCTGTTGTGTGGCCCTCCCAACCACTGCAGTACCTCACAGAGAAAGCAGGAGTCAGGTGTAAGACAGGGGCTGACTCATTGGGTGCGCGACCCTCCTAAGCACCTCTGGATCTCGCGGAGGCCAAAGATTGTTCCAACATACTCACAGGGTGTGTGGACTTCCCAATCAACGCGGGGCTTTGCGGAGGAAGCTGAGGACAGCAGCAGGAGACAGTAGGAGCAGACTCTGTGGCGGCGGCCCTCCCAAGCAAGGCAGGATATTGCGGATAAGCGGGAGACCAGCCAAACAGAGGACCTGACTCATTGGATACGCGGCCATCTCAAGTACCTCTGGACATCGCAGACGAGGTGGAAGCCAGTAGGAGCATAGTCAGAGGACATGTGGCCCTCCTGTGCATCACAGAACCTCGAGGAGAAAGCAGAGGCCGGCAAGGGACAGTAGGAGCAGAGTCTGTCACGTGCAGTCCTCCCAAGCACGGCAGGACCTCGCGAAGAAAGCCAGAGACTGCGGAAAGACAGGAGCTGACTCATTGGGAATGCGGCCCTCCCACGCATCACGTGGCCTGGCGGAGGAAGCAGAGGCCAGGAGACAGTAGGAGCAGACTCTTTGGGGTGTGGCCCTCCAAGGCACTGCAGGACCTCCAGGAGAAAGCAGGAGACCTTGGAAAGACAGGAGCAGACTCATTGGGTGCGCGGCCCTCCCAAGCATCTCCAGCCCTCGTGGAGGAGGTGGAAGACGGTACACGCAGACTCACTGGGCATGTGGCCCTCCAACAACGCGGGCCTCAACTGGGAAGCAGAGGCCAGCAGGAGACAGTAGGAGCAGACTCTCTCCTGTGGCCCTCCCAAGCACTGCAGGACCTAATGGAGATAGCTGGAGACCGGTGGAAGACAGGAGCAGACTCATTGAGCTCGCAGCAGAGGCCAGGAGACAGTAGGAGCAGACTCTTTGGGGTGTGGCCCTCCCAAGCACTGCAGGAGCTCTCGGAGAAAGTGGGAGACCTTGGAATGACAGGAGCAGACTCATTGGGTGCGCGACCTTCCCAAGCACCTCTGGACCACACTGAGGAGGCAGAAGCTGGTAAGAGCATACTCATGGGGCACATTGCCTTCCCAATCTATACGGGGCTTCGTGGAGGAAGCTGAGGACAGGAGGAGACAGTAGGAGCAAACTCTGGGGCATGCGGCCCTCCCAAGCATCTCCAGACCTCATGGAGGAGCTGGAAGACGGTACACGCAGACTCACTGGGCACGTGGCCCTCCAAACAACGTGGGCCTCACCGAGGAAGCAGAGGCCAGCAGGACACAGTAGGAGCAGACTCTCTCCTGTGGCCCTCCCAAACACCTGCGGACCTCGCGGAGGAGGTAGAAGCCCTTAGGAGCACACTGACTGGCCTCATGTCCCTCCTGAGCATCATGGGGCCTTACAGAGGAAGCAGAGACCTGCAGGACACAGAAGGAGCAGACTCCGTGGTGTTTGGCCCTCCCAAGCGTGGCAGGACCTGGCAGAAAAGCGGGAGTCTGGCCGACGACAGGAGCTGACTCATTGGATACGCGGCCCTCTCAAGCACCTCTGGACATGTGGACCTCCCATGCATCATGGGACCTCGAGGAGAAAGCAGAGGCCGGCAAGGGACAGTAGGAGCAGAGTCTGTGGCGTGTTGCCCTCCCAAGCAGTCCAGGACCTCAGGGAGTAAGCAGGAGATCAGCTAAAGAAAGGAACAGCCTCACTGGGCGTGTGGCCCTCCCAAGGACCTCTGGACATCCCGTAGGAGGTGGAAGCCGGAAGGAGCAGCCTCATTGGGGTCTTGTCCCACCCAAGCGTCGTGTGGCTTCGCAGAGCAAGCAGAGGCCTGCAGAACACAGTAGGAGCAGACTCTTTGGCAAGTGACCCTCCTAAGCACTCCAGGAACACATGGAGAGAGCAGGAGACCGCGGAAAGACACGAGCTGACTCACTGGGCACGTGGCCCTCCCACGCATCACGTGGCCTGGTGGAGGAAGCAGAGGCCAGGAGACAGTAGGAGCAGACTGTTTGGGGTGTGGCCATCCCAAGCACTGCAGGAGCTCACAGAGAAGCGGGAGACCTTGGAATGACAGGAGCAGACTCATTGGGTGGGTGGCCGTACCAACCATCTCCAGACCTCTTGGAGGAGGTAGAAGACGGTACAAGCAGACTCAGTGGGCGCGAGGCCCTCCAACAACGTGGGCCTCACCTGGGAAGCAGAGGCCAGCAGGAGACAGTAGGAGCAGACTCACTCCTGTGGCCCTCCCAAATACCTGCGGACCTTGTGGAGGAGGTAGAAGCCCTTAGGAGCACACTGACTGGCCTCGTGTCCCTCCTGAGCATCATGGGGCCTTACGGATGACGCAGAGACCTGCAGGACACAGTAGGAGCAGACTCTGTGGCGTTCGGCCCTCCCAAGCGTGGCAGGACCTGGCAGAAAAGCGGGAGTCCTCCCGAAGACAGGAGCTGACTCATTGGATACGCGGCCCTCTCAAGCACCTCTGGAAATGTGGCCCTCACACTTATCACGGGACCTCGAGGAGAAAGCAGAGGCCGGCAAGAGACAGTAGGAGCAGGGTCTGTGGCGTGCAGACCTCCCAAGCACTGCAGGACCTTGCGAAGAAAGCTGGAGACCGCGGAAAGAGAGGAGCTGACTCATTGGGCACGCGGGCCTCCGATGCATCACACTGCCTCTGGGAGGAAGCAGAGGCCAGGAGACAGTAGGAGCAGACTCTTTGGGGTGTGGCCCTCCAAGGCACTGCAGGACCTCGCGGCGAAAGTGGGAGACCTTGGAAAGCCAGGAGCAGACTCATCAGGTGGGCGGCCCTCCCAAGCATCTCCAGACCTCATGGAGGAGGTGGAAGACGGTACAAGCAGTCTCACTCGGCGTGTGGCCCTCCAAACAACGCAGGCCTCACCGAAGAAACAGAGGCCGGCAGGCGACAGTAGGAGCAGACTCTCTCCTGTGGCCCTCCCAAGCACTGCAGGACCTCATGGAGATAGCTGGAGAACGATGGAAGACAGGAGCAGACTCACTGAGCTCGCAGCCCTCCCAAGCACCTCTGGACCTTGCGGAGGTGGTGGAAGCTACTAGGAGCAGAGTCATTGGGCACATGGCCCTCCCAAGCAATGTGGGGCCTCGCAGAGGAAGCTGAGGACAGCAGGTGACAGTAAGAGCAGACTCTTTGGCGTGCAGCCCTTCCAAGCACTGCAGGACCTCATGGAGATAGCTGGAGAACGATGGAAGACAGGAGCAGAATTGGACGCGTGGCCCTCCAGAGCATCCTGGGTTCTCGCGGAGGAAGTAGAGGCCGGCAGGACACAGTAGGAGCAGACTCTGTGGCATGTGGCCCTCCCAAGCACTTCAGGATCTCGTGGAGAGAACATGAGACCGCGGAAAGACAGGAGCTGACTCATTGGGGACGCGGCCCTCCCACGCAACACGTGGCCTGGCGGAGGAAGCAGAGGCCAGGAGACAGTAGGAGCAGACTCTTTGGGGTGTGGCCCTCCAAGGCACTGCAGGACCTCGCGGCGAAAGTGGGAGACCTTGGAAAGCCAGGAGCAGACTCACTGGGTAGGCGGCCCTCCCAAGCATCTCCAGACCTCGTGGAGGAGGTGGAAGACGGTACAAGCAGTCTCACGGGGCACGTGGCCCTCCAAACAACACGGGCCTCACCAAAGAAACAGAGGCTGGCAGGTGATATTAGGAGCGGACTCTCTCCTGTGGCCTTCACAAGCACTGCAGGACCTCATGGAGATAGCTGGAGAACGATGGAAGACAGGAGCAGAATTGGGCGCGTGGCCCTCCAGAGCATCCTGGGTTCTCGCGGAGGAAGTAGAGGCCAGCAGGACACAGTAGGAGCAGACTCTGTGGCCTTCAGCCCTCCCAACCACTGCCGTACCTCGCAGAGAAAGCAGGAGTCAGGTGTAAGACAGGGGCTGATTCATTGGGTGCGCGACCCTCTTAAGCACTGCCGGATTTCGCGGAGGAGGCCAAAGATTGTTCCAACATACTCAGTGGGTGTGTGGACTTCCCAAAAAATGCGGGGCTTTGCGGAGGAAGCTGAGGACAGCAGCAGGAGACAGTACGAGCAGACTCTGTGGCGGCAGGGCGGCGGCCCTCCCAAGCAAGGCAGGATCTCGCGGATAAGGGGGAGACCAGCCAAACACAGGACCTGACTCATTGGATACGTGGCCATCTCAAGTACCTCTGGACATCGCAGACAAGGTGTAAGCCAGTAGGAGCATAGTCAGAGGACATGTGGCCCTCCCGTGCATCACGGGACCTCGAGTAGAAAGCAGAGGCTGGCAAGGGACAGTAGGAGCAGAGTCTGTGGCGTGCAGTCCTCCCAAGCACTGCAGGACCTCACGAAGAAAGCAGTAGACCGCGGAAAGAGAGGAGCTGACTCATTGGGCACGCAGCCCTCCCACACATCACGTGGCCTGGCGGAGGAAGCAGAGGCCAGGAGACAGTAGGAGCAGACTCTCTGGGGTGTGGCCCTCCCAAGCACTGCAGGACCTCCAGGAGAAAGCAGGAGACCTTGGAATGACAGGAGCAGACTCATTGGGTGCATGGCCCTCCCAAGCATCTCCAGACCTCGTGGAGGAGGTGGAAGACGGTACACGCAGACTCACTGGGCATGTGGCCCTCCAACAACGTGGGCCTCACCTGGGAAGCAGAGGCCAGCAGGAGATAGTAGGAGCAGACTCTCTCCTGTGGCCCTCCCAAGCACCACAGGACCTCATGGAGATAGCTGGAGACCGGCGGAAGACAGGAGCAGACTCATTGAGCTCGCAGCCCTCCCAAGCACCTCTGGACCTTGCCGCGGTGGTGGAAGCTACTAGGAGCAGAGTCATTGGGTGCGTGGCCCTCCCAAGCAACGCGGGGCCTCGCAGAGGAAGCTGAGGACAGCAGG